>BLBF01000025.1:22513169-22563804 GCA_015471245.1 Laticauda colubrina
TGATTGATTACATTATTATTGATAATAAAGGGCCATAGGTGTGGCACCTGGGAGGGTGGACCATACAGTCCCACTATGTTTGCACTGGAGGTTTATCTATCCCACAGCTATTAGCCATCCCAAAGGTATCCCTGCTCATTCCACAGGTATCCCTGCCCACCCCACTGCTATCTTAACCCATCCCACAAGCTTGCAAAGGCTTAAGCCAATTCTAAAAGTTTCCACCAAGACTTTATTTAAAAAAAAGCAATGAAGCAAGTGTGTGAATCAAAGATAAACTTTATTGAACAAGAAGCTGTAAAAAAAAAAAATGACCCAAGTCAAGTGTCCAAATAAAGTCCACAGGTAGCCAGCTAGCCGGTCTCTGGCACTCTTCTTGGTCACTCGGAGGTGTGCCCAGTCTCGGGGTGAAGGGTTCAGGTGCTGTGGTGGTGGGTGGTGCTGGAGTGCCTGGCCTCGAGAGGACAACAGGGGACGGTATGTTGAGAAAGGTCTCGGACAGCTAGCTCAGCCCCGCGATGCTGAGAGGTCCTTCCTCCATGCCATGGGATGTCAGCCCCAGTACTGATGACAGATGTACTGAGGCCGGGCTTGGCTGTGGGGTGGAGGAAGGAGTAGTGTAGTGGGGCTGTCTGCTCTGCAGCTGGGTGAGGACTGGCATGGGTGGCATCATTGGCGTGGGTGGCATCTCTGTCGTCGGTGGCATCATTGGCGTGGGTGGCATCGGTGGCTTCAGTGAAACAGGTGGCAACGGTGTCGCCCAATGACTCTGTGCCTGGACTGGGAAGGGCTGCTGCCTGTGCTGCTGGACCTCCTGGTAGCCATAGCCCTGGTAGGTGAGGGGCTGTGGGAAGCCTTGGAATGGGAGGGACATCACCTGGGGTGGAGGAGCAGGCCTGGACTGGGTGGGAGCAGGTTCCTCTGGGTCTGGAGGGTTGTGAAGCAGCTTGGTGATCCGGTCCTTCACCTGCTGGTACTGTGGATCCGCCATTTCCTTGAGGGTCTGGTTGACATAGGTGAGGAAGGGTTTGCGGTTGGAGGAGGAGGAGTCAGTGTGGACCAGCTGAGAGAGGAGATCTATGCTGGTGCGGATGGTGTCCCTGATCTCCAGCAGGACATTGTGGCTCTGCCCCTCCAGCTGTCCGGCTCTCTGCCTTTCTGAGGAGGCGGAGCTGGGTGTGTGTGGATGCGGCTAGGACTGTGGTGAACTCAATGTCTCCTTTCTCCCACCGCCCCAGGGAGTCCTCTACGCACTCCACCATGCTTACCACACCTGTCCGCGGGTTCCTCCACCGTGGCACGCTCCACAGAAACCTGCCTGGAGACAGGGACTGACTCTCGGCCGGAAGAGGACTGGGTGGCAGAAGGATGCTGGAGAGAGAGGGTAATGAGAGGGGCTGCTGGTGCTCCTCGGTGGCAGATCTCACCCTCCAGGAAGCTGCACCTGGACATGACGTAGGTCTCTCTGTCTGTCAGCTTCACAGTGGCCTGGCCAGATTTCTTCAGGTGCAGCTTCCCGTACCAGGTGTGCATATGTTTCCACCAGCCGAGGAGCACCTCCGAAGTGTAACCCATACTCTCTGCCCTCTCTCTCCAAGCAGCCTGCTTCTGTTTGGTGTCCCTGTACAGCCGGTGTCCCTTCCGCCACAGATAGTCGTTCTCTCTCAGCCACTCCAGCAGCTCATCCTCATGCATCTCCGCAATGGAGTATTGCCTCCTCTCCCGTTGTCGCATACGCCTCTTCCTTCCTTTGGCAGGACCAGATGGGCCCTCATCAGAGGGGCTTCCAGGTAGTAGGGACTGCTCCTCCACACCACCAGCACCAGCAGCACCAGCAGGATCATCATCATCATCATCATCATCATCATCATCATCATCCTCACCAGCAGGATCATAATCAGCATCATCATCCTCACCAGCAGGATCATAATCAGCATCAGCAGCATCAGCAGCAGCAGGAACACCAGGACCAGGAACAGCAGTAGAGTAAGCACCAGCAGGGCCAGCAAGTCCAGGAGCACGAGCAGAACCAGAAGCATGAGCAGGACCAGGAGCACGAGCAGGACGAGCAAGTCCAGGAGCACGAGCAGGTCGAGCAGGACCAGGAGCAGCTTCAACAGAGTAAGCAACAGCAGAAGCCCCAGCACCAGCAGAAGCACCACCGCCTGGAGCAGCTTCAGCAGAAGCCCCAGCACCAGCAGAGTCAGGGGCAGGGGGCAGGAGGTTGGCCCTGTCCCTCTTGCCAGGGATGGCGGCAAGTTGCTGAGGCTTTCTCTCCCTCCCCATGGTTGTGGGGTTGCTGGCTGGCAGGAAGGCTGGCATGCACCAAGGCTGGCAGGAAGCCTGGCAGGAAGCCTGGCAGAACGCCTGGCAGGAAGGCAGGCAGGCAGGCATCAAGGCTGGATGGAAGGCAGGCTGGCAAGGCAGGCAAGGAACTCGAAGTGTCCAGCAGCAGGTCTTTCCTCGGAATGCTGGCCACGTGCGAGCTGCTTCCCTTTATATCCGGGGGGCTTACATAATACTTCCCCCCCCCCATGCGCAATTAACGCGCGACATCCGTTCCGCTTCTGCTGTGCATCCACTAGGCTTCCACTGTGCATCCGCTTTATCCGCTGTGCATCCGCTGTGCATCCGCTTCATCTGTTCAGCGTCCGTTCTGCATCCGCTGTATCCGTTCCGCATCCGCTTCGCTGAGGCCCCCCGGAAGCCCTGTGGTTGAGCCATCTGCTCCCATCCGCTTCCATCCACTGTGCTTCCGTTCCGCATCTGCTTTCCATCCGCTCTGCGTCCTCCCCGCATCCGTGTTATCCGCTCCGGTTATGCAAATGTTTGCCCCTTTTGAGAGCGGATAACAACGGATGGAACATTTTTTTCGTCCATTGTGTCCGTTTTGCATCCGTTGGCCAGTGTGACATGGGCTTAAGCATTGGACATTCAAAACAAAATAATAATTCCATAAGAGAAAATACTGTTTTGTAATAGATGTACTGTAGTTGAAGGTATATACTATATTCTCCTCCATGGAGTAGTTCATGTGCAAGTACAAGGCAAAGTATGAGAATTTAGCTTTAAGATGTCCTTGTTTAAAGATTTGTCGGTTTTTTGAATCAGCCTAATGATGCTTCAGCTAACTTTCACATTTAGATAACATTAGCTTTTTTCAGCTGAATAAAAGTTGAGAAAGTTTTTTTTTTATAGAATTTTTACAGAACCATTTAGTTTTACACAAAATGTGTTTAAAAGAAAAATAGATGCATTTAGTCATAATCTATTTCCTTCTCAGTAAAAATCATTAGGGGAGAATTCATCAAACAGGAAACAATGAGATTTTAAAAATACAGTGAATGTTTGATTTAGTCTGAAGTTGAAATCAAGAAATTCAGTAAAATGTACTAAAAGGTTGCTATATTTATATATACTATAATAGTGCTTCTACTTAACTTCAAGAATAAACATCCATACCAAGCTGAAATTTCAGCTCCTGATTCAGGGATTACTGTACAGAGTCATTACGTCTAAAATCTGCTATTTTGTATTTTAAAGATTCAGCAACAGAAGAATATGGTTCTTATGCTTCTTGCACAGAAATAATAGCCAACGGTCAGTTAAAGGGTAAGCTCTCAGCCTGGGACTCTTTTTCTGCAAGACTTGCATCTTTTGTTCTTCAGATGCACCATACTCAGGAGAGGGCAGGACACAGACTTTGACTTGTTATGTTTGGCCAAGTAGAAGTCACAAGTATCCCAAATTTACATGGGTTTCTTAAAGTATTCTAACAGTTCAAATGCTCAGGAGACTCCAGAACAGAGACTTTGATTTGTGTCCCAAGCTCCACTGGATTTTTAAAGTATTCCAGTCCCACCCCGAATATCAACAGGACATCTTCACAACGAGTTTTGCTTACATTAACATTGTATGTCTGCACAGGAAATATAAAGCACCTCTTCCTCCAAAATGAGCAAATAGGAAAAAAATAGATTTTTTTGAAAATGGAAGTAGGGTGGATTTTCACCCCTAAATATATTCTGGTTATTTTCTGTGCACTTTATCTACAGTATGGAGTCCAACAATTCCCCAATTTGTATTCTTTACTTTAGGGATTTTCATTGACTATACAAGGTAAATAATCAGGTTTGTTGTTTGTGGGAACTGTTTAGTATAGGAGGTTGGAAAATTACAGGATGGAACTTGAGGAAACTTTGGGAGAAGAATTGCCAAGAGGAGGCAATCATGTGGTGATAGCCCAATAACATCAGAACATAACAAAATGGGAAAATGAGCAGAGGAGATAAATCCTGGGAGGAGTAAAGATTAACAAATGATTATGGCAAATGTTCATGGATCAGCAACTTCAGAAGTGTAACTAGAAAGAGACGAGGGATGTTACTGGATTTGACTTACATTGAGTTTCTGCCATGTTGAACTATGATGGAAATTTTCTCCTCAGTCAATCTTCTGTAAAGGGGAGAGGACATCCAATATTCAAGAAATAACATATTATATTGTATCGCTTTTAACATATGTGGCATTTAAAACCCAAACCAAAAAGGCTGATGTGGGCAGTCATGGGAAGTGGTTTTCTTTCAGCAGTCCCTGCATAAGAAAGAAATAAAAGTCAACATGTCTTATAAATGGTTTTTGAGGTTCTTTAATTAGGATTTTATTCCTCCATATAATTTAAAATTCCTTCTGATTCATATAACAGTCATTATGATGTGGTGTGGTCAGTTCCACTTCTGTTAAGGAATGGCTGTCATTATCAAAAATTAATCTTGTTTTTTAATTCATACTAATTTCTATTCTATTGTTTATATAAGGTTTTCATGTGGCATTTGTTTGCTGTCTTACTGTGATGACCCAGAGTGTAACACAAATGTAACAAAATCCAAAACGTAAATAAATGTCCTTTAATGCCTCTACCTTGGCCCCACTGTTCAATAATACTCAGTTAAGGCCCTGTCACTCTGCCCAACAGATGCAAAACGGACACAACAGACGAGCAAAATGTTCCATCCATTGTTATCCGCTCTCAAAAGGGGCAAACATTTGCATAACCGGAGCGGATAACACGGACGCGGGGAGGACGCAGAGCGGATGGAAAGCGGATGCGGAACGGAAGCCCAGTGGATGGAAGCGGATGGGAGCGGATGGCGCATCCGCTAGGCTTCCGGGGGACCTCGGCAAAGCGGACGCGGAACGAATACAGTGGATGCACAGCGGATGAAGTGGATGCAGAGTGGAAGCCTAACGGATGCCTGGCATTAATTGCGCATGCGGGGGGGATGCATTGCGTAAGCCACGTGGATATAAAGGGAAGCAGCTCGCACGTGGCCAGCATTCGGAGGAAAGACCTGCTGCAGGATACATCGAGTCCTTGCCTGCCCTGCCTGCAAGCCTTGCTGCCAGCCTTCCTGCCAGCCTACCTCCAAGCCTCCTGGCCGGCCTCCCTGCCAGCCTTGTTCTCTGCCTGCCTTCCTGCCTCCCTGCCAGCCAGTCTCCCTGCCACCCTTGGTGCCTGCCTGCATGCCTGCCTTCCTGCCAGGCTTCCTGCCAGCCTTGGTGCCTGCCAGCCTCCCTGCCAGCCTCCCTGCCAGCCAGCAACCCCACAACCATGGGGAAGAAGCGAAAGTCTCAGCAACCTGCTGCCATCCCTGGCAAGAGGGACAGGGCCACCCTCCCGCCCCCTGTCCCTGACTCTGCTTCTGCTGGGCCTTCTGCTGCTCGGGCTCGCTCTTCTGGTGCTGGAGCTTCTGCTGAAACTGCTCCTGGTGGTGGTGCTTCTGCTGCTGCGTACTTTGCTGAAGCTGCTCCTGGTCCTGCTGGTCCTGCTGGTCCTGCTGGTCCTGCTCGTGCTCCTGGACTTGCTCGTCCTGCTCGTCCTGCTCGTGCTCCTGGTCTTGCTCATCCTGCTCGTCCTGCTCGTGTTCCTGGTGGGGACGGGAGAGGAGGAAGAGGCATATGTGGGGACGGGAGAGGAGGCAATACTTCATCGAGGAGGAACACGAGGATGAGGTGCTGGAGTGGCTGAGAGAGAATGACTATCTGTGGCGGAAGGGACACCGGCTGTACAGGGACACCAAAAGGAAGCAGGCTGCTTGGAGAGAGAGGGCGGAGAGTATGGGTTACACTTCGGAGGTGCTCCTCGGCTGGTGGAAACATATGCATACCTGGTATGGGAAGCTGCACCTGAAGAAATCTGGCCAGGCCACAGTTAAGCTGACGGACAGAGAGACCTACGTCATGGCCAGGTGCAGCTTCCTGGAGGGTGAGATCCGCCACCGAGGAGCACCAGGAGCCCCTCTGTCTACCCTCTCTCTCCGGCAGCCTGCTGAGAGCCAGTCCTCTTCCGGCCGAGAGTCAGTCCCTGTCTCCAGGCAGGTTTCTGTGGAGCGTGCCACAGTGGAGAACCGGCGGACAGGTGTTGTAACCGTGGTGGAGCGCGGGGAGGACTCCCTGGTGCGGTGGGAGAAAGGAGACATCGAGTCCACCACAGTCCTAGCCGCATCCACCACCCCCAGCTCCGCCTCCACAGAAAGGCAGAGAGCCAGACAGCAGGAGGGGCAGAGCCAAACTGTCCTGCTGGAGATCAGGGACACCATCCGCACCAGTATAGATCTCCTCTCTCAGCTGGTCAGCACCGACTCCTCATCCTCCAACCGCAAACCCTTCCTCACCTATGTCAACCACCTATGTCAATCCCAGTACCAGGTGGTGAAGGACCGGATCACCGAGCTGCTTCACAACCCTCCAGATCCAGAGGAACCTGCTCCCACCCAGTCCAGGTCTGCTCCTCCACCCCAGGTGATGTCCCTCCCATTCCAAGGCTTCCCACAGCCCCTCACCTACCAGGGCTATGGCTACCAGGAGGTCCAGCAGCACAGGCAGCAGCCCTTCCCAGTCCAGGCACAGAGTCATCGGACGCCACCGTTGCCACCGGTTCCACTGATGCCATCGATGCCACCCACGCCAATGATGCCACCGACGACAGAGATGCCACCCACGCCAGTCCTCACCCAGCTGCAGACCAGGCAGCCCCTCTACACTACTCCTTCCTCCACCCCACAGCCAAGCCCGGCCTCAGTACATCTCTCATCAGTACTGGGGCTGACACCCCATGGCATGGAGGAAGGACCTCTCAGCATCGCGGGTCTGAGTCAGCTGTCTGAGAGCTTCCTCAACACATCGTCCCCTGTTGTCCTCTCGGGGCCAGGCACCCCAATGACGATACAGACCAGCACTCCAGCACCACCCACCTCCACAGCACCTGGACCCTTCACCCCTGAGACTGGGCACACCTCCGAGTGACCAATAACAGTGCCAGAGACTGGGTAGCTGGCTACCTGTGGACTTTATTTGGACACTTGACTTGGGTCATTTTTGTTTAACAGCTTGTTGTTCAATAAAGTTTATCTTTGATTCACACACTTGCTTCATTTCTTTTTTTGTAATAATGTCTTGGTGGAAACTTTTAGAATTGGTTTAAGCCTTTGCATGCTTGTGGGATGGGATAAGATAGCTGTGGGATAGATAAACCTCCAGTGCAAGCATAGTGGGACTGTATGGTCCACCCTCCCAGGTGCCACACCTATGGCCCTTCCTTAGTAAGCATTGATCCACACATTTGAACATAAACACAACTCTTTATTAAACGCCCTGTTCATTGTAGGCCCACCCAACATACATGGCCCAATCTCATCTGTGTGATGAGACAGGCTGAAGGAAGCACCCATTAATCCTGTCTTGCCACTCCACTGCTCCAGCTGGGGAGTTGCACCAGTGTCTCAGGAGGTTGCGCTGCTTCTTCCCTTCACGTGAGGCTCTGTTGGGGCCTTGCACATCCTCAGTGTCAATCAGGTTTCGCCCTTGCCTCCATTCCCCAGGCTCCATGTCCCCATTGCCTTGTTGGAGGTCCACGAGCCTGTTCTGCAATGCTGGGTAGCGGGTGTGCATGAGATTGTGCAGGATGAAGCAAGCTTCCACGATCCTCCTCACGGTCTGTGGGCGATGCTGCATGGTGGTGAGAAGTACCTGGAACCTGTTGGCCAGGATGCCAAAGGTGTTCTCCACCACCCACCTTGCCCTGGACAGCCTGTAGTTGAAGATCCTCTCTTCACGGGTGAGGCATCTGGAAGTGTAGGGCTTCATGAGGTAGGTTCTGAGGGAGAAGGCGTCATCCCCCACGATGAAGTAGGGCACATCTTGCGTGTCCTTGGGCAGGGGGTCTGGATCTGGAAAGCCCATGATGAGGTTGCCTTCCAGCCCCTCCTTGAGGTCACTGGCGTTGTATACCTGGGCATCTGAACATGAGCCGCTGCCTGAAGCATCGATGTAGATGAACTTGTAGTCAGCATCGACCATGGCGAAGAGGACGATGCTGAAGAAGCCCTTGGAGTTGAAATAAGTGGACCCCGACTTGGCTGGAGCTTTGCAGGCCACGTGCTTGCCATCTATGGCTCCAACGGTGTGTGGGAAGTTCCACCTCTGATACCACTGCTCTGCAACTTTCTTCCAGCCTTCTTCAGTGGAGGGGCACTGGAGGAGCTCCTCCAGGTATTCTTCGATGATGGCCTGCACCACTTCTCTGACCACAATGCTGATGGTGTTGTGTGGCACCCTCCAGCCGTACTGCATGCTGCTGTAGGTGGACCCTGAGGCCAGGTGGCGCAGAGTGAGTGCCACCTTGAGCCCAGGTTCCAGGCTGGGCCAGAAGCTGGTGTTTGCCTTGGTCAACCTGGGTGTCAGCCGCTGCACAACTTTGTCAAACATGGCTGGTGGCATCCTCATGAAGTTCTGGAATGCCCGAGTGTCTTCGTTCCTGAGCTCCACCATCAGCTTGTTGGACAGTCCGTACTCTGCTCTTCTGATGATCCATCTTCGGACCCAGACGCTTCTTGGCCACCTCTTTTTCTTCCCGTAGTAGAGTTCACAGAGCCTGTAGATGGCTTTGCACTGTTGCAGAAGGATGGTGGCTGCCAAAAGGACTATGTTACGATCCACAGTGGACATGACTGGATGCTGTGGAAGAGCAAGAGTCAGATGAAGGCTGCAGAGGTCTGCACAGCTAGGCTGCTGGTCTGAAAGTGAGATGCAGGTGAGTTGCTCCCCCTTTTTATAGGCAGTATAGGTGTCCCTTTGCATCCTCTAGGCATCCTCTAGGCATCCTCTAGGCATCCTTAATATCCAAGATAGGTCCCCTCTGCGAACGTTTTTTCAGTTTTAAACGCTTTGTTTCCGTGCTGCATCCGTTCTGCATCCGTTCTGCATCCATTCTGAGTCCGTTCCGCTTCCTCCCTGCGTCCGAGCGGATGCGAGTTGCGTGGATGCGCAGCGGATGCCTGGCGGATATAGCGGATGCGTAACGGATGCAGAACGGATGCAGAACGGATGCATAGCAGATGCAGAACGGACGAATTGGATACATTTTCCATGCAAAAGTTTTGAGCAGCTCAATACTTTCTGAGCGGATGAAACATCAATAAACGGATGCTGGACGGATAGAGAGGAAGCAAAATGGAGGCAGTGAGTACATCGCGTTTTCCAACGGATGGCAAGCTTTTTTGTCCGTTTTACATCCTCTTTGCATCCGTTGGTGCAGTGTGACAGGGGCTTTAGAGATAAAACTTACTCAAAAATAGTCTTCAAAAGAAAGCAATACAGTCTGAATTTAATGAGCAGATAGAGATGAAATAAAAACAAACAAACAAACTACAATGATGAAATTTCCACAATGGAACAGAAGTATTTACAAAATTCAAGTAGATAACAAGGCACAGTCTGTTGGAAGGACACCAACCAGATAAACATCAGACCAAAATAAAACACGCTTTGCTTCTGGCAATCTGTGTTTTAACTGTCTCTCTTATATACTGATCTCTCCAGCTGCAACAATGAGGAGGATCATGGCCACCACCTCTCTTGCAAGCCAAGTTGTTGCCTTCTCCGTTCCTCTCTGCATGTCCTAGAATGCAGAAGGGATTGGCCTGGTTCTTCCTCTGACTGCCCAGCCGATCTCTGCCATTCCCCAGCCTCCTCCACAACCTCCGGAACCACACCTCCACTCCCTGTCGGCTGTTCCTCCTCTCCCTCAGAGTCCAACTCTACCCAGGGCATGACACTTACCCTACTTGTCATATTTGTGATGCACAAACTCATTTGGTTTTCCCTCCCCCCCGACAGAATGCATGGAAGCAAAACTATGTAATCACCAGGATATTCCAAAGATGGCACACCAACCTCCATAGCTTGCTATGGCAAAAAAAAAGTGGGGGGGAGGATGAGTGACCCATGGGATCTGACTGATTTGCATTTAGTTGTCAAATATCTGTAAAATAAGGCATGAAGTAAAATCTGTTTCCAGGAGTGAGCTTGGGTCCTGTATGATCTGGTTTAGGGCCAGAGAAAAGTCGTAACAGTCTGGAAATTGCTAGAGAGTCCAAGGCAAACAACAGAAACAGCCCTCATATCTTTACCCTATAAGTTGTGCTTTGATATTTTTTAAAGTGTGAACAAGAAAGAGAAAGAAAAAGGAAGGAGCAGAAGAGAGCTTATTATTGCATCTATATTTGTCAAACCCAGGAACAATTGACAGGAAAAAACTTGTGGTTCTTTTTCTAGGACCCTATAAACTTTGTTAGCAGGAGACCTATTCTCGGCCAATGTTCCCGTTAACCCAATTTTCATTTAATAATTTGATAAATTTTCATTTAATTCATTTAATAGTCTAGGCAACTGTGATGACACAGGTTGTAAAGTCAGGGCTATGTTCTAATCGTGTTCATGCATGTCAGGGGCATCACACTGGAGACTAAATAATTTGGTTGAAGAAGATTAGAGAAGGGCAGTTTCCTTCCCTCCTAGCCTTTGAGGTGGGAGACATTTGAATAGAAACAGGCTGGTCCTCATAAACAAGGCAACTAAGAACATCAGAGATGCTTTATATGATGTGCTTGTTCTTTTTGATACCTGAGGGACTTCCTCCTCCAGCTATCACACATTAAAGTGCCAGTGATGAGATGAGAAAAATCATGTGAATGAACTAAAATAAGCATTTTAATTTTAGCAGTGGCTTTACTGATTAAGGTTATGGACAGTTGTTTTAATATTTCATCTTGGAAATCAGTGCAAAAACACAATTTGGGATAGACATGATAGGATTAGCAGAACTGTATGCTTGGAAAAGACATAGTGACCTATTAATAGTAGCAAGGGTAAAACAGAAATTGTAAAAGACATTATGGCAGAGTTAATGTAAACAGGCAGGAAAATATGTTTGCTTTTTCAGAGTTGAGGTCTATCAAACTTTTATTTAATTTTAACCTAGTGTATATGATGGAGAACAACAAAATGTTTCCAGAAACTCAGACTAATAGATGGACATTAGTGTGAGTTTAGTGTGCTTTTGGCTTCTGATGCTTAAAGATAGACATAGAGAATCTATTCAGACAGCAAAGTTACTGTTGGTCGGTCTAAATTCTGTTAATTTTCTGCTAAAGTCATAGTCATGTCATATTGGAAGAGCCCACATAGGATATTGAGTGCAAGCATTCAGTTAAAAAATTCAAAATATGGTTTAGTCTCCAGGCCCTTGATAATCTTAGTTTCTCTTCCCTGAACATTTTTGTGGTATGGGTTGCCATATTCCAGTTGTGGTCTTCCTAAGGTTTTGTAAAGCAGCATTATTACATCTTTGCATAATCTGCAAAGACAAAGTCAGAAAAGCAAAGGCTCAGAATTGCAAAAAAAGTCAAAGATAATTAAAAAAATGTTTCTTCCAACATATAAATAATAAGAAAAAAAATCAAGGAAACAGTCGATCCACTAAAGAGAGAAGACTGCAAGGAAGTAACAGGCAAAAGAGAGAAAGCAGAACTGCTTAACTCATTCTTTGCATTGGTCTTCATGCAAAAAGAAACCATAGCCCAACCTACCAAAAACATAACTGTAAAGGACAGACTAGAAATAAAAGTTAAAATAAGCAAAAAACAATAGTAAGAGTCATAGTAATCAGACACCTGTCTGATCTTGATGAATACAAATCACCGGGACCTGAAGGGTTACATCCCAGAGTTTTAAAGGAGCTGGCAGAGGTCATCTCAGAACCACTGTACCACATCTTTCAAAAATCCTGGAGCACCGGGGAACTACCAGAGGATTAGAAAAGAGCTGATGTGGTTCCCATCTTCAAAAAAGTGGGGGAAAACCAGACCCAGAAAACTACAGACTAATCAGCCTAACATACATACCCAGGAAGATACTGGAAAAGATAATAAAAAAACAGATCTGCCATCATCTAGAAATTAATTAAGTAATAACTAGCAGTGATCATGTGTTTGTTAAAAACAGATTATGCCAAACCAATCTTGTTATATATTAACATACTTCAAATAGTCGATTCCTATTGGTCCACAAACACTGAAAGCTGATTGGTGTTCTACTCGACACTGATTGGCCAATAATAGCTAGCCTATGATTGGCCAGCTCAGCAGCGGGAGAATCAAGGAGCCGTCATTGGCCGTGAGCCGCAAGCAGCCTCTCTATAAAAAGGGCTCCCGTGGCTCCTGGCTCAGATGGAATTTAAAAACTAAATAAAAAAGCTGAAGTTACGCTGGTCTTCAGTCTCATTCTTTGCGAACTCAACACTGGCGACGAAGGTGGGATTCTGAGATAAGGAGACCAGTCGAGCACGTGGCAATGAGTACCAAGCAGATGAAATGGCTGGAACCAATTTGCCACCCGCACCATTCAACCCAGCAACAGAGGACTGGGAATCCTACATCGATAGATTCCTCATGTTCCTGGAAAGCAACGACTTGCAAGGAATCTCCAACAACCGAAAAAGAGCCATGTTCCTGATGCACTGTGGGCCCACAGTATTCAAGATGGCCAAGGCACTAGCTAAACCAGAGGATGTTAAGCAGATGGCCTGGCCAGATTTGGAAAAATTGCTGAAGGCTCATTATGCACCGACCGTCTCCAGCCTTATTCAGAGACATGAGTTCTACAAACGGGATCAGAGAGAAGGTGAGAGCATCGCAGACTTCGTAGCGGCTCTCAGGGACATTGGAGGGGCATGCGAGTTCCTAAACGTGGATGAAGCCATGAGGGATTGTGTGGTCCTCGGTCTGAGAGACCTCACTCTACAAAGCTGATTGCTAAGCCGACCAAAGATTACAGTCACTGAGGCTATCGCTGAGGCCACGGCAGCTGAAGCAGATAAAAAATCAGCAGCCAAAATGCAACAAATGAATGCGACAACATCCAAAACACCAGCTGAAACAAGCCAAAGTACAGAGAAAAAGGCAGAGAACACACACAAGACCATCACATACTACACGGATAGTGGATCATCCGAGATCGATGACGATGAAGAGGAGATCCACAGACTCCAGGCTGAACTAGATAGTTGGGAGAAGAAAGGTCGTAAGTCGGGGTTCTAGTGCGCCAGGTGCGGAGGAGACCAGCCCCATTCCGAGTGCCAGTTCCTGGACGCTATGTGCCGGTACTGTGAGAGACAGGGACACATAGCAAGAGTATGTGGAAACCGTAAGAGCTACAGCCCCCAATGTAGGGACAACACACCACCAAGAATTAAAGAAAGACAAACGTGGAGCCGTGAGAGTTGCGAAAGCAAAGGCAAGCGGCTAAACGAGAACTACAGAAAAGAAGAAACACACCAAACCATCACCATTGGTCATTCAAATGCAACCAAAGGCCGAAAAGTACATGTGGCAGTCAGGATCGAGGGCCATGAATGTGAAATGGAGGTGGATTCCGGATTGTGTCTATCGATGGTGTCATGGAATACCATTAAAAGACTGATACCGCATCTTGGCAGAACTGAATTAGAACACCAAACACTATTACTAAAAGACTATCAAGGAAACAGAATACCGGTAGTCAGACTTGGACACTTCCAAGTCACCTTCAAAGAACACAAAAAAATTCTGCCTCTAGCCATCATAGACCGGAACTGGCCAAGCCTGTTGGGACTCGAGTGGTTCGAACCTCTGGGAATCGGTGTGACCGGCATCAACAGTGTCACCGAGACAGACTGGGAGGAAAACCTAATGAGGGAGTTCCAAGATGTCTTCGATGGAAAACAAGGCAAGTACCGAGGGTCCCCTATATAATTTAATATAATTTAATTTAAGCTCCTATCAGGCTAAAAGCAAGGTGAGTCCCCTTCACATTAAAACCGAAGATTGATGAGGAGCTTAATAAATTCATAGCACAAGGCATCTTGGAACCAATTGACCATGCTAAATGGGAAACCCCAATCATGACCCCAGTTAAGCCATATGGGTCCATGAGAATCTGTGGTGACTACAAGGCCACTCTAAACCATGAACTACAGCAAAGCGTGTTTCCTGTTCCAGTAGTGCAACACCTACTACACTCACTGGGGAGAGGCAAGATTTTCGCAAAGCTCGACCTTGCACAAGCATACCAACAATTGCCAGTCGACCCTGAAACAGCAGAGACACAAATGATCATGACTCATAGGGGAGTCTTCAAATGCAAAAGACTGCAATTTGGAGTCAGCGTGGCCCCAGGGGTGTTCCAAAGCCTGATGGAGCGTTTGTTACAAGGGATAAAAGGAGTAGTCCCATATTTTGATGATGTGCTAGTGTCAGCCAGCGACGTGAGACAATTAGAAGTCCATCTCAGAATCGTATTACAAAGGTTCCAAAAGGCGGGACTCAAAGTCAAAAAAGAAAAGTGTCAGTTAGCCACCTCAAAAGTTGAGTTCCTGGGCTATCTAATCGATAAGGAGGGCATCCACCCCACAGATAAAAAAATTAAAGCAATCAAAGAGGCACCTAGACCAAAAAACAAAGTAGAATTACAAGCATTCTTGGGACTTATAAATTTTTACAATCTTTTTCTGCCACAGAAGGCAACGACGGCGGAACCACTATATAGGATACTGGACAAGGCAGCCATCTGGACCTGGGGACGATGCGAAGAGACAGCATTCCAGAAAATAAAAGACTTAATAACATCCGACTCTGTATTAATACAATACAGCGAGACACTACCATTAACAGTCACCTGAGATGCATCACCGTTCGGCATCGGAGCCGTACTCAGCCACATTCTGCCTGATGGGAGAGAAGCACCAATCGCATTCTACTCCAAAACACTATCCAAAACAGAAAGGAACTACAGTCAATTGGAAGAGAGGCGTTAGCAGCAATATCCGGTGTCAAATGGTTCCATTAATATCTTTACGGTAGGACCTTTACACTTATTACAGACCACAAACCCTTATTGGGAATATTAGCAGGGAACAGGGCCACCCCAAACATACTATCCCCACAAATGACAAGATGTTCCGAGTTCCTTGCAGGAATTATAAACTGATCCACTGACCAGGCAAAGACATTTCCCATGCCGATGCGCTGAGTCGTACTTCCCTACCGGAACTAGGGACTGATCCGGCACCAACCACATCCACCCTACAGATTGAGACACTACCAAAGCTACCCATAACCGCAGCGGACATTGAGAAAGCAACGACAAGAGACAAAACTTTGTCACAGGTTTTAAACTGGGTAGGAAAAGGGTGGCTGGAAAACGAGACAGATGTTAAATTTAAACCATTCAAGAACAGGCAAACTTAACTGTCATTCTTAAAAGGTTGCATTCTAGGGGGGGATTGGGTGGTAATACCAGAACCATTACAAGAGCAAGTACTGAGAATGCTACATGAGGGACATCTGGGCATTGTATGAATGAAATCCCTGGCCAGGAGTTATGTATAGTGGCCAGGGATGGATAAAGATATTGGGAAATGGGTAGAAACCTGCGAAAAATGCCAAAGATCCCGACTTGCACCCCCTTCAGCACCTATATTAGACTGGGAAACACTGAGTGGGTCCTGGTCAAGAATTCACATAGACTTCGCAGGGTCTACAAAAGGACACACATTTTTAATCATAGTAGACGCTTACTCCAATTGGCTGGAAGTAAGCATCATGAACTCTACAACTACAGAAGCAGTTATCAAACAACTAAGAAAAATTTTCGCCACACATGTGTTACCAGACGTACAAGTCTCAGATAACGGCGCACAGTTCATTGCACTAACATTTGAAAAGTTCTTGCTGAACATGGAATAAGGAATGCTTTGACAGCGCCAGGTCAACTGGCTACGAATGGGCGGGCAGAACCCATGGTCCGGTATACCAAAGAAACCATAGAAAAATTAGACACGGGGGACATACAAGAAAAAAAATGATAAAATGCTCACCATACAACACATAACACCGAGCTCTACTACAAATAAAAGCCCAGCAGAATTATTAATGGGCAGAAAATTAAGATCACATTTGGATAGATTACACCCCACATACAGCCCTGAAAAACCAACAGACTCCTCCAGCAGACACCACACATTTGAACCAGAAAACCTAGTCTATGCTAAAAATCTCACTGGGCACCCGTTGTGGGTACCGGCAAAAATAACACAAATAACAGGACCCCGGTCGTATAGATTAGAAATGGATGATGGTAGAAGCTGGAGGAGACACATTGATCAATTAAGATCAAGAACATTGGAATGAACCAATGGCATACCCAGACACGAAGAACAACACACACACCAGAACCACAGCAAACATTAAACAAAAATATTAAAAAGCCAACCAGAGCGAGGGGAGACCCCTTAAACACAAATAAGAGGGGAGGGGGAGACCCTCCGGCAGAACAAGAAACACTGCAAAATCAAAACACAACCCACAAACCACATTCGCAAATAAACTCAGAAAGAAACAACGACTTACCTGAAGAAAACTTTGGTGAAGAGGAACAGGAGGCACAAGAAGACCAAGAAGCCACTCTGGAAGGGAGTAGCCAAGCCGACTCTACCAACCAGGGTAGGCCAGGCGGGAGCGGCGTGGCTGACTCCACCTTCCAAGAGGTTAACTAAACTGCGCAGGTCAACTAGACAACCAAAAAGCCTTGCCTACTTACGTGACTACATAAGGTAGGACCAAACCAAGAGGGGAGGGGTGTTACATATTAACTTAGTTCAAATAGTCGATTCCTATTGGTCCACAAACACTGAAAGCTGATTGATGTTCTACTTGACGCTGATTGGCCAATAATAGCTAACCTATGATTGGCCAGCTCAGCGGCGGGAGAATCAAGGAGTCGTCATTGGCCATGAGCCGCAAGCAGCCTCTCTATAAAAAGGGCTGCCGCGGCTCCTGGCTCAGACGGAATTTAAGAACTAAATAAAAGAGCTGAAGTTACGCTGGTCTCCAGTCTCATTCTTCGTGAACTCACCAAATCTTATTTCATTTTCCAACATAGTGACTAAATTATTAGACCAGCAAAATATTGTGGACATAATATACTTAAACTTCAGCAAGGCGTTTGACAAGTAGACCAGGACCTACTTCTTGGTAAGCTAGAAAAAAATGGAATAGATAGCATCACCACTAGATAGATTCATAACTTTCATAACTAGCTAACCAACTGTACTCAATTAGTAGTCCTTAATGGGTTTTTGTTTACATAGAGGGAAGTAACCATCTTAGGCCCAGCACTCTTCAATATTTTCATAAATGACTTAGATGTGGGAATAGAAGAGGAATTTACCAAATTTGCAGTTGATACTAAGCTGGCAGGAATAGCTAATACCCAAGAAGATAGACTCAAATCCAGATGAATCTTGACAGACTTGAACACTGGGCCCTATCTAACAAAATGAAATTCAGTGTAGAGAAAAGTAAAGTCTTACTTTTAAATGAGAAAAACCAAAAGTACACATGTAGACTGGGTGAAACCAGGCTTAATAGCAGTAACTGTGAGAGAGATCTTAGAGTCTTAAGGCGAGGTAACACTGGCCAATGGATGCAAAACGTATGCAAAAAGGACACAGCGGACGAGCAAAATTTCGGGGGTGGCTCCATCCATTGTTATCCGCTCTCAAAAGTGCCCCAAATTTGCATAAACAGAACAGAAAACAACGGAAAGGAATGGACGTGGGTAGTACATAGCGAGGATGTTAAGCGGATGTTCGTAGGAAGCCTAGCGGATGGAAGTGGATGGAAGCGGATGACACATCCACAGGGCTTCCGGGGGAGAATAGCAAAGCGGATGCGTAGCGGAAGGAGCGGGTGCGTAGCGGATGACGCGGATGCATCACGGATGCCTATAGGATGTATAGTGGATACATAGCAGATACGTAGCAGATGCAAAGCATTCACTGCGCATGTGGGGAGGATGAATTGCGTCAGCTCCGCAGATATAAAAGGATGCAGCTCACAAGCAGTCACCATTCAGAGGAAAGACCTGCTGCCAGAGACATCTTCTTCAGAGACCATGGGGAAGAAGAGGAAGCCTGTGCCTACTCCTGCCAGCCCTGGCAAGAATACAGAACCACCATCCCACCCTCTGGCGCTGACTCTGAAGCTGCTGGTGCTTCTGCTGCTGCTGGTGGTGGTGGTGGTGGTGGTGCTGCTGCTGCTGGTATTGCTGCTGCTTCTTCTGCTGGTGCTGCTGGTGCTTCTCCTGCTGGTGCTTCTCCTGCTGGTGCTGCTGGTGCTGCTGGTGCTGCTGGTGCTGCTGGTATTGCTGCTGCTGGTGCTGCTGCTGCTGCTGCTGCTGCTGCTGCTGCTGCTGCTGCTGGTGGTGGTGCTTCTCCTGCTGCTGCTGCTGGTGGTGCTGCTACTGTGGTTGACCAGAGAGGAAACAGTACTCCATTTCCGAGGACCATGAGGAGGAGGTGCTGGAATGGCTGAGGGAGAATGAGTACTTATGGAGAAAGGGCCACAGGCTCTATCGCGACACTAAGAGAAAGCAGGCAGCGTGGAGAGACAAGGCAGAGAGCCTGGACTACACTTCAGATGTACTCCTGGGATGGTGGAAGTACATGCACACCTGGTATGGCAAGCTACACCTCAAGAAATCTGGCCAGGCCGCTGTCAAGCTCACTGATCGGGAGATGTATGCCAAGTGCAGCTTCCTGGAGGGTGAGATCCACCACCGAGGAGCAGCCCCTCTGTCAACCCTCCCCCTCAAACAGCCCACAGACAGCCAGTCCTCTTCCAGCTAGGAGACAGTTACCGTGTCCAGGGAGGTGTCTTTGGAGGGCCCCATGGCAGAGACCCCTCCGACAGCTGCACTCCCCATGCCAGAGGATGTGGAGGATCCCCTGTCTCAAATGGAGCAAGAAGAAGCAGCAGCCAGAGATCAACCCACCCCCACCCCCACCCCCAGCTCCACCTCCACAGAAAGCAGGCAGGAGGCAGACTGGAGGGCCAGAGCCATACTGTCCTGCTGGAGATCAGGGACACAATCAAGACCAGCACAGATCTTCTCTCTCAGCTGGTCCACAGCGATATACCATCCTCGAACCACAAGCCCTTCATCACGTACGTGAGCCAGACCCTCATGGACCTACCTGAGGCCCAGTACCAGGTGATGAAGGAAAAGATCACACCACTGCTGCACCACCCTTCAGGCCAAGCTGAACCTGCTCCGACCCACTCCAGGACTGCTCCTCCACCCTAGGCGATGTCACAGCCCTTCCACGGCTTTCAACATCCCCTCACCTACCAAGGCTACGAGTACCAGGACTTCCCACAGCAGAGGCAGCCCTTCCCAGTCCAGGCCCAGGTACATCGCACGCCACAGATGCCTCACCTCACCCAGCTGCAGACCAGACAGCCCCACTACACTCCTCCTTCCTCCACCCCACAGCCAAGTCCCTCAACAGAAAATCTGTCATCAGTACTGTGCCTGACATCCCAGGTCCTTGAGGAAGGGCCTCTCAACCTCACGGGACTGAGTCAGCTCTCTGAGTGCTTCCTGAACACACCATCCCCTGTTGTACTCTCGGGGCCAGGCACCCCAATGGCACCTCAGACCAGCACTCCAGCCACAGCCACCTCCACAATCCCTGGCTGCTTGACAGCTGACTTTTTAATAAAGTCATACAGTTTACTTAAGACAGTTGTTAAGAAAGGATATCTTTGCTTCACACACTTAGTTCATTTTATTTACTTGATAAAGTGTTGGTGAAAACTTTGAAAAAAGGGTTAAGCCTTTGCATGATTGTGGGATTGGTAAGGATAGCTGTGGGATGGTGAAGGATAGTTGTGGGATAGATAAACCTCCAGTGCAAGCATCGTGGGACTGTATGGTCCACCCTCCCAGCTGCCACACATTTGGCTCTTTTTTTATCAATAACAATTTATTCATTGATCAACACATTTCAAAATAAACAAAGCTCTTTATTAATGCCCTATTCATTGTAGGGCCACTCAACATACATGGCACAATCTCATCAGTGTGATGAGACAGGCTCAAGGAAGCACCCATTAAGCATCTACCATCCTGTCTTGCCACTCCACTGCTCCAGCTGGGGAGTTGCACCAGTGTTTCAGGAGGTTGCGCTGCTTCTTCCCTTCATGTGAAGCTCTGTTGGGGCCTTGTACATCCACAATGTCTATCAGGTTTTGTCCTTGCCTCCATTCCCCAGGCTCCATGTCCCCAATTCCCTTGTTGACGGTCCACGAGCCTGTTCTGCAACACTGGGTAGTGGGTGCGCATGAGATTGTGCAGGATGTAGCAAGCTTCCACGATGCTCCTCACAGTCCCTGGGTGATGCTGCATGGTGGTGAGAAGTACCTGGAACCTGTTGGCCAGGATGCCAAAGGCGTTCTCCATCACCCGTCTTGCCCTGGACAGCCTATAGTTGAAGATCCTCTCTTCATGGGTGAGGTATCTGGAACTGTAGGGCTTCATGAGGTAGGTTCTGAGGGAGAAGGCGTCATCACCCATGATGAAGTAGGGTGCATCTTGTGTGTCATTGGGTAGGGGGTCTGGATCTGGAAAACCCATGATGAGGTTGCATTCCAGCCCATCCTTGAGGTCACTGGCATTGTATACCTGGCTATCTGAAGCTGACCCGTTGCCTGAAGCATCGATGTACATGAACTTGTAGTCAGCATCAACCATGGCAAAGAGGATGATGCTGAAGAAGGCCTTGTAGTTGTGATAAGAGGACCCTGAGTTGGCTGGAGCTTTGCAGGCCACGTGCTTCCCATCTATGGCTCCAACGGTGTGGGGAAAGTTCCACCTCTGATACCACTGTTCTGCAACTTTCCTCCAGCCTTCTTCAGTGGTGGGACACTGGAGGAACTCCTCCACGTATTCTTCGATGATGGCTTGCACCACTTCTCTGACCACAATGCTGATGGTGTTGTGTGGCACCCTCCAGGCATACTGCATGTTTCTGTATGTGGTTCCAGAGGCCAGGTGGCGCAGAGTCTGTGCCACCTTCAGTCCAGGGTCCAGGCTGGGACGGAAGTTGGTGCTCGGCTTGGTCAACCTGGGTCTCAGACGCTCCACAATTTCATCAAATATGGCTGGTGGCATCCTCATGAAGTGCTGGAATGCACGAGTGTCTTCATTCCTCAGCTCCACCATCAGCTTGTCAAAGAGTCCAAACTCCATTCTTCTCCCAATCCATCGTCGGACCCACACAGCTCTTGGACATCTCCTTCTTCTCCTTGTGTATAAAAGGTGAAACAGTCTGAACAGGGCTTGGTTCTGGTGTTGAATGATGGCAGCTACCATAAGGACTGTGTGATGATCCATGGTGGAGATCAATGGATGATGTAGAAGAGCAAGACCAAGGCTGAAGAGGTCTGTACACCATGGCTGCTGGACTGATAGTGAGATCCAGGTGATTTCCTCCCCCTTTTTATAGGAAATATCGGTTTTCCGCTAGGTGTCCTTCCACATACTCTAGGCATACTCCAGACATTCTAAATATCCGAGATACGTCCCATCCACTTACATCCTTTCTATGTCCGTGCTAGTAATGCTGTGTGGACGTTCCGTGTACCTTTCGCTCCCTCCCTCTTTCCGCTTTCAGCTGCAGTGGATGTGAGTTGAGGGGATGTCCAGAGGATGCCGAGAGGATACAGCAGACATGTAATGGATGACAACGGACATAGAATGTTTGTTGCCCGTATGTGTCGCGGATGTACTTCGTACGCAGTGGAAAGTTCATCCGCTCAAAAAGTTTTGTGCAGCTCAAAACTTTTTGAGCGGATGAAATAGCAGTAGACGGATGTTTGACGGATAGAGCATATGAAACATTTACGCAGTGAGTACACAACGGATGCATCGCGTTTTCAAACAGATGGCAAGATTTTTGGCCGTTTTACATCCTCTTTGCATCCGTTGGTGCAGTGGGACATGGGCTTTAGTGAACAACCAATTGAATGTGAGTCAGCAGTGTGCAGCAGCACTCAAAAAAGCCAATGCCATCTTAAATTTAACAAAGGGATACAATCAAGATCAAGTGAGGTATTAATACCACTTTTTAAAGCCTTAGTAAGACCACACCTAGAGTACTGCATCCAGTTTTGATCACCACACTATAAAAAAGATATTGAGACTCTAGGAAAAGTGCAGAGAAGAGCGATCAGGGTGAAATCCGGCCTGGAGACTGAAACATATGAAAACGGTTGCAGGAACTGTGCTTGGCTAGTCTAGTAAAGAGAAGGACCAAGGGAGGCATGAGAGCAATCTTCCAATATTTGAGGGGCTGCCACAGGGAGGAAGGGGTCAAGCTATTTTCTAAAGTGCCTGTAGGCCAGACAAGGAACAATGGATGGAAGTTGAACAAGGAGAGATTTAACCTGGAAATAAGGAGAAACTTTCTGACAGTGAGAACAATCAAACAGTGGAACAGCTTGCCCTCTGAAGTTGTGGGAGCTTCATCACTGGAGGCTTTCAAGAAGAGATTGGACTGCCATTTGTCAGAAATGGTGTAGGGTCTCCTGCTTGGGCGGGGGTTTGGACTAGATGACCTCCAAGGTCCCTTCCAACTCTGTTAATCTAATCTAATAAAATAGAAACTCACCCTAGAACTAAGGAGAAATTTCCTGACAGTGAGATCACTCAGTGGAATGGTTTGCCTCCAGAATTGTGGGTGCTCCATTGCTGGAAGTTTTAAAGTTTTAAAGAAGAAATTGCACAGTCATTTAACTGAAATGGTATAGGGTTGAGCTTGAGTAGGGAGTTAGACTAAGATCTCCAAGGTCCCTTCCAACTTCGTTATTCTGTGAGTTTGATAGCCATGCCCTAATTCAAGTACTACCATGTAATAGGGATGGCACTGAGATGAGAGAAATAAAGAAGTGGTTTCTGATTTTTATTGGGCCTGAGTGGAAAGATTAAACTTGTGGATTTCATATTTTTTCAGGTCGACACCCTGTTGACAATGAGCACAGCCTACATGGACTCTACAAAGGATAGGATGGCCCTTGTGGCAAACAGAGTGAGGCAAATCATTTAGCTAGACTTCTCCCTCTTGTCAGGCAAATTCAAATGACAATCCCAAGGGTCAGACATCTGCAAAGCTTTCTCATAATAGAAACCCTCTGAAAACCACTTAATGGTAAAATTTTAGAAAATGCTACAGCCTCTTTTGATTTACAAGTGTCACTCAGGCTTTTTGTTTTTCCTTTTTGTACCACTCCCATCAAAGCTCCTTCATGGCAGAAATATTTATTTTATTTCCTGACAACTGGAAGTAATTAATGACTTCAGAGTGGCGGATATGAAAAGCCAGATGTTCTTGCCCTGAAAAGCCAAGAAAATGTGCAGCACCTGTGCCCGGTTGTATCTACAGTCACCCAGCGGTCCAAAGGGACCCATGTTTGCTGAGGAGGTTTATACACTCTCTCACACACACGCACACACAAAGCAAACTACTTGGTTTGAATTTGTTCCATCTAGCTGGTGGTCCTGTAAACCTGGAATTTAAAAAAATGGAAATGTCCCTGAGGAGATTGGTAATTTGAAAAATAAAACCAAGACATTAATTTAAGGATACTAATTAAAATACATTTGGCTCAGTACTAATTGAAATACATTTGGATCAACAAAACAAACAATTTTCATGGCTTACACTCCAACATACTCAAAGTAAAGCAATTTGCAAGAACATTACTGATATATAGTCTGTTATGTCAAAAGAGCCAAATTGGCTTTAGGACCAAATAGATTTACATCAAGACAGAACTAATCAAAAGGGCACTGAGAAAGGCTACCTTTATCATGCAAAATCTTTTTCTGAGAGGGTCATTGTTTGATACATTGATTTCAAGTAACATGGGAAAACTTTTAAGAGTGGCATTTTGAAATGTCTGTTTTCTGAAATGTTGGTGATACCATCTGTAAGGCAAGCCTTGTTCTAAGGAACTGATTTCACTGAACCAAATTACATATCATGGTTCCTTGTCATTGGCATTAAAATGGTGGTGGTGCTATTAGGACCTATCATAGCTATCAAGCTGTCTGATTGCCAGCTGCGAAGCCCTCAGTAGGTCACCTTATGACCGTGGAAAATGGAAACAGTGCTTCCATTTATACATGTGCTTCAAAGCTCCTGGAACAGAGGTGGTATTCATCAGGTTCTGACCAGTTCTGGAGAACCAGTAGCGGAAATTTTGAATAGTTCGGAGAACCGGGAAATACCATCTCTAACTGGAGATTTTACAATATGCCCACAGAACCAGTAGTAAAAAAATTTGAATCCCACCACTGTCCTGGAAGTATAAATAGAGCACATAAACTCATCATGCCACTTTCTAGGATTGCACAGCAATTGTAGAGGTCAGTCACATGATCCCAGGAAAACCATGGAGTAATTTGAAGGTGTTGGAAACAGATATTAGATTTACTCTCCCATGTGCACAAAAGCATTTTTGAAGACCTAATCCAAAATATTGTAGAACCATACAATTCATGATCAGCAATCCCCTTTCCTGTGTTTTTATAGAATGATTCCTGTATTTTGTGTACTAACATTTCAAGATCTCTGAGAATCTCCTCCAAAATTCCATGTTAACTATTTGAATAAGAAAATGCCAAGACAAATAAGACTGAACTATGAGCATATCTCAGGAGTGTTCTTTCTTTTTTTCCCAGACTACTTTTTTTTTCCTTCTCTTTCCCAGACAAGAAAGGTAAATCACCAACTAGCTTTCTGAAAGTTCCTGTCACATTTTGGATGAATTCAGGCTCTCTCAAATTTCTCTTGACTACAAAGCCTTTTTCTAACCAAGCCTGAAGCAAAGTCACAAACTGCATCGCTGTATTTCTTCTCAGATTATGTACAGATTATTCTCGCTATAGCTGATCAAGTTTCTACTCGATTCCAGAAGTGGAAAAAATAAAATAAATGGGGAAAAGTTGATGAAGAAATGTAAACATATGAACTATTATGTTTTAATTCTGTAATAATGTGCAAAAAAGACAGAATTCTCTTTGAAATGGTTACGGCTGCTTTAAAAATAGGAATAGTTTTGTGATTTTGGTGCAAACAAATCTTTCCTTTATTGTGCTATTTATTATTTCATATCTATGAACAAAGAAAAAGAACTTATAAAAAGTATGACATCGAAAATATTCTACGAACTGTACAGCCCAATGTCATATAAATTGGAAAATAGCTATCTAGGACAACAACGGTGTGAAGTTACTAGGTTGGACTTGAGGTAGCTTAGCATGTACAAGGAAAAAGACACTTTCTTCAGTACAAGGAAAAAGACACTTTCTATGCTGCTTTTAGAAAATTTATGAATTATAAAAAGGGAGAACTAGGAGCATTGAACACCCCACTTTTCGAAAACCTGCCATACCTCTATAAGCTTTTTGGATAGCCATAAAAGTGGCCATGGAGCTTAATAAAGAAGTCCAAAGGATCTGTCTTCTGACCTCAGTGAAGAAAACTACTCCTATGGCTCCTGAAACACTGCCTTAGAGGTCATGAGATTATACTATAAAATATTGAGGATAATGCTATGATTGCACTATTAATTAATCCTGGTTCCCATTAAAGTCAAGATTTCAAGGAGTGAAGATTTCAATGAATAAGAATAATTTGTTCAACTAAGCTAGGAATAAAATGGCACATTTATTTTCCTATATTGTTCTGGCTTTTACGACCACTAGCTGATTATAGGGCAGACAGATTAAACTCCACAAAGGCATCTATACAAAGTCTCTATTGGTTCATCAGACATCCTCAAATATAACTCACGGTTATGTTGAGATTCATCTCAATGTCCAATTTTCTGCATAGCTGACTTTATGGTGTAAAAGGATAGTTCTCTTTTCATTCCTATGATGATGGAGCAATGGGGTGAGGCACCAGCATGCTGCTGGGGTCCAGGCAAGAGTGAAGAAACCTCCCCCAATCCACCAAGAGTCAATTCAGTGACCAATCAGGATTACAGATGTGGTTATATGACATGGACTACATTTCCCAGAATACCTTAACTACATTTACCATGATGCATTCCCTTAAGGGGACAGCTCCCAATTCCTAACTAACTATCCCAATTCCCAATTAACTAAAAACTGTCTGGACAGCACATATACAGTAGCTCCAAACTGACTCCTTAGAGCTAATAACAGAACAGAGAACATATGCAGTGGCAATTACTGAATTCTATGTATTTCGGGTTGATGATTTCTATTTTTCTACCAAAATTGCAAACCACATTGTTTCTACTGCTACTGCAGCTCAGTAATAATACAAATTATGTGCAGAATTCTTTTTTTTAATGATACATTCAATATTCTCTTTTTATGTCACTGCCTATTGCAAACATCAACTGCTAAAAGACTCTTTATATTCCACAGAGCAAGAATTACCAAAAGTTTCACATATTGTGCACAGATTAGCTTCAGATCTTGCATCATAAATTATCTTTGTGTTTGTTTGTCCTTATAACATCTGCAGACATTGGATGGAATCCAAAGTTTTAAATCAGATTTGAATGAGCTGAATGAATTTTTGAGC
The DNA here is from genome assembly GCA_015471245.1 of Laticauda colubrina. NCBI lineage: Eukaryota > Metazoa > Chordata > Lepidosauria > Squamata > Elapidae > Laticauda > Laticauda colubrina. The sequence goes on from BLBF01000025.1 coordinate 22,540,009, forward strand.
ATTTTAATATGTCAGGCCAACTCTGTTAGTGTCAAACACAGAACTTGGAGAGAACTTGCTGAGAAAAAAAAAGTGTTTTCTATCATTGTTTTCTTTAAAAACAATGACAGAGTATGTCAAGAGCATACAGATACAGATTAACAGAGTTGGAAGGGACATTCTAGGTCATCTAGTCCAAACCCCCCACCCAAGCAGACCCTACATCACTTTTGACAGATGACAGTCCAGTCTCTTCTTGAAAGATTCCAGTGATGAAGCTCCCACAACTTTTGAAAGCAAGCTGTTCCATTGGTTGATTGTTCTCACTGTCAGAAAGTTTCTCCTTATTTCTTGGTTGAATCTCTCCTTCATCAGTTTCCATCCATTATTCTTTGTCAAGACTTCATGTGGTTTGGAGCTTGAACCTCTCCTCTCTGTGGCAGCCCTTCAAATATTGGAAGACTGCTATCATGTCTTCTCTGGTCCTTCTCTTTACTGGACTAGCCATGCCCAGTTCCTGCAATGTTTCATATGTTTTAGCCTCCAGTCTTCTAATCCTTGGTTGTTGTTCTCTGCATTCTTTCTAGAGTCTCAACATGTTTTTAATAGTATTGTGACCAAAACTCAATACAGGTGTGGTCTTATTAAGGCTTTATAGAGTGGTATTAATACCTTACTTGATCTTGATTGTATCCCTATGTTAATGCAATTTAAGATTGCATTGCCTTTTTTGGCTGCTGCTGCATATTGCTGGCTCACATTTAATTGGTTGTCCACAAAGACTGCAAGATCTCTCTCACAGTTATTGCCTGGTTTCACCCAGTCTTTATGTGAACTTTTGGTTTTTCTTGCCTAAGTGTAGGACATTACTTTATCTATATTGAATTTCATTTTATTAGATAGGGCCCAGTGTTCAAGTCTGTCAAGATCCATCTGGATCTTGAGTCTATCTTCTAGGGGTTAGCTGTTCCTGCCAGCTTAGTATCATCTGCAAATTTGATAAGTTCCCCTTCTATTCCCTCATCTAAGTTGTTAATGAAGATATTGAAGAGTGCTGGGCCTAAGGTGGGACCTTATGATACCCCAGTGCTTACTTCCCTCCATGTACATGAAGACCCATTAAGGACTACTCATTGAGTATGGTTTGTCAGCCAGTTATGAATCCATCTGATGGTGATACTATCGAGTCCACTTCTTTCTAGCTTATCAAGAAGTAGGTTGTGGTCTACTTCTCAAATGCCTTGCTGAAGTCTAAGTATATTATGTCCATAGTATTTTGCTGGTCTGCTAATTTATTCAATTTTTTTTTTGAACGGTCTGTGCCCAAATAAAACAAATAGATGAAGGTAGTAAACCACTGCTTTAGAAAGTAGGTTTAAGATCCAGAAAGATTTTGACAGGTTTGAACACTGAGTCCTATCCAACAACATAAATTTTCTGGTGAGAAAAGCAAGGTTTTACATTTAGATATGAAAAAACTAATGCACTGATATAGAATATGTGATACCTGCTCAATAGGAGTTACTGTGAAAGGGATTTAGGAGTCCTAGTGGACAACCACTTAATTATAACCCAGCAGTATGCTGTAACTGCCAAAAAAGCCAATGCAGTTCAAGACTGCATCAACAAAGGGATAATATCATGATCATGTGAAGTGATACTACTGCGTTATGCTGCTTTAGTAAGATCACTTGGAATACTTGCATCCAGTTTTGGTCTCCATGGTACAAAAATGACGTTGAGGCTCTAGAAAGAGTGCAGACAAGAGCAAATGAAATGATTAGGGGGCTGGAAGCTAAAACACACAATTGCAGGAACTGGATATGTCCAGTCTAAAGAAGAGAAGGGCTAGAGGTGACATGACAGTCTTCCAGTACTTCAGGAGCTTTCACAGAAAAGAGAGGGTCAGCCTCATCTCCAAAGCAACTGAAGGCAAGCTAAGAAATCATCAATGGAAACTTATCAAGGAAAGATCCAATCTAGAACGAAGAATAAATTTCCTGACAGTGAGAACAGTTAATCCAGAAATTGTGACTGCTCCACCACTGGAGGCTTTAAAGGGATTGGACAGCCATTTTTCTGGAATGATGTAGGGTCTCTCGCATTGACTGGCCACAGGCAAAACTGGCCAGGCAATCATAGGGGGTGGACTAGAAGACCTTTAAGGACATTTCCAATTCTATTATTCTGTTGTTTTGTCATTTACTCTATTATCTGATCCAACTTTTCTAACTTGTCATGACTGGGTAATGTCACTCAACATGAGACATCATGCATATATGCATAAAAAAAAGGAGAGAAGTAATACAAGTCAATAAAAGTAAGGTGACTTTTATTACTTCTCTCCTTTTTTATTGCACTTTCTTGCAGCTAATAAGTAGATCTTAGCAAAATATTGTTTTCCTTCAATCCTACTGGTGTGTTTTCTTCCTTGCACTATTTTTCACTGTGGTCAGCAGATTCAATGGGAACTAACATATCTGAGTAAATTGTGGGAGGGCTGTACCTATTTGCAAATGCAAAATGTTCTTCAAATTCCCCATGTCTTCCCCAATAACTCTCATCTGTCAAATTTGCTTTTGTTAATAGATCCCATAACAACAGTTTAGTAGATGAGGCTTACAAAGATTCCCTTTAAGTGAGTCATTTGATGATATAGATGGCAAGAGATTACAGCAATTTGTCCAGCCTGTTGCAGTTTCTAATTAATATAATGTAAATGAAGTTTCTGCTGGGGTAACAGAGTACAAGGTATAAGATCTTCAGTCTCCTACATCCCCTTATCCCTATACAGAGAAAAATATGGAAAATCACTATGTGTTTCTAGACATAGTTGAAGGGCATTCTGACAATTTCTTTGCAATCAAATCAACAGATCAACCAATGTTTTAGCTTTCTATATTTGGTTTAGATGGCTTTGTTATAACAGAAGAGACAGGAGTAGGCAAATATTGTGTCCTTCTTAGACAAAGTTATATTAAAGTACTCAAAGTAAGTAGATTCAAAAAGAAGTTAATATCAGGGAAAATTTAAGCAAAGGCTTCAAAAATTCCTTGGCTGCTTTGGTTGCTGGAGAGAACAACAGTGACATCTACTGAGTATCAGGTGATTTTAGGCTTTCTCCACTAAGATTCCTGGTGAGCAATATATTATTACTACTTTCTTTAAGGGAATTAAGGGAATCTTCCTTTAAAACTATAAAAAGGTCACAAGAATTTAAAAATAATCTTGCTGTATCCAGCCCCCTTTTTTATCTAACTCTTTCTCACAGTGGCCGTTCACATGATATATACAGAGGTCAGAACAGAATACAAGCAAATAGCTTTAATCGGCAAGGAGGGAGTCAGAAAGACTAAGGTGCAGAATGAACTAAGGTTTACAATAAATGGCAAAAATTTTTTTAAAAAGGGTTTATTTTGATGTAAGAAAAAAGTCAAATAAATGATCAGTCAACTAATGATCAGTCAAGAAGATGGCAAGAAAGTGGTAGGAAACAGGAAGAAAGCAAAACTATTTCATTCCTTCTCTGTCCTTATGCAAAATGAAAGAATAGTCCAACTATAAAAAGTATCGGTGACAGAATGGGTTTGCAGTCAAAATAGGCAAGAAATTAGTAAGAGACATTTATTCAAACTCAGAAAGAACTTGGAAAAGATTCCTTGGATGAAAATCCTAAATTCAAGAAGCTTGGGAAATGCTGAAAAATATGATCATAAAAGCCCAGTCCAGCACAATAACACTGAAAAAGAAAAACAAGAAATCCAAGAAGAAACCAGCATAGCTGCACAAATATCTCTCTGACAAATTGAAAGACAAAAAGGACAAGTATAAAAAATCAAAATAAGGACACATATCTAAGGCAGAATATCAGCAGATAGCCAGAATCTGCAAAGACAAAGTTAGGAAAGCAAAGGCTCAGAATGAACAAAGACCTGCAACAAAAGTCAAAGATAATTTTTAAAAAGTTTCTTCCAATATATAAATAACAAGAAAAAAAATCAAGGAAACAGTTGTTCCACTAAAGAGAGAAGATGGCAAGGAAGAAACAGGCAACAGAGAAAAAGCAGAGCTTCTTAACTCATTCTTTGCATCAGTCTTCATGCAAAAAGAAACTATAGCCCAACCTACCAAAAACATAACTGTGAAGGACAAATTAGAAATAAAAGTTAAAATAATAAGAGTAAGAGTAATAGTAATCAGACAACTCTTTGATCTTGATGAATACAAATCACTGGGACCTGACAGAATACATCCCAGAGTTCTAAAGGAGCCGGCAGAGGTAATCTCAGAACCACTGTACCACATCTTTCAAAAATCCTGGAGCACTAGGGAACAGGACTAATTTGGACCCCACCCATGCCAATCCATCTCTAACCATACAATTATTTGAGTGAGCCAGGAGCCAATCATCAAGTTTTAGAGCCTTTTTTAATTGTGCAGATAAAAAATATTTGATAAATCAACTTCCTTCATTTTCTGGGCTCTGGTAACCACTGGAGCCGCCAACTGTTTGGTTAGGACAATAGGCTGTACCACTTCTTGGCAAGAACTATTATATTGAAGTAATCTAGATAAAGCATCCACCATGAAGTTCTTCCCCCCTGGAATGTACTTCAATGAAAAATTTAAGCATTTAAAGTACTGCGCCCAACAAACTTGCTTGGGAGACAGCTTCCAAGGCGTTTTCAAGCCTCCAAATTTTTATGATAGGTCCACACCTCAAATGGGTGTTTTTCCCCTTCTAGGAAATGTTTCCAGGTTAACAGAGCCCAGCGAACTGCAAAAGCTTCTTTTTCCTAGATGGCCCATCTTCTTTCGGTTTCAGTTAGTTTACAGAAAGTATATGTACACGGTTGCAGAGTCCCCGTCTCATTTGCTTGTAGTAGCACTGCCCCAACTGCTGCGTCACTCGCATAAGCTTGGATTACAAGAGGGGTGTCCATGTCTGGGTGCTTGAGTACTGGTTCAGCAGCAAACAGTCGTTTCAGCTTCTCAAAAGCGGCTTGGCACTCCATGGACAATTCCAGTGGTTTACTAGGCTTTGGTTTCACCTCCCTTTTGGTTTTTAGGAGATTTGTGATAGACATTACAATCTTCACAAAAGCAGGGATAAATTGACAGTAAAAATTAGCAAATCCCAAGAAACTTTGAAGTTGTTTCCTGGTTCAGGGAAGGGCCCATTCCAAAATGGCATGAACTTTCCCTGGATCCATTTTTATGCCATCATGTGATTTGTAATAGCTTAAATAGTCAATTTTTCTGGGGGGAATTCACACTTGAACAACTTTGCGTACAGTTTGGCAGCTTGAAGTTTTTCCAGAACTGACCACACTAGTTTCACATGTTTATCACAAGTCTCCATGTAGATAAGAATATCATCAAGATAAACCAACACCCCTTTGTATAAATGTTCATGCAACACCTGATTGATCATTTGCATGAATACTGCAGGGCCCCCCTGTAGGCCAAACAGAAGAACATTGAATTGGAAACAGCCCATTGGGCAGATAAATGCAGTTTTCCATTCATCCCCTTCCTCAATTCAAACTCGGTAGTATGCTTCTCTCAGGTCGAGTTTTGTAAAAAATTTCCCTTTGGCCAAGTGGTCCAACACATCCTTCATCAAGGGGAAGGGGTACACGTTCTCCACCAAAATGGTGTTGATGTTCCTATAGTCAACACACAAACGCAGAGAGTCATCTTTCTTCTCATGGAATAATACTAGGACCACTACATGGGCCCTAGCAGGCTGGATGAAACCACATTCCAAATTTTTATCAATAAATGACTGCAGCTCTTCTAGCTCCCTTGGTGTGATTGAGTACAGTTTCGGTCTTGGGAGTTTCACTCCTGGCAAAATTTCAATACTGCAATCTGTTGAGCGATGGGGGGGAGGCCTTTTCATTGAATACCTCCTTTAAGTCCCAATATTCCTCTGGAATGTTCTCCTCCCCCCTCAGATTCTTTGTGCCAGTGGAGGCCAGCTCTGTGGGATTCTTGGGTTTTGGTTGAGATTGCCCCTCCCCTTCTGGGGGTTGTTCAATATGTATGCGCAATGATCCCCTCCTCCAGTCGACGTGGGGGTTCAATTTCCAGAGCCAGGGCAAACCCAGTATTAGGGGGCGCTCCATCCCAGGAGACACAATAAAACACAAAGTCTCTCTATGCTTCCCCATCGTCATTTCTACTGGTTCCATTATGAAATGTACAGGGCTGCCCCCAGCTACTGATCCATCCAGTTGGCAAAAGACTATGAGCGCTTTTAAAGTCCTGAGCTTTAAGCCCATTTTCTCTACTACCTCCGAGCTGATTATGCACCTTGTGCACCCAGAGTCTAACAAGGCCAACATTTCCCCTTCAGTTCCCAATGTGGGTACCCTTAATCTCACTGGAATGGTCATAGGGCCCTTGTTTGGACTTACCAGTGAGTTGTCTTCTGATTCAGATTCACTCTCTTCAGAAGAGGTTGGAGTTCCCAGCTCCTCTCCTTTTGGAAGGCCGATTTTCTCATATTCAGAATAATGTCAGATGGTATTCAAAGTCCAAGAAAGAAATACTTAGACTCCATTAATTACAGAAAATATATCTTTTACTGGAAGTCAAGTGGTAGCAACAAAAAAATTCTGAATCTGAGAAAATGAGCGTGTAAATCACATATACAAAGTGGTGGCAATGTTCCCACCTCCAATAGTTCAGTTGGCTCATCCAATTAAAAGTTGTGTATAGCATCATGTGGGCACCTCCAGGTGGTGATGAAAATTCTGTCCGTTGACCTTGACATATTTTGATAAAGAGTTGCAGCTGCGCATAGCATATGGATAGAAGCCTAAACAAAAACTCCCCCCCCCCCAACTTATACAGTTCTGTTTTGTAACACCTCCAGCTTGCTTCCCATAACCATTCTCCCCTCCTCCCCCTGTAACTTATGACAACTGAAAGATGCAAAGCAAAGGAAGAAAATCTTGAAGGCTGACAACAGGTTTGTTAGAAACAGATCATGCCAAACCAAACTTATTTCATTCTTCAACTTCAGCAAGGCATTCAACAAAGTAGACCACAACTTACTTCTTGGAAAGCTAGAAAAAAGTGGGATAGATAGCATCACCATCAGATGGATTCATAACTGGCTGGCAAACTGTACTCAAAGAGTAGTCCTTAATGAGTTTAAGTCTATATGGAAGAAAGGAAGCAAGGATCCGTCTTAGGCCCAGCACTCTTCAATATCTTCATAAATGACTTAGATGAGAGAATAGAAGGGGAATTTACTAAATTTGCAGTTGATACTAAACTAACACCCTAGAAGATAGGCTTAAGATCCAGATTGATCTTGACAGACTAGAACAGGTTTCAAGTGGCCAAGGTTGGAGACCCCTAGACTAGAACACTGGGTCCTATCTAATAAAATGAAATTCAATGTAGAGTAAAGTAAGGCCTTATATATAGGCAAGAAAAAACAAAAGTACACATATAGTCTGGGTGAAACCAGGCTTAATAGCAGTAACTATGAGAGGGATATTGGAGTCTTCATGGACAAACAGTTAAATATGAGCCAGCAGTGTGCGGCAGCAGCCCAAAAAGCCAACATAATCTTAAATTGCATTAACCGAGAGATATACTCAAGATCGTGAGGTATTAATACCACTCTATAAAGACTTAGTAAGTCTAGAGTACTGCATCCAGTTTTGGTCATTACACTATAAAAATATGTTGAAACTTTAGAAAAAGTGCAGTCAGGATGGTGAGGTGACTGGAGACTAAAACATATGAAGAACAGTTACAGGAACATGGCATGGCTAGTCTAGTGAAGAGAAGGACTAGGGGAGACATGAGAGCAGTGTTACAGTATCTGAGGGGTTGCCACAGAGAGGAAAGGGTTAAGCTATTTTCCAAGGTACCTGAAGGCCAAACAGGGAATATTGGATGGAAACTGATGGAAAGTTTCAACCTAGAAATAAGGAGACAATTTCTGACTGTGAAAATAATCAACTAATGGAACAGCTTGCCTTCAGAAGCTACAAGAGCTTCATCATTGGAGGCTTTCAAGGAGAGATTGTAGTGCCATTATCAGAAATGGTGTAGGGTCTGCTGCTTGGGTGGGGTATTGGACTACATGACTTACAAAATCCCTTCCAACTCTGTTAATCTGTTAAATCTGTTAGAACAATAAGAGATAGACAAACCACCACCATATAGATTTGCAGTTGGCTGGCCAGCCACACTCAATCATCTGGCCTTCAATGGAGCTACATTTATGTGGAAGGAAACATGCAGTATGGTAGTTCAAAGTCCTGACTTGGGCCCCAGTACTCTTCAACATCTTCATGAATAACCTAGATGAGAGGCTTGAAAGAGCATTCATCATTTTTATCATTTATTTTAATGCAATTTCCTAAAATACATAAAATCCACAAGAAAATATACATTTTTGTTCTTTCCTAGTGTAGCATTCTGTTTGCAACTCTCTATAAAATATATATTTAAAATTTCAACCAATGTAATACACATCTTTGGTGTACAACTTTTTCAAATATACCCTTTATGAAAATAATTAGATGGATAATGAATGACATTGGCAATTTATTTATTCATTTAATTAAATTTATATACTATCCATCTTGCTATTTGGGACAACCTTAGGTGGCTTTAAACTTATCATTACCTTTTTATGTTGAGATTGGTGTAAGGGTTCCAAGTAACACCCCCAATCTATTTTCACACTTCTATTTCATTCCTGTGGAAACCCATGGTAGACCCCATTTTTTACATTGCAGTGCAAATATGAAGCAGTGCCAGAAAGTATATGTTTCCACAGTCTGTTTTTGTACAAGTATTCTACTTATGTTTCATTTGCTGTAGCAATGGCTATGGGCCAGGGGTGGGAATCTACCAGTTTGGACCAGTTTGGGCGAACCGGTAGTTCCGGTGAGCATTTGGCCCCTCTCATCCACCCCTGCTCTTTCCTGTGCTTTATTTCATTGTTTTAGAGCACAACGGATTTACGCGGCAGAGCAGTTTGCCACACCTCAAATGTTTTATTTATAGGGGATGCTGTTCGGTGAGTAAATATTAGACTGAAAACGGGCTTTTTAAAATATGGAGCACACATACGTGTACAAAGTGTGTGCTTACCGAACTGGTTATTACACCGGTTGAATCGCACCACTGCTATGGAGAGAGAATACATAGTACAAAATTATAGAGTTGGAAAGGATCTTGGAGATCTTTTAGTCCAGTGGCCCTTAACCTTTTCGGCACCAGGGACCAGTTCTGTGAAGAGAGGTTTTTCTGTGGACCATGCAAACAGGGGTTCGCTTGTTTGCATGGCCCAGTTGCTGGCATGCAGTGGACTGGTGCCAGTCCATAGACTGGAGTTGGGAACTGGTTGGATTGTTCTAATCCAACCTCCTGCTCAAGAAGGAGATTCTACACCATTCTGGACAAATGGCTGTCTAATCTTTTCTTAAACTGCTCCTGTGATGGAGCATCCACAACTTCAGAATAGAAATGAATTACAGGTCTATTTTTTAGGGTTTAAAGAAAAAACTCCTATGGAGATACTCATTGGCAGAATTCTCAACTGTTTTGCTACATTCACATATTTTATTTAGAGGAAAAGAATGGTATAACCATGCCTTCCGGTGGAACCACCTTTTCTTTCCAGAGTTGTGCGTACAAAATCCTTGCAGCTGTTAATATGTGTAACATGATACATCTATCTGTTTTATTGCATTTTTGTGTTATTATACCTAATAAAAAAGTTTCCAGATTAAATTCAATTTTCTGAATTTTGATTATGAAACTTTGGGGAAGGGAGAAAGGAACAATTATTAAGACGCTTAGTTGGTACACATTGCTAAGTATAGGAGTTCCTCATGAGGATTAGGTCTATGTATGAAAACGTCCTCATGGACATTCATTGGGGAGAAGAAAGCAGAAAAGTAGGTAGTTTCAAAGCCAGTCAGGCCTACACTTTCTTCCAAAAGCTGTTGTTTTTCAAAGAAGAGTTCAGGTAAAACAACATAGAGATATGGCAGTGCAGAAAGAATGAGGTACTCTTGCTTCCTCCAATCATATTTCTGTTTCTGCAGAAAAGTAAGCAAGGTTGATATATTTTTTTCAATGGGAGACTCAGTGTTGTCCTCTCTCCCTAGATAGAAGAGCTGTCTCAGAGTGCTCCACTCTGCCCAAAGACCCAAAGGCATGAAGAAGAAAGCTGTGGTAACTTCTCTCTTGGCGGAAAAGTTAGGAGCTACCCCCTTCACTTTGGATGGGCAAGAGGGTACATAGTTCTATATGATACAGGCCTCAGCACAAATAACTGAAAGAGCAAGAGCAAAATGCATAAATGAACAGAATTAGCAAAGTTCACCTAGATAGAAATGTTTCATACTGCTATTAGGTGGGGGAGAGAATTGCTCAGAGAAACAGCCAGAATTCCTCAGTCTGGCTTAAGCCTGACATTTGCTGGGAGGATTCAGGGAGCCCTGTGTCTGTGTGGGAAATTCTTCAGTTTGTTTTTCTTTTCCCTAAGAAAGGCAAGCACTTTTCTTTCCTGAAGCGATTCAGTCTTTCCAGATGGAAAGAGCACACTCATCATGGTTTTGGCATTGGAGCCCTCCAGCCCTGTCTTCAGATGAATTGAACCCAAGTGTTTGCTTAACTACTTCAAGCAGCCACCATCCAGGGCTTCCAAGGTCAGGAGGAGGAAGAGAGAACAACAAGGACTCTTAAGGGTAGAAGACTGGCTGGCATGTGTAGAGGAGAGGAAACACAACTAGCAAATGCTACTAAGAAGAAACATTGGTAAATTCTTTAGGCCAGAAAAGGAGAAGCAAAATACAGTGATTCTCATTGTGTTTTGATCATCATAAGCTCTAAAGCTTGTTCTTTTGTTTGTTAGATATTATTTTATTGAAAACATAGGCAGTATCCAAATGTTTCTGATGACAGCTCCCCTAACCTTTTGTCCTTGCTCTTGATGTGAACAGAAGTCCCAAACGCCTAGAGAGCAAAGGCTGGCCAAGTAACTCTTTGACAAATTATTATTAAGCTCATGTGCTAAAAGTAAAATATGACATTCCACTGAAGTTTTCAGTTTTTTTTTTTTAAAGGCTAGGTCACATCGGCCGATGGATGCAAAACGTATGTAAAAAGGATGCAGCGGATGAGCAAATTCTCCATCCGTTGTTATCCTCTCTCAAAAGTGCCCCAAATTTGCATAAACAGAGCGCACAACAACGGAAAGGAACAGATGGGGAGAGGATGTAGCCAGGATGTTAAGCAGATGCTCAACGGAAGCCTAGCGGATGGAAGCGGATGGCACATCTGCAGGGCTTCCGGGGGAGAACAGTGAAGCGGACGCGCAACAGAAGGAACGGATGCAGAGCGGATGCCCAGCGGATGACGCGGATGCATCACAGATGCCTAGTGAATGCCTAGAAGATGCCTAGCAGATGCCTAGCAGATGCAAAGTGTTCACTGCGCATGCGGGGAGGATGCATTGCACCAGCCCCGTGGATATAAAAGGATGCAGCTCGCAAGCAGGTCACCATTCAGAGGAAAGACCTGCTGCCAGACACATCTTCAGCCAACAACCACGGGGAAGAAGAGGAAGCCTGTGCCTACTCCTGCCAGCCCTGGCAAGAAGGACAGGACCACCATCCCACCACCTGGCGCTGACTCTGCTTCTGCTGGGGCTTCTGCTGCTGGGGCTGACTCTGCTGGGGCTGGTGCTTCTGCTAGTGCTGACTCTGCTGGTGCTGGTGCTTCTGCTGGTGCTTACTCTGCTGGTGCTGCTCTTGGTGCTGGTGCTTCTGCTGGTGCTGACTCTGCTGCTGGTGCTGCTGCTAGTGCTGCTGGTGCTGCTGGTGCTGCTGGTGCTGCTGGTGCTGCTGGTGCTGCTGCTGTTGTTGCTGCTGGTGGTGGTGGTGTGGTGGACCAGCCCCTAGAACCTCAAAGCCCTACTGATGAGAGCCCAGAAGGCCCTGCTAGAGGGAGAAAGAGGCATTCGCGAGAAAAGGGGGAGAGGAGACAGTACTCCATTGCAGAGGAACATGAGGAGGAGGTGCTCGCATGGTTGAGGGAGAACGAGTACCTCTGGCGGAAGGGGCACAGGCTCTATCGAGACACCAAGCGGAAGCAGGCGGCTTGGAATGAGAAGGCGGAGAGCCTGGGCTACACTTTGGATGTCCTCCTCGGGTGGTGGAAGCACATGCACACCTGGTACGGGAAGCTGCACCTCAAGAAGTCTGCCCAGGCTGCGGTGAAGCTCACCGACCGGGAGACCTACGTGATGGCCAAGTGCAGCTTCTTGGAGGGTGAGATCCGCCACTGAGAAGGAGCCCCTCTGTCCACCCTCACTATCAGGCAGCCCACAGAGAGCCAGTCCTCTTCTGGCCAAGAGTCAGCTCCTGTGTCCATGCAGGTATCTGTGGAGTGACCCACAACAGAGACCCCCCCGACAGCTGCACTCCCTGTGGCGGAGCACATGGAAGACCCCCTGATGCAGTTGGAGCAAGAAGAAGCCGCTGCCACCAGGCACCAACCCACCCCCACCCCCAGCTCCACCTCCACAGAAAGCAGGCAGAGAGCCAGACCAGAGGGACAGAGCCACACTGTCCTCTTGGAGATCAGGGACACAATCAAGAACAGTGCAGATGTCCTCTCTCAGCTGGTACACTTTGAGATTCCATCCTCAAACCGCAAGCCCTTCCTCACCTACGTCAACCAGACCCTCATGGAAATGCCCGAATCCCAGTACCAGGTGATCAAAGAGAGGACCACAGGTCTTTTGCACCACCCTCCAGGCCCACCTGAACCTGCTCTGACCAACTCCAGGTCTGCTCCTCCACCCCAGGTGATGTCACAGCCCTTCCAAGGCTTTCCACAGCCCCTCACCTACTAAGGCCACGGCTACCAGGAGTTCCAGCAGCAGAGGCAGCCCTTCCCAGTCCAGGCACAAGTGCCTCGCCTGCCACAGGTGCCACCGATGCCACCGATACTACCGATACCACTGATGCCACAGGTGCCACCGACGCCACCGATGCCACCGACGCCACCGGTGCCACAAATGCCACCGATGCCACCGATGCCACCGATGACACAGATGCCACCCATGCCTCACCTCGCTCACCTGCAGACCAGACAGCACCACTACACTCCTCCTTCCTCCACCCCACAGCCAAGCCCGGCCTCAGAACATCTGTCATCGGTCTTGGGACTGACACCCCATGTCATGGAGGAAGGGGCTCTCAACATCATGGAACTGAGCCAGCTCTCTGAGAGCTTCCTCCACACATCATTCCCTGTTGTCCTCTCAGGGCCAGGCACCCCAATGGTGCCTTAGACCAGCACTCCAGCCAATGCCACCTACTCAGCACCTGGACCCTTCACCCCTGAGACGATGGACATGCCTCAGAGTGACTGAGAAGAGTGCCAGAGACTGGGTTGCTACCTGTTGACTTTATCTTTGCTTTGGACACTTTACTTGGGTCATTTTGCTTTTACAGTTTGTTATTAATAAAGGTTATCTTTGTTTCACACACTTGGTTCAGTTCTTTTAGTAAATAAAGTCTTGGTGGAAACTTTTTGAAATGGTTTAAGCCTTTGCATGCTTGTGGGATGGGTAAGGATAGCAGTGGGATGGGCAGGGATACCTTTGTGATGGGTAATAGCTGTGGGATGGGTAAGGATAGCAGTGGGATGGGCAGGGATACCTGTGGGATGGGTAAGAGCTGTGGGATGGGTAAAGATAGCAGTGGGATAGATAAACCTCCAGTCCATAGTGGGACTGTATGGTCCACCCTCCCAGGTGCCACACCTATGGCCCTTTATTATCAATAACAATTTAATCATTCATCAACACATTTCAACATAAACACAACTCTTTATTCAATGCCCTGTTCATTGTAGGGCCACTCAACATACATGGCACAATCTCATCAGTGTGATGAGACAGGCTGAAGGAAGCATCCATTAAGCATCTACCATCCTGTCTTGCCATTCCACTGCTCCAGCTGGGGAGTTGCACCAGTGTGTCAGGAGGTTGCGCTGCTTCTTCCCTTCATGTGAAGCTCTGTTGGGGCCTGGCAAATGCACAGTGTCTATCAGGTTTACTCCTTGCCTCCATTCCCCAGGCTCCATGTCCCCATTGCCTTGTTGGCGGTCCACGAGCCTGTTCTGGAACATTGGGTAGTGGGTGTGCATGAGATTGTACAGGATGCAGCAAGCTTCCACGATGTTCTTCACGGTCTCTGGGCGATGCTGCATGGTGGTGAGAAGTACCTGGAACCTGTTGGCCAGGATGCCAAAGGCATTCTCCACCACCCGTCTTGCCCTGGACAGCCTGTAGTTGAAGATCCTCTCTTCACGGGTGAGGCATCTGGAAGTGTAGGACTTCATGAGGTAGGTTCTGAGGGAGAAGGCGTCATCCCCCACGATGAAGTAGGGCACATCTTGCATGTCGTTGGGCAGGGGGTCTGGATCTGGGAAGCCCATGATGAGGTTGCCTTCCAGCCCCTCCTTGAGGTCACTGGCGTTGTATACCTGGGCATCTGAAGATGAGCTGTTGCCTGAAGCATCGATGTACATGAACTTGTAGTCAGCATCGACCATGGCAAAGAGGATGATGCTGAAGAAGCCCTTGTAGTTGAAATAATTGGACCCTGAGTTGGCTGGAGCTTTGCAGGCCACATGCTTCCCATCTATGGCTCCAACGGTGTGGGGAAAGTTCCACTTCTGATACCACTGCTCTGCAACTTTCTTCCAGCTTTCTTCAGTGGAGGGGCACTGGAGGAGCTCCTCCAGATATTCTTCGATGATGGCCTGCACCACTTCTCTGACCACAATGCTGATGGTGTTGCGTGGCACCCTCCAGGTGTACTTCATGTTCCTGTACCTGGTCCTGGAGGCCAGGTAGCGCAGAGTCAGTGCCACCTTCAGCCCAGGGTGCAGGCTGGGCCGGATGTTGGTGCTCTGCTTGGTCAACCTGGGTCTCAGACGCTCCACAACTTCGTCAAACATGGCTGGTGGCATCCTCATGAAGTGCTGGAATGCACGAGGGTCTTTGTTCCTCAGCTCAACCATCAGCTTGTCATACAGTCCGTCCTCGGCTCTTCTCGCGATCCATCTTCGGACCCACACACTTCTTGGACGCTTCCTTTTCCTTGAGTGGAATAGGTGAAAGAGCCTGTAGAGGGCTTCGCACTGTTGTAGAATGATGGCGGCTTCCAAATGGAGTGTGCGATGATCCATGGTGGAGATGACTGGATGCTGTGGAAGAGCAAGAGCAAGAGCAAGGCTGAAGAGGTCTGCACAGCAGGGCTGCTGGACTGAAAGTGAGATCCAGGTGATTTCCTCCCCCTTTTTATAGGAAATATAGGTTTTCCGCTAGGTGTCCTTCCGCATCCTCCAGACATCCTCCAGACATCCTAAATATCCTATACGAATGTTTTTTTTCCGTTTTAATGCTTTATATGTGAGCTGCATCCACTTTCATCCTTTCTACGTCCATGCTACTAATGCTGTGTGTCCGTTCCGCGTCTGTTTCGCTTCCTCCCTGTGTCCGTTTTCTGCTGGAGTGGATGTGAGTTGCGCGGATGCACAGTGGATGCCTAGCAGATATAGCGGACGCATAACAGATGACAACGGATGTATAACGGATGTTCCCCGTATGCTTAGCGGATGTAGAACGGACGCGTTGGATACTTCATCGGCTCAAAAAGGCTACACAAAACTTTTTGAGCGGATGAAATCTCAGTAGACGGATGTTGGACGGATAGAGAGTATGAAAAACGTATGCAGTGAGTACACAATGGAGGCATCACGTTAACCAACAGA
Organism: Laticauda colubrina; assembly: GCA_015471245.1. Taxonomy (NCBI): domain Eukaryota; kingdom Metazoa; phylum Chordata; class Lepidosauria; order Squamata; family Elapidae; genus Laticauda; species Laticauda colubrina. The sequence continues at coordinate 22,555,825 of BLBF01000025.1, forward strand.
TGGCAAGCGTTTTTCTCCATTTTACATCCTCTTTCCATCCGTTGGTGCAGTGTGACATGGGCTTAATAAAAAGGCTCACATAGCTCAGAAAAGCATGAAAAAAAAAAAAACTAGTCCAACCCCTTGCTTAATTTAGGAATTCATCCTAAAGAATTCCAGATGGCTGGGAGGGGGGCGGAGCTGGTGTCATGACGATACGGCATGTGATCTTGGAGGTCTGATATCGCTGCCGATATCTTTGCTCCTGGACAGTCCTTTCGGATCTAAACTATCTTGAAGAGATGGTGAAAGTGAAGATCACATTCTGTCGATCCCAGGGATCCCATATGCAAAGTCCCTGGTAGATCCAGGAGAAGCTCTTCTTGCCAGCGGCAAAGTGGCAGCCATTGAAGCTGCTGAAGTTGGGACAGCTCCAAAATGAAAGAGAACAGAAAGAGAGAGTTGTGCCGGTTTTTTAAGAACTTTTTCTTTATTCTAAGATCTGAAAGGACACCCTAAGGAAAGGAAAGAATCTGTAAAAGTTTTGACAGAAGTGATTAAGTGGTGATTTTAAACAGGAATGTCAAAGTAATGTTTTTTTTTCCTCATTGCTGGATTTTCTATACATGATCTTATATTTTGAAACTGGACTGGTTTTTTTTTCTTCCATCTATTTTTTTCTCCTTCTTGATTTTGTAATATTTTAGGCTAGAGACTCCCTTTTAGTTATTTCTTTTTTAAAATATCTTTTTCTCTTTTTTCTTAATTCTTATTATATTTTGCTTGGAAAAGGGGGGGGAAAGTGAAAGCAAAGAAACTTTGTAACACTGTCAACTAGAGGCTTGGAAATATTCTATTTCTCTTGTGAGCAGACAAAGCTGAGAAAGAACTGAGACTTTTTTTCAAGGACGTTGCTGTTTGATAAGAAAGAGGGAAGAGCATGGGAGAGTATTATTGCAGGTGCTCTTCTGCATTTCTATCAACAGCTGGAGTCTGGTGTTGAAGTTTATAAGAAAAGAAAAGGTGATAAGTTTCTGGAGAAGAGTGTTATAACAAGAGCCTTGGATAACTAAACAAAGTGTAGTGTGTTCTCTTGATTTTTCTTAAGCTGTGCTATTCCTCCTCAACAGTTTACTTTTTGAAATAGCTATTTCGATTTTTAGTTCTTTGGAACTTGTCTTTGTTTTTTTGTTTTTGTTTTTGCTTGCCTTTGGAAGTTAAATTTTTATGTTTGCTTTTTATTTGAAAAGAAAAGATTTAGAATTAATGATTCCTTTCCTTTTCTTTTTAAGGGAGTAGCCTTTTTTTCTTTTTCTCTTTCTGCCTTTCTGGTACTTTTGTTTTTCCATCTACCTCCAATACTGTTTTTTTCTTTTTCTTTTTAACTTCCTGGCCTTTTTTTTTCTTCTTTTTTTCTTATTCAACCTTTTATATTTGAGACCTCTTAATTGGATTAAAGTGTTGAAGAACCTGAAGAATTTTTCTTTTTTTTTTAGTTTTTTATTCCTCATTCTTCCGTCTTTTTTAGGATTTTACAACTTTTTCTCTTTTGCGTGTGTTTATGGTTTTTTTCTTCATTTTTGAATTTTCATTGTTATCTAACCAATCAATTGGATTAAGGAGTACAAGAACCTGAAGAAATTATCTTTTCTTTTTTTATTATTATTACTATTTGGCTTCTTTTTCCCTACTATTTTTATTTGGAATTACAATTGGTTACCTCACAATTGGATTAAGGTGTAGAAGAACCTGAAGATTTTGAATTGTTTGAAATGAGTAAGAAATTAACAGCTCCTGGTTCTTCAACTTCCACTTCCTCCTCTCCACCATCTGGAGGACAACATTCAATACAGACAATGTTAAGGCAAGAGAAAGAACAAGAAAAAGAAAAACTGACCCTGCAGATGATTATGCAAGGAATTCAAAATATTCAAACAAGATCAGAGAATATTGAAAAGAGAATAGAGAACATCGAACAAAGAACAGAGAACTTCAAACAAAGAAAAGGGAAAACCAATGAAAAAGTGGAGAATATCCAACAAATGATGATGAAGTATGATGAGAGACTACCAAAAATTGAAGAAGAAGACAAACAAAGAGATAAGAAGATTGGAGACATTGATAAGAGATTAACTGTGGTTGAACAAGATAAAAGTGGTATGCTGAGATGGGAGATGGACAGATCAGAATTTTATCTTAGATTCCAAAACATAGAGGAAGAAAAAGGACAAAATCTAGCTGAGATGATGATAGAAATATGGGCTGAAGCTTTGGAAATAACTGAAGAGAAGATGATGGATGGAATAGATGAGGTCTATTGAGTCTTCACAAGATACGCAATGAGAAATAGCCTACCAAGGGAAGTTCACATCAGATTTACAAAGAAAGCCATTAAAATGCAAATATTGCAAGTGGCAAGAGAGAAAACATTGAAATATAAAGATAAGGAGATTGTGGTTTTGAAACAAGTACCCAGAAGAGTGAGAGAGATGAGAAGAGAATACTGATTCTTGACCAAATTGCTACTTAAAAAAGAGGTGAATTATAGATGGCTGATTCCAGAAGGTTTAACATTCACATGGCAAGAACAGAGATACAGAATTGACTCAGTTGAGAAAGCTGAATCATTTTACACAGAATTTTTCAGAGGGAAAGAGGAAGAGGCAGAAAAAGAAATTTTACTAATTGAATTCCAAGAGGACTGCCAAATGACGACTGAAAAAGAGGAAGGTGCAGTAGGTGGAAAGGAGGAAGCCAAAGAACAACATGAAACAAGATCCACGAGAGCTGCCAAACCTAATTATAAAATATAAACATGGAAGAGAAAAAATGATTACAATTAATATGAATGGACTTAATTCAGCCGTTAAAAGAAGGAAAACTTTCCATAAATTAGAGAAATTAAAATTTGATATAATCTGCCTACAAGAAGTACATATTAAAAAGCAATATGAACAATTGTTGATACAGCCAAAACTAGGGAAAATATTTACCTCCTTGACACAACGCAAGAAAAGAGGAGTGGTTTTATATATTAAAGAGACCATTCCAGCGAAATTGATTTATATTGATGACGACGGAAGAATACTAATGGGGGAAATAATGGATAACAATACGAAAACACTCCTGATTGCAATCTATGCCATGAATGACAAACAAGAATAATTTTATAAAAAATTACATATGAAAATAATTGAACTAGACTATGCTAATATAGTTATGATGGGAGATTTTAATGGAATTGTAGACAACAAACTGGACTATACAGCACAGAAAACAATAAAGCAAAACAGGAAGACTCTCCCTAAATCTTTTTTTAAAATGGCAGATGAAATAAACTTAAAAGATACATGGAGAGAAAGAAATGCTAAAACTAAACAATACTCCTTCTATTCAAATAGACACTTATCATGGTCCAGAATAGATATGATATGGATGTCAACAGAATTGTTAACTAATATTCAAGAAATAAATATTGAAACAAGTACTTGGGCAGATCACAATCCAATGACAATTAAATGGAAAGGACAAAGAAGAAGATCTAGATGGATGTTATATAATACTATTTTAAAGGAAAATGACTTCACACAGTGGATGGAGAAAGAATTGGCTTTTTTCTTCAGAGAAAATAAAAAAGAAGATACATCAATCCAGAATGTATGGGATACAATGAAGGCATATGCCAGAGGCTTGATAATAGACTATACAAGGAAAAGAAATACCATGAAAAGATTAGCCTCTAAGGCATTAGAGGATGAGTATAAAGGACTTGAAAAAGAGCAACAGAAAATGTCACAGAAAAAGGACATTAAGTTAAAAATGGATATAACCAAACATAAAATGGGTCTAATAGAAAAAGAAGAATTAGCACAGAAAATGAGAGGTGCTAAACAGAACTATTTTGAAGATACAAGTAAACCAGGAAGATGGTTAGCATATAAATTGAGAAAGGAGAAAGAATCAAGGAAAATATTGCAATGAATAGATGACCAAGGCCAAGTTTGCTATGGTAGTAAAGAGAAGAAGGAAATAATTCGAGACTATTATGGGAAACTATACACACAAGAGAATATTGATGAGGAAAGAGTCAAACAGTACCTACAGAATGCTAAGTTACCCAGATACCTAAAGAGATTGAAACAACGTTAGAAAGCAATATAACGATGATGGAGTTAACTGAAGCACTCAAGAAGCAAAATAATGGAAAGGCACCAGGCCCAGATGGACTTCCAGCAAAATTTTACAAAATATTACAAGAATCGTTGAACCTTCCATTGCTAGAAGTTATGAATGAAGTAATGTTAAAGAAGAGTTTAGTCTTTAATGTTAAAGACTAAATCATGGTCAGAAGCTTATATTACACTTATTCCAAAAGAGGAGGCCGATCCATTACAAATCAAGAACTATAGACCTATTTCCCTACTAAATGCAGATTATAAAATTTTTGCTTCAATATTGGCAGAAAGACTTAAAAATACTTCAATAATTCTATCCATCCTGATTTCAACCAAAGAGACAAATTAAAGACAATATGAGAGTAATCTTGGATACTTTGGAATACTACAAGGCACATCCTGAAAAACAAATGGCTCTGATATTTCTAGATGTACAGAAGGCATTTGATAATGTGAATTGGTGATTCATGTTATTACTGCTGGAACAGATGGGCTTTGCTAGAAAATTTATTCAAGCAATAGAAGCTATATATCATAAGCAAACAGCAAAGGTAATGATAGAGGGAGAACTGACAGATTCTATTGATATAAAAAAAGGAACAAGACAAGGGTGCCCACTATCACCTCTGTTGCTTGTGTTAACTTTGGAAGTGCTAAATAGAAATATTAGAGATAAAAAGAATATAAAAGGAATGAAAATTAAAAAGGAAGAATTTAAGTTGCAAGCATTCACAGATGATCTGGTTTTCATGTTAGAAGACCCAGCAGAATCAGCACCAAAATTGATAGAAAAGATAAAGGCATATGGAAAGGTGACTGGTTTGAAAATAAATGAAGATAAGACAAAGATCTTGACAAATAATATGGTATCAAGACAAAAGGAAGAACTGACAAAGGAAGAATTTGTGACCTATTGAAAATTCAGGTCACGAATAAGATTAAATACTTGGGGGTATGCTTGACAGCAAGATGCAGTACACTAAAAGAGAATAATTATGTCAAACTTAAACAGCAGATTGCGCTAGATTTGGCAAAATGGGAAAATTTACAACTGTCATTAATAGGGAGAATATCAACAATCAAGATTAATATATTACTCAGCATTTTATATTTGTTTCAAACAATTCCAGTTAGGCTTGGAAAAGATTATTTTGAAGATTTAAATAAAATTGTGTTGAAATATATATGGCTAGGTAAGAAAGCGAGAGTAAAGTTAAAACTTTTGCAAGATGCTGGAATAAGAGGATTTGGTTTGCCTTATTGGGAGTTGTACTACCAAGGTACAAATTTGATGTGGGTTAAGGAATGGATAACATTAAGAAATACTAGATTGTTAAACATTAGAAGGACATGATCTGTTGTTGGGGTGGCATGCCTTTTTATGATATAAAGGAATGAAAACACAGGGGTACTTTAGAAGACATTATATATGGGAGTCTCTGTGGTTAAACTGGGAGAAAACTAAAAAACAATGTTATTTGAAAATTCCAGTCTGGTTATCGACTATTGAAGCATTTTCTTATCCTATAATATACAAAAAGGAACAAACAGTTAGATATGGTGAAATATTGAATGAAAAGGATGAACTTAAATCTACACAAAAACTAAAGGAACAAGGTATAAAGATAAATTGGTTTTCATATGCGCAAATACATTCAAGGTATGATAAAGATTCTAAAACATAAGGTTTCTATGATAAACTGACTGATTTAGATAAGATTTTGACAGGTACTGATGAAAAGGTGATTAAAAAATTGTATGGATATTTATCAGAAATTAAACTAGAAGAAGAACAAGTTAAAGAAATTATGATTGCTTGGGAGAAGAATTTTGGATACGGGATTGATTTAGAGAAATGGCAAAACATGTGGTCTCAAAATTATAAAATGACAATGTCAATAGCATATAAGGAAAATTTGTATAAGATGTTTTACAGGTGGCACTTTCCCCCGACAAGAATAGCAAGAATGTTCAAGAATAAATCTGAAAAATGTTGAAAATGTCATCAGACACCTGGCTCATATTACCATGTGTGGTGGACTTGTGCGGATGCTAAAAAATACTGGACTAAAATCCACATGTGGCTGGAAAAAATGATAAAAAAACATATAGATTTGAAATCAGACATATTTTTATAGGGAATTTTACCTGAAATATATCGTAAAGACTTGAAATACCTGACTGTAAATGTATTAACAGCGGCTAGGATTGTATTTGCTAAAAACTGGAAAAATGAGAAAATACCATCACAGGAGGAAATTATTAAGAAAATATTGGAATGTGCTGAAATGAGTATATTGACATTTGAAATTAGAGAACAGGATGATAAACAATTTTATAAAATTTGGGATCTATTCTATCAATGGTTAGACAATAAAATATAGTAACGAAATATATAGACTTTTAAGAAAATACTAAATATATGAAGATGTATTCTTTCCTTATTATATCTACAAAATTATTTTAGGATAGATTTGGGATGATAATATGAATTGTCACAAAATAAAATAAGTGAAATATGATTATATATGATTATTGAGCATGAATGAATAAAAGTATAGTCAAATGATTGATTAATAATGATACCAATATATTTAATATTGGATTGAAAATACGAAGACTACGAAATGGAAGCACAAAACAATTTGTAAACCAACCGGCATACTGTATGTACATATATGGAAGATGGCCTGATGTTTTTATGGTTTGTTTGTTTTAAAAACCAATAAAAATTAAAAAAAAAAAAAGAATTCCAGATGGCTGTCTCCGTTCTATGTGAACACAACCAGTGAAGAGGAGCTCACTGCTTTACTGGGTAATTGTTTCCACTGGTAAGCTGCTTTTGCCATTAAGAATTTCCTCCTAATATTCAAAATCTGGCTTGTTATTTAAATCCATTATTCTATGACCTGCACTCTGGACTAAAGCAGGTTTTAATCTTCATATATGTGTCCTTTTCTCCCAGGTGTTCGAAGAGCATTTCTTTAACAACCTTTCCCCAAAATTAAGCATGCCTGGCTCCTTCAGTTTGTTTTCATAGACATAGTTTCTGATTTTTTTGATCATCTTGTTCATTCTTCTTTGAACCAGTTTCCTGAATCTTTCTTAAGTTTGGCAAACAGAATTAGACATAGTACTTGTGGTCAGACAAATGTAGAATAAAGTGGAATTTCCCATGTCAATACCAAACCAGCTGTCCATATTTTATCAAACCTGAGTACTTTATTTTTGTTTCATAGACCAAAAAACACCTTCATGTCTTTTTAATTTTATTATATTACTTTCAACCCGTTTGTCAATATTACATTTACTTTCCATCTTCTAGGGTATTGGCTATCATGCTCAAAGTTACTTGGACCCAGAAGCAAATATCCCATCGAGTCTCACAGGAAAGGCATGTTGTGGGTTTTACCTTCTAAGGAATTCCATGTGATGGGCCCATGAAGACATGGTATTTCTGCCAGGGGCCTTGAAACATCATCCCACCACCCAAGATGAAATTATCGCTGGGCCTTCTGACTTTCTGGAAATCTCTTAAAAACTGGGGGGGGGGAGGGAGGTTCAACAGGCCTGGGGATCAACAGGAAGTTCACGTGATGGCTTCATCACATGTAAAATTCTGATTCATTCTAGCTTGCAACCTTATTTTCATCTATATTTAATTATTTCAATTGGTTTGGGTAGAATGTTTTAATTGTTGGTTTTATTGTACATCACCCAGAATCACATTGTGTGAGGTCAGTGGCCATATAAATTTTATGGAAAGAGGATGATAGATAGATAGATAGATAGATAGATAGATAGATAGATAGATAGATAGATAGAT
>BLBF01000025.1:22563814-22643298 GCA_015471245.1 Laticauda colubrina
GATAGATAGATAGATAGATAGATAGATAGATAGATAGATAGATAGATCGATCAGGGCCCTTTTAGATTCTATCTTAGATAATAGAACAAATTTTGCTCAAAAAAAATAATGGATACAAATTTTACATCAGAATTCAAAACAAAGACAAAGTAATATCAGAGCATTTAATCCCCAAAATACTTCACTGCAACTCAAAGTGACCATTTTGGAAAAAAAAATAGTTTTAACAGCATAACTGAACAAGAGATTGCTTGGTAGCCTTGTTAGCATTGGTTCACAGCTAAACTCAAACAGCTACGTTGTGCTAAAGAAGAATCCTACAGGAAAGGAGATAGAATGCTGAACAATCAGGCCAGACATATATTAACAAGGGAGATCAGAGCAGCAAAAAGAAGTGACTCCGAAAAGCTGAGGAATCAACTATCAATAAAATGAACCAGCAAATATGTGGAAAACTCTTTAAAATATCAGTGGTTACAGCAAACCACCCTTCCACCTTGAAGGGAATAGACAACTGGAAGATGACCTGAATGTGTTTTATTGTAGGTTTGAGAGGAAACCACTGTCAACTATTGTCCATCATCTCCATCACAGATACATCAACAACAGCCAAGCCTTTGGTGATCACAGAAAAAGATGTGCAAGATCTATTTCACAGACAAAAGCCTGGAAAAGCACCAGGCCCACATAAGGTAACTCCTTCTTGCTTGAATGCTTGTGTTGACCAACTTCTCCTGCATATTTAATAAATCACTAGAGATTTGTTATGTTCCTTCTTGCTTCAAATGCTCTGTCATCCCAGTGCCACAGAAACCCTCCATCAAGGAGCTGAATGACTACAGACCAGTTGCTCTGACATCCATAGTTATGAGAACCTATGAAAAGTTAGTGTTGGCCCACCTGAAAACCATCACGGATCCACTGTTAGACCCCTTGCAACCAAACAAGATAGACACACATTTCAATGGATAGTTATACAGGTCCTTCCATTGAGACCAATATACTGAAAGAGGACTATGAAAATATCTACAAACCCCTTACATCCTGGACATAAACAGTTTTGACAAACTTCCTCAAGATGACACTATAGGGCCGTGATGGCAAACCTATGGTGCTCATGCCGGAAGTGGCATGCAGAGCTATTTCTGCTGGCACGTGAGAGGTTGCCAGGAAAAGTCCCACTGTGCATGCGTGCGCACCTCCCGCCAGCTAATTGTTGGGTATCTGCCATGCATGCACAGGGGGAGATGTGCACGCAGGAGACATGTGGGCATGCGCAGGGGGTGGGGTGCACAGGGATCACATGCACATAAAGGCGCACTGGAGTTGTGCATGCATGCACAGGGGACAGAGGATGCATGTGTATTGCATCATGCATGTAGGCACATGCGCTTTCAGCATGAAATGTGGGAAAGGTTAGTCATCACTGCTATAGGGCATTGTGTGCCAAAACAACCAGAAACAATGAGAGTATTTCCCCCCACGCCATAACTCTGCTAAACAACTAATTCCCACAACACTGTCAAAAAACCTAGAAGGGCTGTATTACTACATCCTTCTCATCTTTTTTATTACCTATTTCCTTAAGCCCATGCCACACAGCACCAATGGATGGAAAGAGGATGTAAAACGGAGAGAAACACTTGCCATCCATTGGTTAACGCAATGCATCCGTTCTGTACTCACTACGTCCGTTTTTCATACTCTCTATCCGTCCAGCATCCGTCTAGTGTGATTTCATCCGCTCAAAAAGTTTTGAGCTGCACAAAACTTTTTGAGCAGATAAAGTATCCAATGCGTCCGTTCTACATCCGCTACGCATATGGGGAACATCCGTTATACGTCCATCGTCATCCATTACGCGTCCGCTATATCCGCTAGATATCCGCTGCACACCTGTGCAACTCACATCTGCTCCAGCGGAAAACGGACACAGGGAGGAAGCGAAACGGATGCGGAACGGACACACAGCATGAGTAGCACGGACGTAAAAAGGATGAAAGCGGATGCAGCTCGCATAGAAAGCATTAAAATGGAAAAAATGTTCGTATAGGGAATGTATCTCGGATATTTAGGATGTCTGGAGGATGCCTAGAGTATGTGGAAGGACATCTAGTGGAAAACCTATATTTCCAATAAAAAGGGGGAGAAATCACCTGGATCTCACTTTCAGTCCAGCAGCCCTGCTGTGCAGACCTCTTCAGCCTTCATCTTGCTCTTGCTCTTCCACAGCATCCAGTCATCTCCACCATGGATCGTCGCACACTCCTTTTGGTAGCCGCCATCGTTCTACAACAGTGCGAAGCCTCTACAGGCTCTTTCACCTGTTCTACGCGAAGAAAAGGAGGCGTCCAAGAAGTGTCTGGGTCCGAAGATGGATCGCACGAAGAGTGGAGTTTGGACTCTATGACAAGCTGATGGTGGAGCTGAGGAATGAAGACCCTCGTGCATTCCAGAACTTCATGAGGATGCCACCAGCCATGTTTGACAAAGTTGTAGAGCGGCTGAGACCCAGGTTGACCAAGGCAAACACCAACATCCGGCCCAGCCTGCACCCTGGGCTGAAGGTGGCACTGACTCTGCGTCACCTGGCCTCCGGGACCACCTACAGGAGCATACAGTACGGCTGGAGGGTGCCACACAACACCATCAGCATTGTGGTCAGAGAAGTGGTGCAGGCCATCATCGAAGAATACCTGGAGGAGCTCCTCCAGTGCCTCTCCACTGAAGAAGGCTGGAAGAAAGTTGCAGAGCAGTGGTATCAGAAGTGGAACTTCCCCCACACATTGGAGCCATAGATGGGAAGCACGTGGCCTGCAAAGCTCCAGCCAACTCAGGGTCCACCTATCACAACTACAAGGGCTTCTTAAGCATCATCCTCTTTGCCATGGTCGATGCTGACTACAAGTTCATGTACATCGATGCTTCAGGCAATGGGTCAGCTTCAGATACCCAGGTATACAACGCCAGTGACCTCAAGGAGGGGCTGGAATGCAACCTCATCATGGGCTTCCCAGATCCAGACCCCCTGCCCAATGACACACAAGAGGTGCCCTACTTCATCATGGGGGATGACGCCTTCTCCTTCAGAACCTACCTCATGAAGCCCTACACTTCCAGATGCCTCACCCGTGAAGAGAGGATCTTCAACTACAGGCTGTCCAGGGCAAGACGGGTGGTGGAGAATGCCTTTGGCATCCTGGCCAACAGGTTCCAGGTACTTCTCACCACCATGCAGCATCGCCAAGAGACCGTGAGGAGCATCGTGGAAGCTTGCTGCATCCTGCACAATCTCATACGCACCCGCTACCCAGTGCTGCAGAACAGGCTCGTGGACCACCAACAAGGCAATGGGGACATGGAGCCTGGTGAATGGAGGCAAGGGTGAAACCTGATAGACACTGTGGATGTGCAAGGCCCCAACAGAGCTTCACGTGAAGGGAAGAAGCAGCGCAACCTCCTGAAACACTGGTGCAACTCCCCAGCTGGAGCAGTGGAGTGGCAAGACAGGATGGTAGATGCTTAATGGATGCTTCCTTCAGCCTGTTTCATCACACTGATATGATTGTGCCATGTATGTTGAGTGGCCCTACAATGAACAGGGCATTGAATAAAGAGTTGTGTTTATGTTGAAATGTGTTGATGAATGATTACATTGTTATTGATAATAAAGGGCCATAGGTGTGGCACCTGGGAGGGTGGACCATTCAGTCCCACTATGCTTGCACTGGAGGTTTATCTATCCCACAGCTATTACACATCCCACAGGTATCCCTGCCCATCCCACTGCTATCTTTACCCATCCCACAGCTATTACCCATCCCACAGGTATCCTTGCCCATCCCACAGGTATCCCTTCCCATCCCACTGCTATCCTTACCCATCCCACAAGCACGCAAAGGCTTAAACCATCTAAAAGTTTCCACCAAGACTTTATTTACTAAAAGAACTGAACCAAGTGTGTGAAGCAAAATTAAACTTTATTAATAACAAACTTTGAAAGCAAAATGACCCAGGTAAAGTGTCCCAGGCAAAGATAAAGTCAACAGGTAGCAACCCAGTCTCTGGCACTCTTCTCAGTCACTCTGAGGCATGCCCATCATCTCAGGGGTGAAGGGTCCAGGTGCTGTGGAGGTGGCAGTGGCTGGAGTGCTGGTCTGAGGCGCCATTGGGGTACCTGGCCCCGAGAGGACAACAGGGAATGGTGTGTGGAAGAAGCTCTCAGAGAGCTGGCTCAGTCCTGTGATGTTGAGAGCCCCTTCCTCCATGACATGGGTTGTCAGTCCCAAGACCAATGAGAGATGTTCTGAGGCCAGGCTTGGCTGTGGGGTGGAGGAAGGAGGAGTGTAGTGGGGCTGTCTGGTCTGCAGGTGAGCGAGGTGAGGCGTGGGTGGCATCTGTGGCATGGGTGGCATCTGTGGCTTCGATGGCATTTGTGGCATCAGTGGCATCTGTGGCATGGGTGGCATCTGTGGCATGGGTGGCATCGGTGGCATCGGTGGCGTACGATGTACCTGTGCCTGGACTGGGAAGGGCTGCCTGTGCTGCTGGAACTCCTGGTAGCCATAGCCTTGGTAGGTGAGGGCCTGTGGAAAGCCTTGGAAGGACTATGACATCACCTGGGGTGGAGGAGCAGACCTGGACTGGGTCGGAGCAGGTTCAGCTGGGCCTGGAGGGTTGTGCAGAAGACCTGTGATCCTCTCCTTTATCACCTGGTACTGTGATTCGGACATGTCCATGAGGGTCTGGTTGACTTAGGTGAGGAAGAACTTGCGGTTTGAGGATGAGGTGTGTACCAGCTGAGAGAGGAGATCTATGCTGCTTTTGATGGTGTCCCTGATCTCCAGCAGGAGAGTGTGGCTCTGCCCCTCCGGTCTGGCTCTCTGCCTGCTTTCTGTGGAGGTGGAGCTGGGTGTGGGTGTGGGTTGGTCTCTGGTGTCAGCGCCCTCTACTTGCTCCCACTGCATCAGGGGGTCCTCCACGCACTCCGCCATGGGGAGTGCAGCTGTCGGGAGGGTCTCCATCATGAGGCGCTCCACAGATACCTGCCTGGACACAGGAGCTGACTCTTGGCCAGAAGAGGACTGGCTCTCTGTGGGCTGCCTGAGAGAGAGGGTATACAGAGGGGCTGCTCCTTGGTGGTGGATCTCCCCCTCCAAGAAGCTGCACTTGGCCATCACGTAGGTCTCCCAGTCGGTGAGCTTGACCACGGCCTGGGCAGACTTCTTGAGGTGCAGCTTCCCGTACCAGGTGTGCATGTGCTTCCACCACCCGAGGAGGACCTCCGAAGTGTAGCCCAGGCTCTCCGCCTTCTCTTTCCAAGCCTCCTGCTTCCTCTTGGTTTCTCGATAGAGCCTGTGTCCCTTCTGCCAGAGATACTCGTTCAAGCACCTCATCCTCATGTTCCTCTTCGATGGAGTACTGCCTCCTCTCCCTATAGCGCGATTGCCTCTTCCTCCCTCTGGCAGGGCCTTCTGGGCCCTCATCAGAAGGGCTTTGAGGTTCTAGAGGCTGGTCCACCACACCACCACCAGCACCAGCAGCAACAACAGCAGTAGCAAAAGTAGCACCAGCAGGACCAGCAGCACCAGCAACATCAGCAGCACCAGCAGCACCAACAGCACCAGGAGCATCAGGAGCACCAGCAGCACTAGCAGGACCAGCAGCACCAGGAGGACCAGGAGCAACAGCAGCAGAATCAGCACCAGCAGAAGCACCAACACCAGGAGCAGCACCAGCAGAGTAAGCACCAGCAGAAGCACCAGCACGAGGAGCAGCGCCGGCAGATTAAGCACCAGCAGAAGCACCAGCACCAGGAGCAGCGCCAGCAGAGTAAGCACCAGCAGAAGCACCAGCATCAGGAGCAGCACCAGTAGAAGCACCAGCACCAGCAGAGTCAGCCCGAGCAGCAGAAGACCCAGCAGAAGCAGAGTCAGCGCCAGGGGGTGGGATGGTGGCCTTGTCCCTCTTGCCAGGGCTGGCAGAAGATGGCACAGGCTTCCTCTTCTTCCCCATGGTTGTTGGCTGGAGATGTGTCTGGCAGCAGGTCTTTCCTCTGAATGGTGACCTGCTTGCGAGCTGCATCCTTTTATATCCGCGGCGCTGATGCAATGCATCCACCGCATGCGCAGTGAACACTTTGCATCCGCTAGGCATCCGCTAGGCATCCGCTAGGCATCCACTAGGCATCCGCTCTGCATCCGCATCATCAGCTTGGCATCCGCTCTGCATCCGCTCCTTCCGCTGCGCGTCCACTTTGCTGTGCTCCCCCGGTAGCTCTGCGGATGTGCCATCTGCTTCCATCCGCTTCCATCCACTAGGCTTCCGTGGAGCATTCACATCCTGGCTACGTCCTCTCCCCGTCTGTTCCTTTCCGTTGTTGTCCACTCTGTTTATGCAAATTTGGGGCACTTTTGAGAGCGGATAACAATGGATGGAACATTTTCTCGTCCGCTGTGTCCTTTTTACATACTTTTTGCATCCGTCGGCCTATGTGACAGGCCCTTTATCTTTTTATGACTATAACTTTGTTTGTTGTATCTTATAATTTATCTCAATTGTTTTATTTAGCATCCTAGTACGATTTATGTTGATTGCTTATTTAGTCCCCGATGACTATCACTGTGTTGTACCTTATGAATTTATGATGAATGTATTTTATGGTGATTATGACCATGATTTATCACTTGTTGCTTGTATGTACACTGAAAGGTTATGTTTCAGAGACAAATTCCTCCTGTCCAATCACACTTGGACAATAAAGAATTCTATTCCATTCTATCCTATCCTAAACTCACATACATGCTAGCATAAAAGAACTGAACAAACACAATGGGTTTTTAATATGGTACAATTGTTAGCTAATAAGGTTTTTATAAATCTGTCTCATGTATAACCTGGAATGTAAAACCAGCATATCCTGACTTCCTTGATTGATCCCCATGTTTGATCCCAATTTCAGCTCTTCAGAGGCTGTATGTATCTGATGAAGTCAGTTGCACCCTAAAAAAGCTTTTTTTTCCTTTTAATAAATTAGTCAAAAAGGCACTACTAAATTCCTCCTGATTTTCTGAATCTATCCAAAACCATTAAGGACTACTCTTTGAGTATGATTTGTCAGCCAATTATGAATCCATCTGGTGGTGATGCTATGTATCTCACTTTTTTCTGGCTTACCAAGAAGTCGGTTGTGCTCTACTTCAGGGGTTACCAACCTTTTGGACCTCAGGGGCCATCAAACTCATAATTTTAAATCCCAGGGATGACTAATATGAATTTTGACTGATGGTGGCTTGCTGAGAGAGAGGGAGAGAGGGAGAGATATCTGATATAATCTTCCCCTCCACACACACACACAGACAATCACACAGGCAGGGATGAGATTCAAATTTCTTAACAACTGGTTCTGTGAGTGTGGCCTAATTTGTGGGTGTGGCTTGATGGTCATGTGACTGGGTGGGCATGGCTTGTATGTAAATATTATAAATATTTATATAAATATTGAATTTTTTATAAAAAAAGAGGAACTTTTACACAAAATCAGGCAAAGCAGGCAGGCAGATTGATTTGCTCACAGAATCACAGATTCATTCAGAGATCTCTGAGATCAGCTACCTGAGCCTGTCACATAAAATTTGCTTGCAAGCAAACCCATAAAATTTGCTAGCAAGAAAATTCACAAAATTAACTCACAACACACCATATATGTAAATATTGAACTTTGTTATAAAAGAAGAACAACTTTTACCCAAAATCAGGCAGAGCACGCAGGCAGATTGAGTTGCTCACAGAATCACAGATTCACTTAGAGATATGTGTTTCTGCCATCAGCTAGCTAAGTCTTCACTTCTTCAATCCTAAGGAAGGTTTGGCTCTGCTTAAAAGAGCCGAAGATCTAAAGATTAGCTAGAAAACGAGAAAACCAATGGTTTCCTGCTTTCTAGCTAATCTACATATTCCAGCACAGCAAAACAGGTCAGGGGGAAAAAAGGAAAAAATAGCAATTTAGCAGGCAAGTTTGCCGGGTAAGGAGTGAGTGGACGGGGAGGGCCATGTGCAGTGCAGCCTTATGTTCCTGCACAGCCTGGATTAATTGCTCTGGGGGTGACATTTCTCTGTGAACCACCAAAATTTTCTCATGGACCACCAATGGGCTGCGGTCCACCGGTTGGCGACTGCTGGTCTACTTTGTTGAATGTCATGCTGAAGTCTAAGTATATTATGTCCACAGTATTTTGCTGGTCTGCTAATTTAGTTACTATGTTGAAGAATGAAATAAGATTGGTTTGGCATGATCTATTTTTTAAAAACCCGTGCTGACTGCTAATTATTACTTTACTCATTTCTAGATGTTGGCAGGTCTTTTCCAGTATCTTCCTGGGTATTGATGTTAGGGTGATTGGTCTAGTTTCCTGGGTCTGATTTTTTTGAAGATGGGAACTACATCAGCTCTTTTCTAGTCCTCTGGCAGTTCTCCGGTGCTCCAGGATTTTTGAAAGATATGATGCAGTGGTTCTGAGATGACCTCTGCCAGCTCCTTTAGAACTCTGGGATATAATGCATCAAGTCCTGGTGATTTGTACGCAACAAGATCAGACAGATGTTCTCTTACCATTTTTTAATTTTTATTTTGTTTATTAGATGTCTGTGCTGTGTGAAAGAGAAAGTTTCCCTCCCCATCCCCTATCTCCAATTTTAAAATAATAGCTTTTTAAAAAAATTGTATCCAAAGCAAGCTGCTTTGTTTCTCTTCTGATCAGAGCTGAATAAACTTATCAGAATTTCCAAGTCAACATTGCTTCCAGATGGGTGATAAGTTGCTAGCAATGGTTCCGGATTGATTCCAGATGGGTGATAAGTTGCTAGCATTGTTTACGGTAGTGTCATGCTCCTGTTAGAATCTGATTCAGAGGGGGAGGCTGAACAGCTGATAGGGAGTGGGATTGTGGCTCCATTAGCTGTGGAAGAAACTGGGGAAGGGCATAGTCTGGCTGGGCAGAGCATGGGAGAGGTAGAGCAAGGGAGAGGGAATTCAGAGGAAGACCCAGGCCCACTCCCTCTTCATCCGAGGACACGCAGGGAGGAACGGAGAAGGGAGCAATGTGAGTTGCGTGACTTATGGGGGAGGAAAGGGCCCTGATTCCCTTCATTAGCTGCAACTGGGGACACAGTGTTTAAAAAGGGAAGGTGCATGCAGCAAGTTGTTGGGAGCAAATCATGAATTTATCTGGTATTGTCATGGCTTATCTGTATTCCTGGCATCTTCCCAACTGTGTGAGTGTTGCCGTGCTTTCAAGTCTAAAAGTCTTTCTCCTGCCCTGTCAAGTTAATTACTGCAGCTTTGTTTGTTTGGATTTTTAGTTACAGTCTGTATGTACCTTGTTTTGGGACTGAATTTTTGACAGTTAAAGGCTATTCCTGGGAGCTGAAGTCCACAAGTCTTAAAGTGGACAAGGTTGGAGACCCCTGTTCTAAAGAATACCTTCCAGAAAGAGAAGCACATGATGAACCACACAGTCTTTCCATACAGAAGCCACCTGGTGTCATCCCAGAAGCAGATGCCATTTTGGAAACAGCCACAATTCTCATGATTCAAGAATTCCAGCTGCACCTTGCTCCAGATGACATGGTGCTTTTATATAGAATAGCTGTTGAAGTGCATCACCTGCTCCTTTAAAAAAAAAAAAAAAGACAGTTTCCAAAGATCATCTTTTGGAAAGAGAATCAGCCAATGCAATGTGTGCCTCCCTGCAGAGGCCACCTCACATTGTTCTGGAAGTAACTGCCAATCTCATCTTTTAGAAGAGTGTGATTTTCCAAACTGTGAGCATTTAAGGGTTAGGGTTAGGGTCGTCAAACTTTGTTAGAAACAGTCTATTGCAACACACTCCTGTCCTCAGAGGTCTTTGTGCTTCAGGAAATGGACCAAATGTGTGATGATTTTAATTACACTGTTGACTGCTATGTACATTCTGGAGAACCTCTATCTGAAATATTTAAACTGCTGGTTCTTCATTAGTGGTTTTATGATGTGTGATTTCAGGAGGGTCAAGTCAGTTTATTTTCAGCCTTATATCAATTGGCAAAATGCAGCAGTTACTGCAAGAACACCAGGCCCTTACAAATCAACTAGTTGCCATGAATGCCATACTTTGCAAGCAAAAATAAATCAATTTACTGTCCAATCATCTCCCACTTTGGTGACTTGACATACCAATTCCCCCAAATTCAGTGGGAATTCAATACAGCTTCTTGCTTTCCTGGAATAGTATGATTTGTTTATACAGTCATCAACTAGGCATGTTTGGGATTTATGGTTGATTTGATGATAGATTCAGCCACAAAATCATTACTCTGTACTTGTTGGATCAAATTCCACTGTTGGTCAACTTCCCAGACTTCATGAGAGAAATGTGGTTGGTGTTTGAAGATCTCAAGCAATGGAGACATGAACAGATCTGAACTCTTAAGCAAAGCCAGAGTTTGTGATGGCATGTGTTCATGAGTTTTACTTACCAGTGCAATATTTGATTTGGAATAAGATGGCTTCCATAAACTAGTTTCAGAAAGGACTTATGGGTGCATGTTGAATGAGCTGATTAGCATTGATGCCAGCCTAACCTACAAGCATCAAAACAACTATAGCTACACAGAAATGTGTACTTATAGGACTAGACCCAGAGGTGGTATTCAGCAGGTTCTGACTGGCTCTGGAGAACCGGTAGCGGAAATTTTGAGTAGTTCAGAGAACTGGCAAATACCACCTCTGACCAGAGATTTTACAACATCCTTCCCCTTCCACGCTCACCAAGCCACACCCACAAAACCGGTAGTAAAAAAATTTGAATCTCATCACTCACGAGACTCTCTTTCAAGGGATGAATTTAAACAGAAGTTGAATGGCCAATTTTAAAAAATGAATTAGTAGGGGATGCTTGCATAGTGGGAGGGGAAAGGGAAGGAAGGTTGGGGACACATACAATTCCAAAATGAGTCAATAAAAAATAGTTAAAGAATATTATGAAAAGTTATATGATGCAGAAAAAAAATCTATGGAAAAAAATAATACAATAGAAGAAGCTAATTTACCCAAAGTCCCAGAAAATTTTGAAATTATATTAAATGGAAAAGTAACAATGTGGAGCTAACAGAAATGATAAAAATACAGAAAAATGATAAAACTCTAGGCCCATATGGGCTACCAGAAGAATTCTATAAATGCTTTTCAGACACATTAAGCTCGCCACTGAAGGAAATTTGTAATGAGATATTATTAGAAGTCAAATTACCAAATACATGGATAGAAGCGAATATTATGCTAATACCAAAAGAGGATGTAGACCAGACACAGATAAAAAATTATAGACCAATATCTTTATTAAATATTCAACAATCATTTGAAATTAGAATGGCACTACAACATTTTTGCTTAAATAGCAGACTGAATTTTTTTTTGACTAAATTTATCCACCCAGATCAAAATGGTTTACCAATACTAGATTGTGGAACATTAGAAGGACATGATCTGTTGTTGAGGTGGCATGCTTTTATGGTATAAAAGAACGAAAACACAGGAATACTTTAGAAGACATTATATATGGGAGTCTCTGTGATTAAATTGGGAGAAGACTAAAAGACAATGTTATTTGAAAATTCCAGTCTGGTTATCGACTACTGAAGCATTTTCTTATCCTATAATATACAAAAAGGAACAAACAGTTAGATATGGTGAAATACTGAATGAAAAGGGTGAACTTAAATCTACACAAAAATTAGAGGAACAAGGTATAAAGATGAATTGGTTTTCATATGCGCAAATACATTCAAGGTATGATAAAGATTCTAAAACATAAGGTTTCTATGATAAACTGACTGATTTAGATAAGATTTTGACAGGTACTGATGAAAAGGTGATTAAAAAATTGTATGGATATTTATTAGAAATTAAACTAGAAGAACAAGTTAAAGAAACTATGATTGCTTGGGAGAAGAATTTTGGATATGGGATTGATTTAGAGAAATGGCAAAACATATGGTCTCAAAATTATAAAATGACAATGTCAATAGCATATAAGGAAAATTTGTATAAGATGTTTTACAGGTGGCACTTTCCCCCGACAAGAATAGCAAGAATGTTCAAGAATAAGTCCGAAAAGTGTTGGAAATGTCATCAGACACCTGGCTCATATTACCATTTGTGGTGGACATGTTCGGACGCCAAAAAATATTGGACTAAAATCCACATGTGGCTGGAAAAAAAATGACAAATAAGCATATAGATTTGAAATCAGAGATATTTTTATAGGGAATTTTACTTGAAATATATCGTAAAGACTTGAAATACCTGATTGTAAATGTATTAACAGCGGCTAGGATTGTATTTGCTAAAAACTGGAAAAATGAGAAGACACCATCACAGGAGGAGATCATTAAAAAAATATTGGAATGTGCTGAAATGAGTAGATTGACATTTTAAATTAGAGAACAAGATGATAAACAATTTGATAAAATTTGGGATCTATTCTATCAATGGTAAGATAACAAAACATAGTAATGAAATATGTAGATTTTTAGAAAATAATAAATATATAAAGATGTGTTTTCTTTTTTTTTTTTAATTATATCTACAAAATGATTCTAGGATAGATCTGGGAGAATAATATGAATTGTTATAAAATAAACTAAGTAAAATATGATTATTTTATAAAACATGATTGAATAAACATATAGTCAGCGATTGATTAATAAAGATATTAATGTACTTGATATTTGATTGAAAGTATGATATATAATGTAATTGTGATTGAAGGCTATGAAATGGTAGCAGAAAACAGTTTGTAAACCAACTACATGCTGTATGTATATATATGGAAGATGGCTTAATGTTTTTGTTTTCTTTGTTTATGTTTGTTTTAAAACCAATAAAAATGTATATAAAAAATGGTTTCTTACCAAAAAGACTAATAAAGCACAATTTAATTTTAGATACATTAGAATACTTTGAAACACATCCAGGAAAACAAATGACACTAATCTTTCTAGATTCCCAGAAGGCTTTTGATAATGTAAATTATCAATTTATGATACATTAATTAATGGCACTAATTTTCTTAGATTCCCAGAAGCCTTTTGATCATGTAAATTATCAATTTATGATACATTAATTAAACTTTATGGACTTTGGAAAAGAATGTATATGTCTAAGACTGTAATAAACTGACTTCTTATCTTATAAGCTTAAATTTAAGCATTTATGAAAGCAAAAAAGAAAGAAAAAGAAAGAAAGAACTCTCAGGGAGGGAAGGAGCAGAATAGTAACAATTAAACATAAACTGAAGAGTGTCATGACTAAGGCAGATTAGCTCCAGCTCTCTCCCTTCCCTTGTAGAAGGTGAGACATGATTCTCTGGTTTTTATTAATATTCTTTCAGCTGAAAAAAAGCTTCACAACCATTTTGGTACTGGTATTAGTGGATTTGCTTTTCAAAATGACTCATTTTATTTCTTCCAAAGGACTACTCTCAGCTCAGTTGATTACACACTTTTATATCACACTGGGATACAGAGATTTAGTCAAACCTATGATCTCAGACTATGGCTCTCAATTTACATCTATGTTTTGAAAACACTTTTCTATTTACTTGACATTTGTCATCCTCTGCAATCCAGTGAATAATCAGATAAGACAAATGCATGATTAGAATTTAAATTAAATTAGAATTAGAATTCTTTATTGGCCAAGTGTGATTGGACGCACAAGGAATTTGTCTTGATGCAAATGCTCTCATATACATAAAAGAAAAGATACATTCATCAAGAATCATAAGGTACGACACTTAATAGTCATAGGGTACAATAAGCAATCAAATCATACTAGGAAACAGTCAATATAAATCGTAAGGATACAAGTGACAAAGTTAGTCATACAGTCACAAGTGGGAGAGGATGGGAGATAAGGAGTGATGAGTGATAATAGGAGTGTAGACTTTGTAAAGAGTTGGACAGTGTTGAGGGAATTATTTGTCTAGCAGAGTGATGGCTTTTGGGAAAAACTGTTCTTGTGTCTAGTTGTTCTGGTGTGCAGTGCTCTATAGTATCATTTTGAGGGAAGGAGTTGAATCAGTTGATGTGCGGGATGCAAGGGGTCTATAAATATTTTCACAGCCCTCTTTTTGACTTGTGCAGTATACAGGTCCTCGATGGAAGGCAGATTGGTAGTAATTGTTTTTTTCTGCAGTCCTAATTATCCTCTGAAGTCTGTGTCTGTCCTGTTGGGTTGCAGAACCAAACCAGTTATAGAGGTGCGGATGATAGACTCAATAATTCCTCTGTAGAACTGGATCAGCAGCTCCTTGGGCAGTTTGAACTCTATTTGTGCTGCTATGTTTCTTATCAGCGAGACAATTAGACATATCGTCTCTTCTAGAATTTGTAACCTGCTGCATTTTTTCATTGGAACATTTGCCTTTCAAAGCTGCTTAAAATTCTCTGTCCGACATCTTGCCTTTCAGAGCTCCTGTCTCCATTACTCATCAGGCCTCAAATTTCCCCAGGGAGACAGGCTGGTTACTTTGTTTTAAAGCAGCGGTCTTCAAACTTGACAGCTTTAAGACTTGTGGACTTCAACTCTCAGAATTCCTCCTTTAGTGATGTTAGCTCAGGAATCCTGGGAGTTTAAGTCCACAAGTCTTAAAGTTGTCAGGTTGGAAGACTCTTGTTTTAAAGAGACAATTAAGATTTGGCACAAGTATGGAGGAGCAAAATAACAGCAAGATTGTGGTGCCATGTTTGATATGGCTTCTTACTGCATTTTCACCTTCTTCTCACCTACTTAAGCTGGACTTAATGCTTATTGGACATTTCCATTATATGTTAGCTCAATGACGTTCTGGCTGCATTTACCTGCTTCCATGAAGTATGAAATATGAAGTAATCCAGTATTTCATCAATCACTCCTTGTTCAAGAGGAAGCAACCTGTCCCTTGCATTTGCCACCTATCCCTCTTGGTTCTGTTGGATGTGGATCTCAGGATTTCAGCCTTGATCCAGAGAAAAATGCTTAGAATATCTCAAGAAGAGCTATCCTGAGTCAGAGAGATTGTGTGAAGATATCCATGTACCACCCAACTTATCTGCCATCTGAAATTACCCATGCATGACTTACAATATGGCTGGACTGGCTATTAATCAGAATAGAGATGGAAGGGATCTTGGAGATCTTCTAGTAGTGCAATCCCCTGTTTAAGCAGAAGACCCTATGTCATTTCAGACAAGTGGCTGTCCAGTCTTATTTTAAAAAACCTCCAGTGATGAAGCACCCACAACTTCTGAAGGCAAGGCTGTTCCATGGGTAATTGTTCTGTTGGGAAGTTTCTCCTTCATTCCAGGTTGCTTCTCTCCTTGATTAGTTTCCGTTAAGTTTCTTGTCTCGCCTTCTGTTGCTTTAAAAAATAAGTTGACCCTTCTTCTTTGTGGTAGCCCTCCCAATACTGGAACACTGCTGTCATCTCTAGTCCTTCTTTCTCTAGACTAGACATAGCCAGTCCCAGCAATCGTTCATGTTTTAGTCTCCGAGCCTTTAATAATCTATTTTATTCTCTGGCAGTTCTCTGGACTCATTTATTTTTTTCATTTTCTTTTTAAACTATAGAGCTCACAACTGAGTACCACACACAAAATGCAGTTGATTTCTAGTAAATTCCACCCTCTTTATTTCAGTCCACCACTCAAACCTGAATAGAATTTTTTTTATATTTTCTTTTTCAGTCACATTTGCCAGGTTTGGATCAAGTTCAAACTTTTTGACTATCAGGAGACACTTCATCAGTGTGCTGAACTCCAGGCATCCCATGACATTTCATAGATCTAGTAAGCAATTAGTAACTTTATCAGTGGAGGACTCAGTTAGTTTGGCATGATTTGTTTATGACAAAGTGACACTGGCTCCTGTTAACTGTAGCCTGTCTGTATTTGAAGATTTTGCCCATAAAAAGAGCAAGCTAGCCGGTTTGTAATTTCCTTGGTCTTCTTCCTTCCCTTTTCTGTAGATGGAAATTAATTTGATCTCCCCCAATATCCTGGGACTCAAAGATTACTGCAATAATCTGTTAATTACTTCAGTTCTGCAATAATCTCTGCTAATTACTAAGTACTGTAGAATACAATCCCTTTGGTCAGAGAAACTTGAATTTAATACAATTTGTTAAATTTTGTCTTATCACATCCTTGTCTTCCCTAAACAGCAGTTTCCTCATTCTTCTCTAACAATGCCCAGCTAAATTGATTGCCCTTCACAGAATAGATACAAAATCATTATCTATGGTCACTTCACTACTTCTTTCATCACTGACTTAAACTTTGGCTTTCTTTTTATTTCTAATATATCCAAAGATATATTTTGTTGTCTCTGGTATGTCTGACAAACCTTAATTTTCAACTTTAGTCTTTGCTCCCCACTGGAACCTGCTGCATTTTAATTGTGTAGCATTCTAATTCCAATAGTATATGTTTGGAATTTGCATCAGAGTTTTAAAGCAGTTGCCCCTGGATTTACAGGGTTTTTTAGGCATACATGATACAATGCCAAAGGATTCTACAATTATGTAGTAAGCATGAACTATTCAAATGAAGACATTTCATAACATAACATTGCATATAATGTGGTTTGAAATGAACAAAAGTAACTTATGAGTGAATTGGTCAAACTATGCTACAAGCTCAGTGATTAAATAGCCCTTTCCTCTCTAGATAACTGTCTTATTTTATTAGAGAAGAGTACAGACATAATTTACCAAAGAACAGCCATAAAGAGTCTCTTAGTCTAATAAATGACAGATGTAATAGAAACTATATCAACTTTTAAGAGAATTTATGTCTACAGTTATCTGGGAGACATTATATAGAAATCATATACATAATGCTTTCCATTCCATCTATACAGATAGTCTTTGACTCACAACTGTTCTCACAAATGAGTTTTCAAAGTTAAAACAGCACTGAAAAAGTGACTTATGATCATTTTTCACTTTTATGATTGTTGTAGCACTCCCATGGTCATGTGATCAAAATTCAAACACTTGACAGCTGACTCATATTGATGAAGGTTGCGGTGTCCCAGGCCACATGATCATCCTTTGCAAACTTCTGATAAACAAAGTAAATGGGACAAGTTTTAACTTAACAATTGAAGTGATTCACTTAACTGTGTCAACAAAAGTCATAAAATAGGGCAAAACTCATTAAATAACTCTTGCTTTTCAACACAAATTTTGGGCTCAACTGTGGTTGTAAGTTATTTGTATCACTTTTATCCAATATGCATATTAAGACTATAAGATAAAAGTAAAAGATAAAAGTTCTCCTTGCACATATGTGCTAGTCATTTCCAGTTCTGGGGAGCAGTGCTCATCTCCGTTACAAAGCTGAAGAGCCAGCGCTGTCCAATGACGTCTCTGTGGTCATGTGGCTGGCATGACAAAACACTGAAGGCGCACAGAACACTGTTACCTTCCAAGTGGTCCCTATTTTTCTATTTGCATTTTTACATGCTTTCAAATTGCCAGGTTGACAGAAGCTGGGACAAATAACAGGAACTCACTCTGTTACGCAGTGCTAGGGATTCGAACCACCAATCTTTCTGATCAACGAGCTCAGTGTCTTAGCCACTGAGCCACCGCATCCCCTTTTATAGTCCCTTAAGACTATACAGTACTATAAATCATACAATCATGCAACATATACCCTCCTTATACCGAGCAATATAAAATAAACAGGATCATCCCCCTCATACTTAACCAAAAATAGTTTTATAACCATTTCCTGCTTGAAGCTATTATGTAAAAATAACAGTATATTTGTGTTAAATCCAAGTTCTTATTATTTACAATTTTGCCTGCTTTTTTGCTTCTCCTATTGTGCTTCATGTGATTAACAGATTCCTACATTCTATTTAACTCAAACCACCTAAATCTTTTTGTTCTTTAAGGGATTAATGTTCTCTATCTTCTGTAACTTATTTCTTTATCATTCCACACTTACATTGTAGTTAAACAAGTTTACATTTAACATAGTTAGGATTTTACCATAAAAATATCACCTAGTATTCTTTAATATACATAGATTTGACACATGCAAACTTGCAGAGAAACTCATATATAGTCTGAGTGCTAAAGTAATGCTAAACCTAAACGTATGTCTTGAAGAAAAATTAACTAAAAATAGACCAGAATGATGTAAATATATTTTAATAATACCAAAACTAAGCTTCCCATCTACTCTGAGGTTTTCAAATAAATAGCAAAATCAATGATACTCTTAAAGTAACTGTGCAGAAAGTAGGACCATTTTGCACTCAAACACATCCAAAACAGTTACGAACATACAGTAATAATGCACTGAGAGAAGTCTCACTACAAAGGACAGATACCAGCAATTTCTGAACAGACCATTAAATAATGGTGTCTAATAACAAGAAACAAACCACAACTCTAGGATCATACCATATAAAAATGACAAAGCAAAATGTGCCCTTTCTTCCCACATTAGCAAGACTCTAACACAGAAAAGTTCTACTGAAGTTCAAGGATAATTTCATCTACTGGTTTCGGCAATCAGATGTTGTTTCTTGTGAGTACAAGAAACATCCAGAAGGCAATCTAAATATTCTGATTTAAACAGAAGCAAGCTATCAGTTTGAGAAATCAGCTGATGCTTTTTTAAGTGTCAAACTAGAATGCTAACAGAACTGTTGTAGAAGAACTATTAGCCATGCATATATTTTACCAAAGACATATTTTGGTATCTTCCAGATTTAATGTGTGCTTATATTCAAGAACAGATTTTTTTTAAAGTATATCAAAATATAATAGCCTTCAAAATCTGCCATTAGATATTCCAATGTGTGACAAGTCAAAGCAGAAACTCATTGTAAATGTATAGCAGTATATAATCAAACAAAACACTGCAATGTTTTCTGATAGACTTTGTTTTAAGAGTATTGCTTGACTGCATTTTCGGCTTCCCTGTCCTTTTCAATGTTTGGTTTTCAGCTGAGCCATGGTAGCGGTTAACTTTTCTTACAATTTATGATAAATTATAAATGGGGAAGAACTACTTCTTCCACAATAAGTTATTTAAGTCTACATACTCAGCCAATTAAATATGGTAATTCAATTGAAAGACTTGCTCCAATAAAATCAATACAGTTAAATGTAAAATTATGTTCCACTGTAATGCATATACTGCAACACCGAACAGAATAAACAAAATGCAAATGAATCTCAAAGTACATTGCATGTCAGAGTTTTCAATTTTCAAGGAAAGCTACATAGTCAGTTAATCGAGCCAATTGTTGTTCATTAGGAATTGGTGGAACTGGAGCAGGTTCTACAAAGGAAGCAGAAAACATGATGAGAACAGAAACTACATTATGATTTCCATCTTACAAAAAGATAACAAACTGCACATCTGGAGGCTGTGGGTGTAATCCTTTGCCTCCTTCTGCTGTTTCTGAATGATTTGGATAGATCAAAATTTCATTCATGGCCACAGTAAATGGGTAATTAACAAATCCTTCAAAGCCTTCACCCACATTATCATTAGAAAGTCTACAAATACTAAGAACTTAATGCTCACTCTTAGATATTTTATAACTTTTAATACAAGATCCTGAATAGCATCAAGATATTAAGATGCCAATATAGGAATGTGAGTGGTATGGAAAAGAAAAACATCCACTGGCTATGTGCTCTGTAGCACAAGGGAAATGATTATTTCAGCTTCAGAACCTTCCACTTCTGCATAAAGGAAAAACTGAGTAGGCTTCAAATTCCTACATATAACCTTGTGCCATGTTTTTATGAAACAGACACAAATACAATGCTAGAACATTTTTAGATAGCAAGGATATAAAATATTACATATAACAGTATTCACAAACCTTTTAAAAAAAAAAATCATACATGCCCTACAGTGCCCCAATATCTCATCAACTCCATGAGTTGCTGAACTGATTCATTCTTAGCCCTGTGCTTGGGGGAAAAGCCAGGTCTTGATGACCTA
Organism: Laticauda colubrina; assembly: GCA_015471245.1. NCBI lineage: Eukaryota > Metazoa > Chordata > Lepidosauria > Squamata > Elapidae > Laticauda > Laticauda colubrina. Next base: position 22,583,873 of record BLBF01000025.1, read on the forward strand.
CTGTAAGTTAAGATGATACAGGCACTCTGGACTTCCAAACAGGGGGAGGCTGGAGCAGCTACAGAGACAAACCTGAGATATGCATACCTGATAGTGGATGAAACCTATTAAATGTAGGCTCCTGAGGACCTGAAATATATAACAGCAAAACCCATCTATCAAACAAACACATTGTTAGAGGTTTTGGAAATATATAATACAGAACTCCCCACCACCACCACCACCACCACAACCCAAGGCTCCTTTAGTTTAAAAGAGAAGATAAAAGTAACACAAAATGACACAGAATTAAAGAAAACAGAAAAAGACAAAAAGAAATAGCAAATATAAGCATGATTGCAGAATTATCTCTTACCCTATGATTACAAAAAAGCTCACTTTTTTTTCTTATCCCAGTATTTTTCTATACATCAAGTTATAAGTGCAGTTTTTTTCCTGTCTCATGCAAGTCTATAAGGAATTTCCAATCAGTCATAAATACTGTATATTTTCTGTAAATTAATCCCAAAATTTTTCAATTATACATTCATCTTTAAATAATTTGTATCCAATTTTTATTGCTTTTTTCATGTCCATCATTCATAATAGAAAGTTTTTTCGTGTTGTTCACAATTCTAGAAAGATTCTAAATACTCCAATTTATCTATGGTGACAAAAAGCAATGATACATCCTTTTATCAAAATGATTTTCAAGGTTAGAACACAATGTAAATTTCAATCCTTTCAACATTTTCAACCATGGATACATTTTCCCATGGATCCATTTGTATATTGTAGCCAAAAATTTTAGCTCATTTTACTTTGCATTTTTTCATTTGTTCTTTTGTTTCATATTTCAACAAAAAAACTAAAATAAACAAAAGAGGGCAACATTGTCTTGTTTCTATTTCTAGACTGGTTTGGTTAAATCTCCATTAACAATTATTTATGCTATCTGCAAAGTATAAATCAATTTCATCCATTTTTATAAAATTCTCTCCAAAATTTGTGTATTCCAGAACTTAAAAACAAGAGAATCCAGCTCAAACTATCAAAAGCCTTTTCTGCCTCTAAAAAGTTTAATACAGTTTGTTTTTCATTATATTGTTCCAAATATTCCAGAGTATTTAACACTGTCATTTAGCTATCTTGTAAGTAAAAACCCACAATAGAGCATAGAATATTAGGCTGAAAGGGAACTTGGCGGTCTTTTAGTCCAACCCCCTGATCAAGGCAAAATATCATATTCCCTCCTGGGCAACAGTTATCCAGTTTATTCTTGAAAATCTCCAATGATGGAACACCCACAGCTCCAGGAGACAAAATATTCCTCATGAATAAATTCTTTCAGAATTATTTTCAGTTTAAAAGAACTTAAAATGTTCTAAGCAATTATTAATCATTATCCAATAATGATATTGGTCTGTAGTTTTTTGCAAAGTCAAATCTTGTCTCTCTTTAAGTATTAATATAGCAGGAGTCTTCCCAAGTATGTGGCATCATTTTCTCTTTGTAAAATAGAATTGTACTTTGAAGTGGTTGTAAATGTTCAATCCTCAAAACACTCTAATGGAGACTCAATAACCCAACTAGTGAGGCATCTCTCCTAGTTAACTTTTTTAATGGCTTCTGAAATTTATCTTGTTATAAGCCCATTCATAATTTATTCTTTTGTAATGCTCAGTCATTTTGCATTCTGAAATGTTCTTTATTTTCTCAACTGAAATATGTTCTCTACACAAATTAAAATATTGACAAAATATTTGTGTACAGCCATATTATCCATTAACACAGTATCTCCTTGTAATTTTAGCACCATTTTCTTTCTCTTTAAAGTTTATAAGCCAATCATTTCCCTGGTTTATTCGCAAATTCAAAATTTCTTTCTTTCATATAGCTCCATTTCTCTTATTGCTAACATTGTTGCTATAAGATCTTAATTTGTTCAGAAATACGTATACATCCTGTGAATTTCTTTAAATCTTTTCTTTTTATCTCATCCAAAATATTTTGTATTTTCTCTGAAAAGTCTTTGGTAAGATCTAATATCTCTACCTTGGAAATTTTAGTAGCCAAATATATTGAAATCCAAATCATTCTATTCTTGAAAAGGATATGTATCATTCTAAAAAATAAGTGTACTTTCTTGTATTGCCATTCTTTTGCCTTCATATATCAACCAACCCTAAATTGTCTATCAAATCAAAGACTTTTGGTAATTTGCCTTGACTAATTGTAATACTTTCCTCAGAAATCCTATCCAATTTGTGTGGGGTGGGGAGACTACTCCACTCAATCCCCCAACAAACACCAAATTTCATAAAGAAAAATCTATGTCTTTCATTAACCTGTTTGTAAAAAATCACTTAACTCCTCCCCAAAGCTCTGAAGCAAACTCTACAACCATGGGATAAAAGAAAAGTGAGTTGGGCTGTTAAGTACAGAAAGCAAAACAGAAATAAAAAACATATAAATTATGAAAATGTGCAAGTTGGATTTACTGTATGTTCCAGTCTACGCTGGGAGCGGTACTTTTAAATTTATTTATAAACTCTCTGAATATGCAATGAGGTCGTGAAGATAGTATTTTTATACAATAAAAATACTAGGATTTTACTCCTAATAAAATAAAAAAGGTTTTATTAGAAACAAATGCAATTCAAAATGCAGAATGATTGTTATAGCAGACATAGTCCAGTCATCTCAGACAGTTTGAAGAACAATTTTCAGCAAAGAAGTAAACCACAGGCCCTTATTATTATCAATATAGACTATAAATTTAAACTAGCAAAAATGACTTAATTTGACAACCTAAATGGTATTCAAAATTGTAACATTTAATTGTAACTACATTTCACTCAATTCAGGCGTGTCAGTTAAGGTCACTGAAAAATATGTTCAACTGAGTCTTTATTGCCAAGAACCAGACAGAGAAAGCAATCTGAGGCACTTCCTGTTTATTTCTATTTAAACTTTACATTCTAAAATATTCATTTCATTAAAACATCCTGCACCCATTCAAATAGATCACAAGTTCATTTTCTTGACATGACATCTTACGAATATCACCCTACTATTTTAAACATTTGAAAGGAATGCTGGCATGTAAATACTAATTGCACTTTCAATTGTGTGCAGCAAAGGCAGGCAAGCAATATTAAGCTATCCTGAAATGTCACCTCCCTTCCCTTTCCCTCCCCCATCCACAAATCCTCATGGAACTAGAGCTCCACCTACCTGGTTTTTTGGGCATAATCATTCGAGTTGACAAATCTGCTTGCCATCCCTGATCAAGAACTCCTAAAATTGTAATATAGTTCATTAGCTATAATTAGTTTCATACACATGATTCAATATGGAAAACATTCGATGGGATTAATTTCCTGATTTGTTTTTATTTCTTGGTTTTTGATTCCTTGCTATATTTCCATTTCCTATAAAGTGAACTATTAATGTTCATTTTCCTTTTATTCAGTCGGTTATCCTTTAACAATAATATAGCAATAGCAATAACATTTAAACACATATATTGCTTTATAGTGCTTTACAGCCCACTCTAAGTAGTTTATAGAGTCAGCATATTGCCCCCAACAATTTGAGTCCTCCTTTTCCTCACTTGGAAGGAGGGAAGGCTGAGTCAACCTTGAGCCTGGTGAGATTTGAACTGCCAAACAGCAGGCAGAAGTAGCCTGCAGTACTGCATTCTAACCACTACTCCACTATGGCTCTTATAGTAAATGAACAAAACATACATTTTAGACAACTTACTGTTGCTTTTAAAACTATTTCATACCAGGCACAGTTTAGTCTTTATCAAAGGAATGAAACAATCCAGTAAAGTACAGTATTTCTACATTGCCAAATAAATTGATAATCTTCCAAAAAAATCAGCAAAATTGTAGCAATTCTAAAAATGTGCAGATTTTTAGAAAATCTGTGATTCGTTTAGAATACACAATTCTATAGAACTGAAAGTCTTGTAACACAATTCTAATAGTTTTGTGATTGCTTCAGATACTGTCCACTTTTGCAACAGAGATGAAAAAGTAACTCTGACCAATCTTCTCATGTATGATCTTCACAGATATGTAAAGCAAATGAAAGCTAAAGATTGGAAGCAGTTTCACTTAGTGATTGTTTCGCTTAACAACCTTAGCTTAACTGTTCTCAACTGTGGTTGCTAAACAAGATTGCATTGCTTTAAAGCTTAACACTCAATTTCAAAGATGCATAATAATATTATGGTAAAGACATGACTATTATTTGACAAGGGATTTTTCAGTCTAGGCTACAAGATGATTAAAGATGTCATAAACTGTGGAGGAAAGTTATAGCATAAAATCAGTTACCACCACCACCAAATCATGTACAGCAGCGTTTAGAGAACTGGGTGTCTGAGCTACCAGGTGTCCAAATATATTGATACAAGCTCAACATTGAGTATAAGCAACATTTATTTGCATCTCAGGTATTTTCAGTACCTTTTACTGCTTCTTCTACAGGAAGTCCAACAAAGGCCGCAAAGTCATCTGCGCTTATGGAAGGATATGCCCGAGAGACTAGTCCAAATGCTCGCCGCCTTGTTGCATCTATTAGAGGGGTAATTAATGCAAAGCTAGCTTACCAAGGACAGGAAAACACCTTGTTCTTAAATAAGTTTCTCTTGTGAAGAATCAGAAATGTGCACATTTATATAGATGATTGGTTAGATGTAAAGCCTGATTCCTACAAACAAGCAATGACCCTTTATAAACAAAGTATCCTATCAAAATACATGAAAAATGTATTTTACTTCAACATTTGCTTTTGATGAATTATAATCAAAAACTGAAAGAATTAAATACTGAATTCCAATGTCAATCTTAACCAAACCTCACATTTCTTATGTCATATATTATCTCAAATTAAGTAGCAGTGACAGCAATCACAGCTGAAAATGGCAACCTTTCTTCTGGGAACTGATATCAGGGTTTTGCAAATGGGAGAGCCTGTCAAGATATATTTATCAGTGAAGGTGAAAATCTGTTAAACATGGCTCCAAAACTGAATAGAATAAGTGATATCATGGTATTCCTGGCAGACAAGTTTTAGTTGGTTTGTTGAAAACAGATAAAGTATAGCTCAAATGTAAATTATCTATCAAATGTTCAATCCAATGCTGCATACATTTACTTTGCCAAAGTACAAGTTGAACTTTCTGCACAAACCTCAGCTTGCATTAACTAATTTCCTGAGCAGAAATTCTCTGTTAAAGGTAGTTTGTTCTTAGCAGAGTAGAAAACATGAATAAAAATTAATTCAGAAACAATACTTGCTCTTGATGCAACTTTGGCTGTACCTTTTCCACATTTCATTCCGCAATCCTTAACCTGACAATAATCATCTTCCCAGGAAATCATCCAGCTCAAGGCTACCAATATAACAACATTGGAGGAAAACCTATTATTACTGCTAATTCTTTATTAAACTTATATGTTGCTCATCTCAACAAAAGCAACTGTATTACAATATACATCTATCCAGAATCATATACTGAAACCATAAACTAGCCATTAGCAGATTACTCCTTCTTAAACTGTGCATGCAATTCTTCTTTCTTTATCCCCCCCACATCTTTCCTCTCCTTACTATAAAGCCCATGTCACACTGCACGAACAGATGCAAACAGGATGTAAAACAGAGAGAAACACTTGCCATCTGTTGGTTAATGCGATGCATCCATTCTGTACTCACTGCGTGTGTGATTCATACGTTCTATCCGTCCAGCATCCGTCTACTGAGATTTCATCCGCTCAAAGTTTTGAGCTGCACAAAACTTTTTGAGCGGATGAACTTTCCGCTGCGTCCGTTCTACATCCGTGACACATACGGGGAACAAACGTTGTACGTTCGTCATCCGTTAAACGTCCGCTGTATCCGCTCGGCATCCACTGCGCATCCGCGCAACTCACATCCACTGCAGCGGAAAACGGAAAGAGGGAGGAAGCGAAACAGACACGGAACGTCCACACAGCGTTAGTAGCACGGACATAGAAAGGATGAAAGCGGATGCATCTCGTATAGAAAGCATTAAAATGGAAAAAACGTTTGTATATGGGATGTATCTCGGATATTTAGGATGTCTGCAAGATGTCTAGAGGATTCAGAAGGACACGTGGGGAAAACCGATATTTCCTATAAAAAGGGGGAGGAAATCACCTGGATCTCACTTTCAGTCCAGCAGCCCTGGTGTGCAGACCTCTTCAGCCTTACTCTTGCTCTTCAACATCATCCATTGATCTCCACCATGGATCAACGCACTCCTTTTGGTACCCGCCATCATTCAATACCAGAACCAAGCCCTCTTCAGACTGTTTCGCCTTTTCTATGCAAGGAGAAGAAGGAGACGTTCAAGAGCTGTCTGGGTCCGAAGATGGATCGGGAGAAGAGTGGAGTTTGGACTCTATGACAAGCTGATGGTGGAGCTGAGGAATGAAGACACTCATGCATTCCAGCACTTCATGAAGATGCCACCAGCCATGTTTGACGAAGTTGTGGAGCGTCTGCGACCCAGGTTGACCAAGGCAAACACCAATTTCCGGCCCAGCCTGCACCCTGGGCTTAAGGTGGCACTGACTCTGCGCCACCTGGCCTCTGGGACCATGTACAGAAACATGCAGTATGCCTGGAGGGTGCCACACAACACCATCAGCATTGTGGTCAGAGAATTGGTGCAGGCCATCATCGAAGAATACCTGGAGGAGCTCCTCCAGTGTCCCACCACTGAAGAAGGCTGGAAGAAAGTTGCAGAAGAGTGGTATCAGAGGTGGAACTTTCCCCACACCGTTGGAGCCATCGATGGGAAGCACGTGGCCTGCAAAGCGCCAGCCAACTCAGGGTCCACTTATCACAACTACAAGGGCTTCTTCAGCATCATCCTCTTTGCCATGGTTGATGCTGACTACAAGTTCATGTACATCGATGCTTCAGGCAACGGGTCAGCTTCAGATGCCCAGGTATACAACGCCAGTGGGTATACCTCATCATGGGTTTCCCAGATCCAGACCCCCTGCCCAACGACACGCAAGATGTGCCCTACTTCATTGTGGGGGATGACGCCTTCTCCCTCAGAACCTGGCCAACAGGTTTCAGGTACTTCTCACCACCATGCAGCATCGCCCACAGACTGTGAGGAACATCGTGGAAGCTTGCTGCATCCTGCACAATCTCATGCGCACCTGCGACCCAGTGTTGCAGAAAGGCTTGTGGACCGTCAACAAGGCACTGGGGACATGGAGCCTGGTGAACAGAGGCAAAGACTAAACCTGATAGACACTGTGGATGTGCAAGGCTCCAACAGAGCTTCACGTGAAGGGAAGAAGCAGCGCAACCTCCTGAAACACTGGTGCAACTCCCCAGCTGGAGCAGTGGAGTGGCAAGACAGGATGGTAGATGCTTAATGGATGCTTCCTTCAGCCTGTCTCATAACACTGATGAGATTGTGCCATGTATGTTGAGTGGCCCTACAATGAACAGGGCATTTAATAAAGAATTGTGTTTATGTTGAAATGTGTGGATCAATGATTACATTGTTATTGATAATAAAGGGCCATATGTGTGGTAGCTGGGAGGGTGGACCATACAGTCCCACTATGCTTGCACTGGAGGTTTACCTATCCCACAACTATCCTTACCCATCCCACAGCTATTATCCATCCCACAGCTATCCTTGCCCATCCCACAGCTATTATCCATCCCACAGCTATCCTTGCCCATTCCACAGCTATTATCCATCCCACAGCTATCCTTGCCCATCCCACAGCTATTATCCATCCTACAGCTATCCTTGCCCATCCCACAAGCATGCAAAGGCTTAACCATTTTCTAAAAGTTTCCACCAAGACTTTATTAAGTAAAAGAAATGAACCAAGTGTGTGCAGCAAAGATAACCTTTATTAATAACAAACTATAAAAGCAAAATGACCCAAGTAAAGTGTCTCAAGCAAAGATAAAGTCCACAGGTAACAACTCAGTCTCTGGCACTGTTCTCAGTCACTCTGAGGCATGCCCATGGTCTCAGGTGTAAAGGGTCCAGGTGCTGTGGAGGTGGCAGTGGCTGGAGTGCTGGTCTGAGGTGCCATTGGGGTGCCTGGCCCCGAGAGGACAACAGGAGATGGTGTGTGCAGGAAGCTCTCAGACAGCTGGCTCAGGCCCGTGAGGTTGAGAGGCCCTTCATCCAGGACCTGGGATGTCAGACACAGGACTGATGACAGATGTTCTGTTGAGAGGCTTGGCTGTGGGATGGAGGAAGGAGAAGTGTAGTGGGGCTGTCTGGTCTGCAGCTGGGCAAAGTGAGGCGTCGGTGGAATCGGTGGCGTCGGTGGAATCGGTGGCGTCGGTGGCATCTGTGGCAGGCAATGAACCTGGGCCTGGATTGGGAAGGGCTGCCTCTGTTGAGGGAAGTCCTGGTAGCCGTAGCCTTGGTAGGAGAGGGGCTGTTGAAAGCCTTGGAAGGGCTGTGACATCGCCTGGGGTGGAGGAGCAGACCTGGAGTGGGTGGGAGCAGGTTCAACTGCCCCTCCGGTCTGGCTGTCTGCTTTCTGTGGAGGTGGAGCTGGAGGTGGGTGTGGGTTGGTCTCTGGTGGCTGCGGCCTCCTCTTGCTCCATCTGCGTCAGGGGATCCTCCATGTCCTCTGGCATGGGGTGTGCAGCTGTCGGGGGGTCTCTGTTGTGGGGCGCTCCGCAGACACCTGCCTGGATACACTGGCTGTTTCCTGGCTGGAAGAGGAGTGCCTCTCTGTGGGCTGTCTGAGGGAGAGGGTTGACAGAGGGGCTGCTCCTCGGTGGTGGATCTCACCCTGCAGGAAGCTGCACCTGGCCATGACGTAGGTCTCCCAGTCTGTCATCTTGACAGCGGCCTGGCCGGATCTCTTCAGGTGCAGCTTGCCATATCAGGTGTGCATATGCTTCCACCACCCCAGGAGGACATCAGAAGTGTAGCCCAGGCTCTCCGCCTTCTCTCTCCAAGCCGCCTGCTTCCGCTTGGTGTCTCGATATAGCCTATGGCCCTTCCTCCACAGGTACTCGTTCTCCCTCAGCCATTCGAGCCCTCCTCCTCATGGTCCTCTGCAATGGAGTACTGTTTCCTCTCCCCCTTCTCCTTCGATTGCCTCTTCCTCCCTCTGGCAGGACCTTCTGGGCCCTCATCAGCAGGGCTTTGAGGGCCTTGGGGCTGGTCCACCACACCAGCAGCAGTAGCAGCAGCACCAGCAGGACCAGCAACAGAAGCACCAGCAAAACAGGAGCACCAGCACCCACAGCAGCACCAGCAGCAGCAGCAGCAGCAGCAGCAGCAGGAGAAGCACCAACAGCACCAGCAGAAGCACCAGCAGCACCAGCAGAAGCACCACCAGCAGCAGAGTCAGCGCCAGGGGGTGGGATGGTAGTTCTGTCCTTCTTTCCAGGGCTGGCAGGATTAGGCACAGGCTTCCTCTTCTTCCCCACGGTCTCTGATGAAGATGTCTCTGGCAGCAGGTCTTTCCTCTGAATGGTGACCTGCTTGCGAGCTGCCTCCTTTTATATCCGCGGAGCTTACGCAATGCATCCTCCCCGCATGCGCAGTGAATGCTTTGCATCCGCTAGGCATCCGCTAGGCATCCGTGATGCATCCGCATCATCTGCTACACATCCGTTTCGTCCGCTACGCATCCGCTTTGCTGTTCTCCCCCGGAAGCCCTGCGGATGTGCCATCCGCTTCCATCCACTAGGCTTCCGTTGTGCATCCGCTTAACATCCTCGCTACATACTCTCCCCGTCCGTTCCTTTCCGTTGTTGTCCACTCTCTTTATGCAAATTTTTGCCCCTTTTGAGAGAGGATAACAACGGATGGAAAATTTGCTCGTCCGCTGTGTCCTTTTTACATACGTTTTGCATCCATCGGCCAGTGTGATCTAGCCTTAACCCATTTCCTACATCAATCAGCCTCTTTTCATTAGCTGATTTGACTAATTCCTGAAGGCAAAGCCCTTAAAAGGTAATAGGGAAGGAAGCATGGTGCAGGCCATTGCTTTTATTTCCTTTTATGGTTAATAATATGCACAATTTTAACTTAGAAATGTATACCTTTAAGTGCTTCCATAATTGGCTGAATAGATTCAGACCACTGATATGCATCAATTGTTGTATATATTCCAGGGAAATCTCTTTGCCAGATACGCTGCCCTACTGCCCAAATTGCACCAAGTTCAAGATTTGCCTGCAAAGAAAGAATTGAGAATAAAGCTGCAGCTGTTTAACAAAAGAAAACAAAACAAATATGCTTATAGTTATACAGAATATTTTGGCACCTCCTCTCCAGGCCTGTTGCCCTATCTAGGATTTAAACTCAGTTTTAATTTGAGAACAGTGTTTAAGGCATATTACCATGTTTCTCAGCAAATAAGGCTGGGCCTTATTTTCTTGTGACCCCCGAATAATGGCTTGGCCGTCTTTTCAGGGGTGACTTAATTTCTCCCCCCCCACCCTTGCCTAGAACACCCCATGGGCAGCCATGCCTCCCCATCAGCCGCTAACGGCCGATCATGGTGGAGCATGGAGAGCTCCCTACCCCCGCCAAGCGCCTTTGCTGCAGACCCGGATATGGTGCTGGGTGCAGGCCAGGTCAGCAGGCGGGCAGCGGCGGCATGGATGTCGGCTTTGGTGGTGGTGGGGCACTTTGCATCGTGCCTGACACTGTTGCTTCCTCCGCCGTTGTTGCTTTCCCTTCTGCCCATGCGCTGCCATGTTTGGAGTGTTGCACACTTCTCCATCGGCAGTGTTTCAGCTGCTTCTCGGGTGGGGAAGCCATACCTTCTACGGTTTCCACCAGGTCGGGCACCTCTCTCACCAGCGCCATCTCTAACAGGAGCAGCGGTGAGACAGACCCCGCTGCCGAAGAGAACCGCCTGCCCTCCCACAGAGGTATCACTTTGATTGACGGCAGCTGCATTGACAAGGTCCTGCAAATAGGTGGGTAGGTGGAACTGGCAGAGGGAGGGTGATGCGATCGTTTCTCTATTCCCCCACACCTCACTTTGCTTCCCAGCCCAGAGCTTCGGGTCATGGTCTCATCCCTTGTACGATCGGGCGCTCTCCTCTTGCTCCAGCTTCCCCCCCCCCTTTAAAGTTTTCTTTACTCTCATTCCCTCCTTCAGTTCCCTTAGAATACAGACTGGCCGGACAGCTTCCTTCCTCTCCTGGTAGTTTTAAAAAGGGAACCATCTAGCCACATTGCCCTTCGAGTAGAGGCAAACCTTCCAATCCAAACAGAAGAGAAAGGGAATCATCCTACAGACCCTTAGCACTTCCCAGAGTGCTAAGCTTCCCAGAGGATTCTCCCAAAGGATCCACCCCAAAGGAGGATTCACCCCAAAGGAGGGGAGTGCATTTAAGGGGGTGAATCCTCCCATCTGGGAAACAACACAACTGGTGTGCCTGTGCAAAGGTCTTCTTGGCCATAGCTGACACTTCCTGAACTGTGAGTCCCAGAAGACTCAGATTGCACAAAACCTTTGAGTCAATAAATGAAACTCCATCAAAGGTCAGAGATTGAATATTCCCAATCTTAGCATGCCAAACATCCACAGCCATTTCGTCTTGGTAGTACTGAGTTAGAGACAGTTGCTCCCCATTCAAACTCATACAGTCTCCAGGTACTTGGCCTATCGACAATCAAAATATATAGTTGAGTACCATCAGTATGCTGAACCTTAAACCAGCAGATGACCTCACCCAGTTGTTTCATGCAGATGTTGAAAAGGGAGAGAATAGAATCCTGCAGCACCCCATAAAGGAGGGTTTGGGGAGCAATAACCTTTCTCCAACCAACATCTATCAGAATCAGTTCTGAGGAAAATAAAGCAACCACTGTAAAACTATGCTCTGACCCACAGAATTGGCTTAAGATGCCACCTTGGTTGAAAGTATCAAAAGATAGAGGAAGGAATATGTTAGGATATAAACCAGGATAGACATTTTAACACTGTCTCTTTAAGAGAATCCTAAAAGTGTAATTGGGTGTGGTTTCTCAAACAGCCATAAGATGGAGCCAGGGTTGTTTAGTCTTAGTCTCAGAAGAAGTCCCAGTGAGTCTCTTTTTCCTTCTGTTGGAGAATATTGCCGTTCCTTCTAACTGACTGATATTCTTGGATTTGATGTAAATCTGTTACTGAAATGTTTTTTGATACTGGACTTTGTTATTGGATTATCCCTGGACTGAAAACTGACTGATTTTACCTGTGAATGATTTGGGACAGCTTATCTAGAACTTTGCTGAAACCTTTATGGGAAGTAAAGACCTACATTTATTGTACAGTATATCTGTGTGCTGTGTGTGTATTATTCAACACTTCTCTCAATATGTCTCCTAACGGGGAATTACCTCAACAGAATACAAAGATGGATGTACCACTCCCATCTCAATTCTATCACAAGTGCAACCAAAACTGTCTCAGCACTGGCCTGAAAACAGACTGGAATATGTCTAGAACAGTGTTTCTCAACCTTGGCAACTATAAAATTTCAACTTTCAGAACTGAACACTTGCTGGGAAAATTCTGGAAGTTTAATCTTTAGTAAAAGGCAAAAGATTTATATGATCTGAACCAGAGTATATTTGGGAAAATTCTGGGAATTTGAAGTTCTCGCATCTTAAATTTATCAAGATTGAGAAACACTAGTTAAGATAATTTGCTTCTTCCATAATTCTTCTTCTCAGCTGCAGACCCACCACCTTCTCAACAATCTTCCCCTCCATTTTTAGAAAGTATAGCTCAGTATTCAGACTAGAGACCTACAATTCTGAACTGAAACCTACAATTCTTAAAAACACATTATAAACATTTGAATAAAAATGCAAAAACAATGGTGTTCCCAAATATTAAGATCAGTAGGAACAAACTTTTTATTCAACATGCATTTTTAAATAATAAATAATAAAAATGTAGTTTGGGGGAACATGGTTCTGACAATACTGTTTTAATTTTGATAGCAATGAAAAAATACTTACAGACTTAATAGCAGAAGGGATTCTTTTCCAGAGATAACGGGCATTATTCCTAATAAAAATAAACCAGTGATAAGGACATTTTCAAACAAAATCTATGTAATAATGTTTATTTACTAGAAGTTTCTGGCTACATCCTTCTGAGAATATATCAATATACAGTGCACATACATTTCAAAGGCTAAATAATTCAGATTTCATACTGTTTGTTTGTATCTATCACGTAGAACATAGGGTGAGAAGCGATTTTGGAAGTCTAATCCAACACTACGCTGAATGTTAAAATCTTCAGACTATCCCAGACAAAAAACTGTTCGATCTTGAAAATCTCCAGCAATGAAGCACTCAGTACTTCAACAGGCAAGATGTTCTACAACCATAATTTATGATGTCTGTTTTTCTATTAATCCTAGGGTTTCAGCTACATATTTCCATTCTACAACACAAAGGTTTACATATTTATCTTGTGCATTAAATTTTTATTATGAATTTGTTTGATGTGCATATTCAAATTATATTGTATTGTCTTATATGTGACACTGTAATACCATCATCTAAGAACTCCAAAATAGCAACAACAAAAAGCTTCCCAATAACTGCCAAAAATAACTGAATTAATCAAGTAATTATTTACTTGTAAATTTGTGGTTATGTTGTTCAAGTGAAGGGAAAGATACTCGCCTTACAGAAATATATTCCAATCTATGAAGTAATTTGCTCATTTTAACTGTGATGCTTCTGACACAAATAAACAAGTATTTTGCTTTTCAATAATACCTAAAAATAGTATGAGCAAATTCAAAATCATACTTGTGTTAAATAGCAAAGGTTCGGGGTACTAAAAATCAATAAAAGTACAGCATACTTCACCTACACTACATCACATGCTTTTGCTTTTACAACTTGATTTGGAATGTTAAGTACCGTGTTTCTCACATAAGGCCGGGCCTTTTTTTTTTTTGACCCCCGAAAAAATGGCTAGGCCGTCTTTTCGGGGGTAACTTAATTTCCTCCCCCACCAAGAGACTTTAGGGCAGTCTCTTTCCGGCGATTGGAGCTCCCCAAGTGTGGTCAACAGTCACTTTGATCAGCCGGTAGAAGCGGCCTGAGGCGAGCACACACACACACTCCCCTCGCCGCGAGGCTGCTTCTACCAGCCGATCGAAGTGGCTCTTGACCGCACTTGGGGAGCTCCAATCGCCGGAAAGAGACTGCCCTAAAGGCGAGGGGACTGGTGCAGCCAGGCATCGCTCCAAAGCAGCTGGGGACTGTGTCCTCAAGGGAGCTAGCTTTTGATCGGCAGATAGAAGCAGCCTCACGGCGAGGGGAGTGTGTGCATGTGTGTGCACTCGCCCCAGGCCGCTTCTACCGGCCGATCGAAGTGGCTGTTGACTGCACTTGGGGAGCTTCCATCGCAGGAAAGGGACTGCCCTAAAGGTGAGGGGACAGGGGCAGCCACACATCGCCCCGAAGCAGCTGGGGACTGTGTCCTCAAGGGAGCTAGCTTTCGATCGGCAGATAGAAGCAGCCTCGTGGCGAGGGGAGTGTGTGTGTGTGTGTGTGCGCGCACTCACCCCAGGCCACTTCTACCGGCCGATCGAAGTGGCTGGTGACTCTGCCTTCAAGAGAGTTTCTATCGGCTATCAGGGTATTCTAGCCTAGGCTACCTGCAGGGCACTCCTAAAGGCAAGTTTTCTCCCCCACCCCACCCCCACCCTTCCCATTTCTCTTCACCTCGTATAGTTTTAACCAACGATATGAGAAATGGTGGGGAAATGCATGGTTTTAATAGGCCTAAATTTAGGGGGTGGGGCTTAATTTCACCTCATGCCTAGAAATCATGCTGGGCCTTCCTATTGGTGGAGGCCGTATTGTTGGAGAAACACGGTATGTTTTTTGCCAATTAATGTAAATTCATCTAATTCTAAAAACATCTGAATTGTGTCAATATGCTTATAGATGTCTAACAGGTCCAGATCTATTATTAAAACTATTACTTACATATCATTATGCAGAAGATACAAAGCCAAGAGTTGAGCATAAACAGGTGATGTTGTTATTCCTCCAGGGGCCTTAAAAAAATCAGCATAAAATTAGATTGTGTCCTATACAAAGCAGTACATAACTAAGGATAAAGAACACAGATAAAAGCCTACTCCTTCCCTCTGAAAAGAAGATCTGGGCAATCAGGTGCTTTCCCAAAGTGCACAATACAGCCCATTTCTACCTGTGTACAGTAAGAAAACACATTTCAATATTCTTAACTCTCTGGTCAAAATACATCCTAAATAAGATTTTATTTCATTCAGACATGACATTACTTCATCCTACTCTCAAACTCAGTTTGGAGAACAACCAATTTGCATTAGGACAAGGGTGTTAAAACTCAAGGCCCATAGGCTGGATCAGGCCTGCAGGGTGCTTAGATCTGGCCCGCAAGGCTGCCCTGGGAACAGTGAGGACTGGCCTGCGGTGTCTCTGCTAGCAAAATGCAGTGTCTCTGCTAGCAAAAACAGAGCTTGGGAGGGCTTTTGCTGACCACCAGACACCCCTGACATGAGTGTCATTAAGCTGGCCATTTGGCCATGCCCAGCCCCCTGAGGTCAAGCACAACACTGATGCGGCCCACAATGAAATCAAGTTTGACACCCTGCTTTAGGACCTACCCATGCCTTTTACAAGCATTTATAACTGTCTAATTATTCTAATTAACAAAGGTTGATAAAGAAAATTAAAAGAATATGATTGAGGGAGTGTTGAAATAAACAGACTTCAATCTGGCAAAGGAAAATAAGGCATGTACACTTATGAGAAAGTGGTTATTCATTATTTGCCTCAGCTAGTGAATGGCAAAGATTTCAGGGAGCTAATAAAATATAAGTAGTCCTTAAGTTACCACCACAATTGAGCCCAAAATTTATGTTGCTAAGTGAAACATTTGTTAAGTAAATTTGCCACATTTTATCATTTTTCTTGCCACAGTTAAGAGAATAATTGCATTTGTTAAGTTAGTAATATGACTGTTAAGTGAATCTGGATTCTCCATTTGCTTGTTGGGTCGCAAAAGCTGTTGTAAATTGAGGACTACCTGCAGGATTAAAATTACTGAGGCATTAAGAGATAGATTACAGTTTTTACTAGTGGACAATTATAATACAAATCGTACTATTTGGAGTCCCTATTTCAAACGAAATTCCAACAGAATTAAGCTGACCTGTTTTGACTTGGCTTAGTATTTAAAGTAAAATTCGTAGAGCTATTTTGGTTGTAGCAACTATGTCAGGGGTGTTAAACTTGCGATGTCATCACAACTTTTTCCTCCTTCGCTAAAACGGGCATGACACATCCAGCCTGCAGGCCCTGAATTTAACAGCCCTGAACTAGTTACTATTTGTAGTCTTTACAATAACTAAAGTTGTCCTTTTTAATGCAGTTCACACAGGTAGACCACATTTTATGATGGCATTTGGGACCAGGATCACCATTTGTAATATTTGACATTACCACATCAATTAGCGAAGGCAATTCTGGTTGCTATTATAACCCCAGGAGTGTATGGGTTATTAAGTAAGAAGGGGCAAAAGTCCCAGGTAAGGGGGTGTGCACATGTGTGTGCATGCCCATGCAGGTGTGAGGGGTCAGGGGTTGATGTTGGGAAATGTGAGCCATCCAGCCAAATGGAAGTACAGGTAGACCATCAGGAGCCCTGGACGAGCAGGGGAGTGATAAAGATGAATGTGAGCTGCCATGGAGAGTAAGGTCCTTGGGACCCATACTCTGTAGCAGGGCTCCTTGGGAGAAAAAGTGGCAAAAGTGATTTACAGGATTGACTTGTAACTTTCCCTGGAGGCTTCCCCAATGACTTGACTAATGGGAAGCTGGCAAAGAAATTTGCAAATGGTGATGTGACCGCAGGGATGCTGTGACCGCCTCTTTGCAGACTTAAGTCCCTTGTCTTAATTCTAAGCAAATGGTTATAACTCGAGGATTACCTGCACCTATGTATTATAAAGCCAGCTGTGTTTAATGAAGGAAGAAACAGACTGCAAAATTCTGAGCATTTAACCAAGGGCAAGTCTAATTTCTCTAATTTTAATGTAGATGTTATAACAAGTTGATTCTCAACAGCCCTGGGCAGCTCACAACAACCAATCAAGAAATTGGAATAATATCAATAGAACACAAAGATAAAATGCAAAGGATTGCGTGGGCATGCTGATTCTGCAATACTTCTGGAAAAAAAAAAAAAAATCGACTGCTTTCTCCAAATTTCGCAATTTCCAAGGCTCTCTCAAGTGTGAAATCACAATGACAGAACTGAACTTTTCTCTTCGACATTTCCAATGTCCCGGAGCGTTTTCCGTTTGCTCTCTAGCGCAGCCAAAGCATCAACTCATCAACCAAGCAACTCAGGTCTTTGGGCTTCCCAAAGACCTGCCTCCTCTCCAGCCGAGAGACCGCAGGTGGGAAGAGGTTGAGACAAGAGGGCTCTGGGCGAGAAGAACGCGTGCCCAGCCATGCTGCTTCCCCTCCCTCGCGCCCCGTTTCCATGGTTGCCACCCCTGCCCCCTTTACCTCCAGCTCCTGAGTCTCACACTGCTCCAGCAGCTTTCGGTAACTGAAGGCGCCGCTCGTCGCCGTCATCACCGCCACTGGCATCTTGGCGCCTTGCGCCCGCTTCGAAACAACTCTTGGCGGACACGGGCCAAGCAAGCGGGGGGATGGAAACTTCCTGGAGGCGGGCAAGCACTCGCCCATCCTATTTCCACTTCCGGCCCCGAAAATAAACATCAGGGGCGTCTTCGCCGGATTCTGCGCTCGGTGGGCGTGTCGGACCTGCCTTTGTGAAAATAAATAGATATATGCAGAGATGGAAGGGTAGAGTGATACATGGACAGAACTTCCGGTTTCAGGGCCTCTTCCGCACTCCCCTCGATGAGGAAGATGGGAAAGGGTCTTGAAGCATTTCATCAAAATTTCGCGGACAACTGTCATGACGGTGGTGATGCATTTGTTTCTCTTGCAAAATATTAATATCCAAAACTATTCCTAGATGTATACACGAAAAAGTCCGTGTTCTTTTCGTCAATTGCCTCTGGAAGCGTGCGGCTGACCGAAGTTGCACTGATACTGACTATTGCTAATAATGATGACAAAATACAATTGCAATATAAATAGGGCAGAATGGTGTCGCAAAAAATAAAGCCGTTATCAGTATTTTAAAATGTTCTATTACTCAATTATATGAATAATAGAACCGATGCCTGATTTTAATACACAATTCTGCCCCAAGGATTGAAAGACCTGTTGACAGTACTCCTAAGTTGCTCAGGCTACAGTCCTAATCATTTTGTACTTCAGGCTAAAGTAAAATTGAAAACTGTCTATTTAATCCTGGTTTATGGCCTACATTTGACTCAGAACTTCTTCATTAATAGCTCATTCATTCCACAAGCCAATCGTTCCAGATATATTTAAACATTAAAAAGTTCAAAATCTTATCTTTTCTTCAACCCAAGAGATAGCTCAACCCACCTCACAGGGTTGTTGGAAAATAGGAGACATGAGTATTAGGTATGCTAACTGCTTTGAGTTACATATTTAAAAGATGGGATAAAATAATTAGATATATAGTATCAAGATCTAAAGATTGAAATGGACAAATCATGGCATAAACTGACTGTGCTAGTCCCAGTGCTTATTGGCACATTGGGTGCCATACCATCTTGCCAGGTGATCTGGGAAGAGTTTGAGCCTGTTGAACTTAATGATATGGACAAGGTCCTCTCAATTTGACCACTTGTGTATTAGGTCTATGCCCTTCCTAGCTTATTAAAACTGCACAGGAGGAGATATATCTTTTCTTTGTATGTACCCTGAGAGTATATGCACCAAGACAATCACACTTGGCCAATAAATAAATCATTTGTTCATTCATTCATGTTGGACTGGGTCAGGGTGGTAGTTAACTCCTTGAAAAGAAGAGTGATCCCATCATATCTTAAAGAGACAATGATATACCCCCTCCTCAAAAGACCAATGTTTAACCCAACTAAGCTGGACAGTTTTCACTCAGTTTCCCGGGAAGGGGAGATTGTGATGAGAGTGGCTGCATGGCAGCAGCAGAGGACTTTGGATGGATTATCTAGACTTTGTTCAATTGAGGTTCAGGCCTGGATTTGGGATTGAGACGACATTGTTCTCACTCTTGGATAACCTCTAGTGGGAACAGGATAGAGGTAGTGCATCCCTCCTAGCTCTTCTTGATCTGTCAATGGCATTCAATATCATCGATTCATGATATTCTTTTGGGCCAATTCTGGGAGTTGGGGTGAGTGGCACTATCATGCTGGTTCTTCTCCTTCCACTGAGGCCAGTTGCAGTCAGAGTAGATAAAAGGAAAGAGATCTAGCCTGTGGCCCCTACTTTGTGCAATGCCTCAGGGCTCAATTTTCTCTCCTCTCCAATTTAAGATCTACATTCCAATTAAATTAATTAAATTATGAGTCTTGAGCCAAACTTCCAAAACTTCAAAGGACTTATTGGGAGTTAACATGTCCGGCACTGCCTGGGTGTAGCCGACTCTGAGATGCATAATTCATTGTCACCCTTGACCCTGGTTTTCCCCCCACCCCCTGGGTGTATCATAACTCATATTCTCCAGAAACATACATAACCAAGAGTCATCAATCATGTTCTTCAGTTAGATTTTTGTGCAGCAGAAACTTCAGTCACCTAGTCACCTCTGAAAAACTATGTATGGAATGCACTTTCAATTCCAAGCTGCCACATTGTTCTTTCAAACCCCTTTCCTTCCCTCCCTTTCTCGTGATAACTCTAAAACAACCATATAAATATTTTATGAGTTGACAACTGGGTGAGGTGTTTCTTCGATTTGAGGTAAGATATTATCAGTACACAGATGACACCCAGCTTTATATCTCTGAACCAGGCCCCTTGAGTGATGCTGTGGACATCTTATTCCAATGTCTGGAGGATGTTCAGGTTTGGATAGGGCAAAATAGATTCTGATCCAATCATGGCAAAACAGAGTGGCTGTGGATATTTGGATCTTCTGGAGACAAAATTCTTCCACCTTTAGTTCTGGGTGGGATGGCATTACCCTAGACAGACCGGCCGCACAATCTTGAAGTCCTCCTAGATTCATAGCTTCTGCTTGAGAAGCAAGCAGCAACTATAGTTAGGAGAGCCTATGCATATCTTCAGGTAATGTGCCAGTTGTACCCATTCTTGGACTAGGAGACCCTGCTCACTGTCACCTATGCCCTTGTTATCTCCCTCTTAGATTACTATAACACATAGTAATACATAGAGCTGAACTTGAAGAGTATTCATGGTACAGAATGCGGCTGCATGGATAATAAATAAATAATAATAAATTAACACCACTACTCTGGGCTGCAATGGCTGCTGGCACTTTTCTGGGTGAAATTCAAGTTCTGGTTGTCACCTTTAAAGCCTCACATGGCTTGGGATCAGGTTACTGTATCTGAAGGACCATCTTTTTTCAGTTTCTACCCATCCAATCTGATTCGGCATGCTGCAGAGCTTAAACAATGTTGATAGGTGTGAATTAGAAAATGCCCCTTTTCTGCTATAATCCCTGCTTTATGGTATATTTTTCCCTTGAAGATTACAATGGCCCCAACCCTTGGTGGCTTTTTGCAAAGCTTTAAGAACTTGGCTATGTCCCCAGACATGGAGCTCAGAATGTGTGCATGGCCCTGTTATTTGGCTTTACTATTAGTTGATTAATCATCATAGTTACCATTTATACTTATTTATTTTGTGGATGTTTTATTGTTTTAATGTTTTTAAATTTGTTTTAATTGTTTTTAATTTTAAAATTGTAAGCCACCCAGAGTCACTTGGCTGAGTTGGGAGGCTATAGAAATTCAATGAATGAATAAACAAACGAATGGCCAACAAATCTTGGACTGCACTTAGTAGAAAATCTGTAATGAACAAAATTTCCATCTGTCAATTACAAAAGACCATTCTGCTTAGATCTGCACTTATATTGCATTGACACATTACAATATCCCAGGTTCTTGGAACGAACTTGAGGCATATAAAGGCCAATACCAACTAAATAACTAACAGTTGTGATTTCACATTTATGTGTATAAAATAATAGACCAGAAAAATAATGACAAAGAATCATGTTCTTCAGCAGCGAAGTTGTTGGACTACTTACCAAGGAAAATAGGTGGACATTACAAAGACACCAGAAAGCTGAATAAGAAGAAAGAGCATTGGAAAAATTTCTGAAGGACAGTGAAAAAAATGCACTGAAGCTAGTATACCAGGAAGGCTTATTGAGAACTGGACAGACCAAATTAGCCTACAAGAAAAAACAAATGAAGAATAAAACCAGACATAGTAAGGCAAGGTATTAAAATATTAAGTATATTTTAAAAAATTAGCAGGGAAAATAGATAAAATAGATAACAACAATTTGCTGTTGTTATCTTCAACAACAGCAATAGCACTTAGACTTATATTCTGCTTCACAGTGCTTTTACAACCCTCTCTAAATGGTTTACACAGTCAGCATATTGCCCCCAACAATCTGGATCTTCATTTTACCGACCTCAGAAGGATGGGAGGCTGAGTCAACCTTGAGCTCATCAGGATTGAACTGCTGGCAGTGGGCAGAGCTAGCTTGCAATATTGCATTCTAACCACTGTGTCACCATGGCTCTTCCCAAGACTTGGCAATGGTTAGGTGCAAGAAAATTGAAGAAAGAGACAGAGGAGCTAATCAAGACCAAGTCTTAAGGATAAATGCATACAATGCAAGAATTGAGAAGATAGCAAGAGGCAGAAAATGCCATCTTTGCAAAGAAGGTGAAGAAATAGCTGCTGTAAGAAGATGGTATATAATGATTACAAACAATGGCAAGACAAAATAGCAACAATGTTGCATGGGAAGATCTATAAGATCTATTATTTTCCTGCAAGCAAGAACTTGGGGGATCACCGAATAGACAGTTGATAGAAGAAGCTTTGTGCAAAGATCAGTGGCACAATAGAAGACACAATTGCTGGCTAATAGACTGGGGAGGTTAATATCAAAGAAATGAATATTTTAAGAAGACTCATTATAACCACTACTGTTTGTCAATGTATTGATTCTTCTATCAACAATCCTGAACAAGGCAGGCCATGACTATCAAGCATTAGAAACATCTGCCAGGTTCTCCTGCCTCCTTTACATGGATGATTTGTAATTGTATTGAAAAGCATCACCTGAAACAGAATTGCTGCTCAACACTGTCCATATATAGTGCAGTAGAGTTTGGACTTCACAAATGTGTCAGCCTTATACTTACAATCAACAGGAGAAAAATAGTGAAAACTGAAGGAATAAAAATGAAGAAAATTACTGGAGATACCTGAGTAGCCTTCAGAGTGGCAACATCAAGCATCCGGAAGTGAAGAGAAAGTTTAGAAATAAATACATTATGAGATGAAGAAGATCTTAAAGTCCAAACTAGTGATGGAAATATCATTAAGGCAAATGGTAATTCCATTGCAATAAGCTGGAATAGTTGATTGGTCTTAAATAATATGCTCTGAGACTCTAGAATTTAACTAAACAAGTACTTGCCATCTCACACCCCAGACTTAACAATTGTTGATAAGAAAGTTGTGTCAGAAGCATCACAATTAAAAAAAGCTAATTACTTCATTGATTGGAATGTATTTCTGTAAGGTGAGTATCGTTCCCTTTACTTGAACAACATATTACCATAAATTTACAAGTAAATAATTACTTGATTACTTGAGTTATTCTTGAGGAATATTGGGGAAGCTTTTTTTTTTTTTTTGGTATTTTGGAGTTCTTAGATGACAGTATTACAATGCCACGTATAAGATGGAATACAATATATTTTGAACATGCACATCAGATAAAGACAAAGAATCTGGATAGGAGGGGATGCAATACCTGGAAACAGCAGAATAAAAGAGAAAGAACTGGAGAAATTTTTATGTTTTAATATATCAACTGTCAAGATTAGACAACCAGATTTTGGCAATGTCAAATAAAAATATTAAAATTCAACACATCATTCTTGTGAATTAATATAACTCATTTTTAACAAGTCGCAGTTAGAATTTAGAATCACTAATTGAAATAACCTGATTAATTTGTATTAAAGTTTTTATATGTCTAACTGAAACAGAAAAGAATTGTGAATTCCTAGAAGTTATGCCTATTTGGTAAAGGATAAACTATTAGATATGAGCTAATTCTTCAGATTGGTTTCTCTGCTTTTCTTCTTTTCTCCAGTTGATGGTGGTACTGTACTGACAATTATAATCTACTAAATATACCAGGTATAATTTCTCACTGAAGAATCAGCTTTGTCTTTTAGCCTTCAGACAAATATCTGTGCTATATTTGTTATCTGATTAGTGATGCAACTTTAAAATATACTGTTTTTTACTCTATTATTTCCTCTTTATTGATCAGAGCATTTTGTTAGTTTTAAATAAATATTTTTTTATTTCATATCCCCCCCTCAATTCAGAAGAACACAATACTCTGATTCACAGGAAACCTCTTCAAGATTATTTTGGGAGAATCTTACTCATCACAAAAAGGTAACAAGATTAGGTTGAATTGGGGAGAAAAGTATACAGTAAAAAATGGTCAGATTTTGTAAATAAACAATATTCCATTTCTGTCATTTGTATTTTGAAATGCCTTTTTATTCTTACTCCGTAGAAAGATGACAGAGGAAACAAGATAAATACTTTTGGAGAAAACACATTATTGTTATATCACAAGTCAGTAAAAATGTACTAAAATAGATAAGTATTTTGAAATTATATTCCAGATCAGATCCCCAACATATAATCACTCAAACTGATCAAGATTTGCAGGCATCCATAATTACTTGGATACAGTATAATTACTTGGATACACCTTGCCTAATGGATGCAAGGTGATTGAATGACCACTTCATTTTTTTTCATAAGAGTCATGATCCAGAGTTTTTTTCTTCTTCTTCAGTACAGAATAATCTGATGTGCTGAGAGCAAGGCATTAAATCTCTAACTATCTGAGCATGAGAATTTTTTTCCTTAGATATGGAATCCTGATAGATTGGAATACAGTAGGGTGGTGGGACCACCAAGGCCTTTGATCTTTCCATATATGCTTTTCTTGAGTGCAGCATCTCCTTAGCAATGCTCAGCAGAGGAATAATTTTCCTCTGGTGAAGATGGCTCATCATTCTGTGGTCCTCCTATCAAAAAGAGAGGACTGAAGTTTCTATTATTCAGTGCAGACTCACGGCAAGCAAATTTTATGTGACATAATCTGCCTGCCCGCCTGCTTTGCCTGATTTTGCGTAAAAGTTGCTCTTTTTTTATAAAAAATTCAATATTTATATACTAGGTGTGTTGTGAGTTAATTTTGTGAGTTTGCTTGCAAGCAAATTTTATGTGACATACTGAGTTAGCCGATGGCAGATAGATAGATCTCTGAATGAATTTGTGATTCTGTGAGCAACTCAATCAGCCTGCCTGCTTTGCCTGATTTTAGGTAAAAATTGCTCTTTTTTTATAAAAAAAAAAATCAATATTTATATAAATATTTATAATATTTACATATAAGCCTTGCCTAGCCAGTCACATAACCACCATCAAGCCACACACACAAATTAGGCCATGCCCACAGAACCGGTTAGTGGTCTCTGGGATTTAAAATTATGAATTTGATGGTCCCTGAGGTCCAAAAAGTTGTCAACCCCTGCTTTAAATAACAAAATGAAAATCATCTGAGTTTAGAATATGATTTTTGAAATGTTCAATAAATGAGAATTATATTACAAAGAAAGCATAGGTCATCACTGTGCACATAGGATGGTATGGAAGTCCACGAGGAAGTTGTGTTATTGAAATCAAACAATTCTGAAAGCAGCCTGGATAAAAAAACACAGGATCATATGTTAAATAAATAAGTATAAGTGAATATACCTTCCATCTGATGATCCTCCAGCTGATGATTAGTTCTCTGGGTGTACTAGTTCTTCATTAAAATAACTAATTCAGCAGCGATATAATGATAAGCGAATACAGATTGGAATAAATATTTACTGAGTTGCAGAATTTATGAGAACAAATGCAGATGTACATGAAAAAGTTTGAAAATGTAATCCCAACTCCCAACAGAACTCATTGGAAAAAAAAACCTTGTAATACCTGTTTGAGATAGGGATTGACACATTTCATATGGGAAAATAAAGGGAACAAGAGATCCTTATAGAATGTTGTGGTGTTAGCAATAAAGCAAGCCATAGTGTGTGTTTGGCTTTTGCGTACTAGTGAACTCAATCACTATGGTTTGTTAGACATTTTTTATGGATTAGCATGATGTATGAGCCTTACCAATTGGCATTTATTTTGTAAATTATGGTTAAATAAACCATGATTGAGTGCAATTGTTGGGGGAAAATATATTATTTCTTTATCAGCACTGTGATCTCAATTATTCATGGAGGGATCAAAAGTTGAAGCTCCTAGATAATAACAAGTTGTCCCATAGTTTTTCATCATGGGATCAAAGCTGTGGGAGGTATGTACTTGAGCCCTTTGTTTTGGGTGGAATGGTTGCTGGAAAAGTGGGAAGGATCATCTCTGAGCTTCTAAATAGAGCTTCTAAATCTGGGCTGCAGTAATCTGAACAATCATTAAGCCCATGTAACACTGCCCAACGGATGCAAAAAGGACACAGCGGACGATCAAAATGTTCCATCCGTTGTTATCCGCTCTCAAAAGGGGCAAAAATTTGCATAACCGGAGCAGATAACACGGACGCGGGGAGGACGCAGGGCGGATGCAAAGCGGATGCGGAACGGAAGCCCAGCGGATGGAAGTGGATGGGAGCAGATGGCGCAACCGCTAGGCTTCCGGGGGGCCTCAGCAAAGCGGACACAGAACCAATACAGCGGATGCAGAGCGGACGCCGAACGGATGAAGCGGATGCACAGCGGAAGCCTAGTGGATGCACAGCGGAAGCCTAATGGATGCCTGGCGTTAATTGCGCATGCGGGGAGGATGCATTGCGTCAGCCCCGTGGATATAACGGAAGCAGCTCGGAAGCAGGTCGCCATTCAGAGGAAAGACCTGCTGCCAGACACATCGACTGCCTTGCCTGCCCTGCCTGCATGTCTGCCTGCCAGCCTTGCTGCCAGCCTTGCTACCAGCCTTGCTGCCAGCCTCCCTGCCAGCCTTGGTGCCTGCCTTGGTCTCAGCCTCCCTGCCAGCCTTCCTGCCAGCCTTGGTTCCTGCCAGCCTCCCTGCCATCCAGCAACCCCACAACCATGCGGAAGAACAGCAAGCCTCAGCCATCTGCTGCCAGCCCTGGCAAGAGGGACAGGGCTACCATCCCGCCCCCTGGCCCTCACTCTGGTTCTGCTGGGGCTTCTGCAGCACGGGCTCGCTCTTCTGGGGCTGGGGCTTCTGCTGCTTCTGCTTCTGGAGGAGCTGATGACAAGCACTCCAGCACCAGCCACCTGCACAGCACCTGGACCCTTCACCCCTGAGACTGAGCGACCAAGAGGAGTGCCAGAGACTCGTTTTTGTTTTATAGCTTGTTGTTAATAAAGTCTATTTATGATACACACACTTGCTTCATTTCTTTTTTTTAATAAAGTCTTGGTGGAAACTTTTAGAAATGGTTTAAGCCTTTGCATGCTTGTGGGATGGGTAAGGATAGCTTTGGAATGGGTTAGGATACCTGTGAGATGGGTAATAGCTGTGGGATGGGTTAGGATAGCAGTGGGATAGATAAACCTCCAGTGCAAGCATAGTGGGACTGTATGGTCCACCCTCTCAGGTGCCACACCTACGGCCCTTTATTATCAATAATAATGTAATAATTATCCACACATGTCAACATAAACACAACTCTTTATTAAACGCCCTGTTCATTGTAGGCCAACTAAACATACATGGCCCAATCTCATCCATGTGATGAGACAGGCTGAAGGAAGCATCCATTAAGCATCTACCATCCTGTCTTGCCACTCCACTGCTCCAGCTGGGGACTTACACCATTGTCTCAGGAGGTTGCGCTGCTTCTTCGCTTCATGTGAGGCTCTGTTGGGGCCTTGCACATCCTCAGTGTCGATCAGGTTTCGCCCTTGCCTCCATTCCCCAGGCTCGATGTCCCCATTGCCTTGCTGGAGGTCCACGAGCCTGTTCTGCAAGACTGGGTAGCGGGTGCGCATGAGATTGTGCAGGATGCAGCAAGCTTCCATGATCCTCCTCACGGTCTCTGGGCAATGCTGCATGGTGGTGAGAAGTACTTGGAACCTGTTGGTCAGAATGCCAAAGGCGTTCTCCCCCACCCACCTTGCCCTGGACAGCCTGTAGTTGAAGATCCTCTCTTCATTGGTGAGGAGTCTGGAGGTGTAGGGCTTCATGAGATAGGTTGTGAGGGAGAAGGCGTCATCCCCCACGATGAAGTAGGACACATCTTGTGTGTCGTTGGGCAGGGGTTCTGGATCTGGGAAGCCCACCATGAGGTTGCGTTCCAGCTCCTCCTTGAGGTGACTGGCGTTGTATACCTGGGCATCTGAAGATGAGCCGTTGCCTGAAGCATCGATGTACATGAACTTGTAGTCAGCATCAACCATGGCAAAGAGGATGATGCTGAAGAAGCCCTTGGAGTTGAAATAAGTGGACCCCGAGTTGGCTGGAGATTTGCAGGCCACGTGCTTGCCATCTATGGCTCCAACGGTGTGTGGGAAGTTCCACTTCTGATACCACTGCTCTGCAACTTTCTTCCATCCTTCTTCAGTGGAGGGGTATGCACCACTTCTCTGACCACAATGCTGATGGTGTTGTGTGGCACCCTCCAGCCGTACTGCATGCTCCTGTACGTGGTCCCTGAGGCCAGGTGGCGCAGAGTGAGTGCCACCTTGAGCCCAGGTTCTAGGCTGGGCTGGAAGCTGGTGTTTGCCTTGGTCAACCTGGGTGTCAGGCGCTGCACAACTTCGTCAAACATGGCTGGAGGCATCCTCATGAAGTTCTGGAATGCCCGAGTGTCTTCGTTCCTGAGCTCCACCATCAGCTTGTTGTACAGTCCGTCCTCTGCTCTTCTGGCGAACCATCTTCGGACCCAGACTCTTTTTGGGTGGCTCCTTTTCTTCTCGCAGTAGTGTTCACAGAGCCTGCAGATGGCTTTGCACTGTTGCAGAACGATGGTGGCTGCCGAAAGGACTTTGTTACATTCCACGGTGGACATGACTGGATGCTGTGGAAGAGCAAGAGTCAGATGAAGGCTGTAGAGGTCTGCACCGCTTGGCTGCTGTTCTGAAAGTGAGATGCAGGCGAGTTGCTCCCCCTTTTTACAGGCAGTATAGGTTTTCCACTAGGCATCCTCTAGGCATCCTCTAGGCCTCCTCTAGACATCCTTAATATCCGAGATAGGTCCCCTCTGCGAATGTTTTTTCCGTTTTAAACACTTTGTTTCTGTGCTGCATCCACTAGGCATCCGTTCTGCATCCGTTCTGCATCCGTTCCGCTTCCTCCCTGCGTCTGGGCAGATGCAAGTTGCGCGGATGCACAGCGGATGCCTAGCGGATATAGCAGATGCGTAACAGATGCGTAACGGATGCGTAGCGGATGCATAATGGACGAACTGGATACATTTCCCGCGCAAAAGTTTTAGGCAGCCCAAAACTTTTGGAGCGGATGAAACGTCAATAAACGGATGCTGGACGGATAGAGAGGAAGCCAAACGGAGGCAGTGAGTACATCGCGTTTTCGAACGGATGGCAAGGTTTTTTGTCCGTTTTACATCCTCTTTGCATCCGTTGGTTCAGTGTGACATGGGCTTTAGGTAGCAAGGAGTTTGAGCTTTATACATTAAATATATGATGCCACCTGGTGATCATTAAGAGTTTTGCAGCCTGAGATATACAATGGTCTTGACTGCACTTGAGACCTGGCAAACATTATTGACCTTTGAATAAAAATTTATAAAATTTGGGTGGGCACATTGGTCATGGAGCCCGGTATCCCTGGGGAACATAGGAAAAGATGGAGGAAATGCATCACTTTATACAGTAATTGTTTTGAGAAGAGACTGGACAGCCAGTTGTCTGACATGGTATCAAGTCTCTTGCTTGAGTAGGGGATTGACTAGAAGACCTCCAAGGTCCCTTCCAACTCTGTTATTCTTTAATTCTGTTCTTTGACATTTTAAAAATGTTGCATGTTGGTATTGCACTTACTTGGTGACCACACAAATGTTTTTAACTACAATTCCTATAAGTCCTGATTATTTGTTATGATACACAGAGAGTTATATTACAAAATTCTGGACACTAGCAGTTGTCTACTCTTGTCCTAGATGAGAGGTGCACAATTTAAGGAACTGACTCCATCAAACCCTTGAAAGTCTTAGGTGTCTCTTCTTCCCCTACTAAGACGTCTAAAAGTTGCCATTAGACTATATTAACAACTTTTAAGAAACAGGAAATTATTAAATACATGGCAAAGGGATTATTTATCATACACCCTATATTAAATTATAATTAATTTTAATAGTAAATTGAATCAGATTTAATGTCCACTCATTTTTTTAGCATGGCCTCTGGCACACTATGGAAGAGCCAAATTAAACTCTTGACCTAGAAGAAATATCAAGAACTGGTGCATGAATGGGTGATTTGCTATAGATAATCTACCAATTCCAACTCCCAATTATTCAGTAATGTGAACAATAAAATTGTTCATCATCGTCTGACTAAATTAAGTACTTAAAATTTTTGGTCTTCTACATGAGCAACAGTGAAAGGGAAGATGACCCAAAGGTAAGTGGCACCGTCATCCCTATAATGACCTGGGTGGAGATTCAAGTGCCCTGCTTGGGAGTGATGGGTGCCTTCATGGCCTTGTTGGACTTGGGGTGCGCTCAGTGCCTAATCAGCCTTCAGGCAAGTGAAGAAACTAGGACTGAGACTGAGAAAGTTGAGGCAGTCCATGACATTCTCCCATATGGAAAATCCCATATGATTGTTCCCATATGGGAGGAGCACCAGCAACTTGCCTAATGGAGCCAGTGAGTTTCAGGACCAGGACTCATGCAGAGCCTATCCATTTTATTGTGGCTCCTGAAATGACCAAGACCATGGTCCTAGGACTAGCCTGGTTGAAGAAGTGGAATCAGTCAGTAGACTGGGACAGCAACAAGTGGCTGAGGAATGAGGAAGAAAGCAGTTAGTCGGCAGGGGCCAGCAAAAACACCCCACGCCAATCACAAGCCTGCAATTAGCAAAGTAAAAGCAGAGTCAGCAAATACACTAAAGGGAAGTGAGAAGTTAGAGCTGCTCATTCTGAATGAATACCATGACCTAGTAGAGATGTTCAGAGAAAGGGAGTCAGATGTGCTGCCGTTCCTTCACCTGACAGACTGAAATATTGAGATCTTGCCAGGGACAACATTACATAAGCTGAAGATGTATTCAATGTCACTGAAGGAGATGGAGGAATTTCAGGGGTTTATAGACAAGAACTTAGCCAGGGGATTTATCCAGGCAGCTAACTCAAGGATGGTTGCCCCTGTGCTTTTCAAAGAGAAGATAGACAGGTCTCTTGGGCTGTGTGTGTATTACCTGGATTGAACTGTATCTGCATAGAGAATATGTATCCTCTTCCCCTCATGAGGGACATGTTTGGTTAACTATCCAAGGGGAAGATTTTCATCAAATTAATTTTGAGGGAAGCCTATTACCAGGTGAGGATTAAAGGAGGAGATGAATGGAAAACTACATTCAATTGCCTCTGAGTTGCTACTGATTTTGAATAATACCATTTGGGTTGCAAACAGCGCCAGCAGTATTTGTGCAGTTAATAAACTAAGTTCTGCATGAACACCTATACAAAGGGGTGCTGGTATACTACATTGACATTCTAATGTATATCACCATGAAGGAGCATGTGAAGCTGGTAAGGGCAGTACTTGAGGAATTGTGTAAAGCCCAGTTGTACATGAAGTTATTTAAATGCGACTTCCACAAGAGCAGGTTAGATCCCCTGGGGTATGGCATCTCTCAGGATGGGGTGGAAATGGACTCAGGTATTATTCCCTAAAAGTTCATGAAAGTGATAATTGGAAATCTTAATTCAGAATAAATTGTACTAG
The DNA here is from genome assembly GCA_015471245.1 of Laticauda colubrina. Lineage (NCBI taxonomy): Eukaryota > Metazoa > Chordata > Lepidosauria > Squamata > Elapidae > Laticauda > Laticauda colubrina. The sequence continues at coordinate 22,615,063 of BLBF01000025.1, forward strand.
CATTCATATGTTTCAAGCATGATAATGTTGTCAGATGAAACAAAGTTTAAAAGGCAGCTGTCCAAAAAATGGAATTGAGTCTGGAATTGAACAGCACAAAATAGCATATTCTAAAGCATCTGAACATAGGACAAGAAGCAATGGATAGAAACTAATCAATGAGAGAAGTAACCTAGAACTAAGAAGAAATTTCCTGAAGTCATCGGGGGAATGACTTCCTCCATCACTGGAAGTTTTTAAGAAGAGATTGGACAGCCATTTTTCTGAATGGTATAGGGTTTCCTCCTTGAGCAGGGGGTTGGACTAGAAGACCTCCAAGGTCCCTTCCAAACCTTATTCTGTTAAACATAGTAATTTGGATTGTCATTGAGCTATTTTTGAAGCAAACACACTTTGTGCTGAGTATGAAGATTCCTTTCTTCCTCGCCAAGACATTTGTGTAACACATCTACCTAATACATGGGTCCTGAAGTGCATTATCTTGGACTGGGAGTGCAATTCCATGCAACGTTTTGGCAGGAATTTTTGAAAATGATAAGATCCTCCCAGGGACTTAGCTCCCCCTATCATCCACCAATGGGACAGCTGAAAGAGCCAACCTATTAGTAGCGCGACCCAGAAGACTTACTGGGCTGAACTGCCTTTCACAGAGGTAGCATATAACAACTCAGTGTACAGCAGCACAGATTTTACTCCTTTCAAGGTGGCTACAGGGACTGAGTTTGTGCCTACAGGAAGCTCCATCCTCAGTGTCATTAGCTGATTGTTAAAAGACATATGTGTGAGGCACTGAATAAGGCTAGGAAAGTTCAAAAAAGGCAAGCACTTAGGAAGAGAGATCCCAGCGAGAGTTTAGAGTGGCAGATAAGGTCTATTTGTCCACCAAATACCTAAACCTGAGGCAGCCTTGCAAAAAGTTGGGTCTCAGATACATGGGACCTTTCCACATTGTCTGAATCATAAATCCAATGACAGTGGAGATGAAATTGCCAAGAAGCCTCAAGCGAGTTCATCTGGTATTTCATTGCAGGTTTCTCAAACCTTTTTGGGGATCTTGCTTGAGGCCAGTCAAGCCTCCTCCCATCCTAGTAAAGGGAGAGGAGCATTATAAGATCAAAAGGATTTTCAATTCCAGATATCAGAAGGGAAAATTACAAAACCTAGTACTGTGGAAAAGCTACCCATTAGCAGACACTGAGTGAGTGGTTGCCCCAGATGTTAGGGCAGTAAGATTACTTAAGAAGTTTCACACAAAGTACCCTCAGCAGCCTCAATAGGGAAGGCAGCAGCAGTTGGTTTGTCAGTAATAATGTGTGAAAATGTTTATTCCTGTTTCGTGTTACCTCTTCGCTCACATCTTGACAAAGAAAGATGAAATGCAAAGATGGGAGGGATGGTATCTGGGCAATCGAGGCATCTCTGGAAGTGCCCAAAGACTCTGAGCATGGCTAGCTATTTTCTTATAACAAAATGAACAGAAGTGATTGAAGGATGTAATGAACTGTGGGTGGCTCAGAGGGAAATGGGAAAATAACTATGCTCATGTTTGCACAGGAAATCCAGAGCTGGTTTTGTTTCTGTGCCAATGTAGTTGTTTAAATGAAGTATAATACTCTTGGCAAAAAAAATGTCCCAGGAGTTTCTTTTTCTGGAAATACCAACTGGACAGTTTACAGATACTTAAAAAAGCAAAATATCTGTCTTCTGTCTTCCCCCCCAAAAATATCTTTCCAGCAAAAAGTTTTAACAAAATACATGGCTTAGATAAATCCCTGCAGTTTCAATATCACTTCCATTTTTTTCTCATTGTTTGTATTAAATTTCAAGGTGGAGTCAAGAAAATCCAGATTATGGCAGTAGCTAAATACTTTTTCTTAAGACTGAAATGTATCCCTTTTTTCCAGTTACTTCAATTTTTATAATTATCTTTGATATAATAATAAACTAGATTTAAAAAGAAATTAAGAAAAAACTCCTTTTTTATTACTTCTCAGCTTATTTATGTTGACTCCTTATTGGAGCATATTGCCAATTCATATTTAGATTCTAGAGTGTGCTGTGTGCTCTGTCTCATTATTCCATGCTCTCTTTTTTTGCATTTATGTGAATTGTTGAATACAAAATATAAATGGTGCATCATATTTGTTACATGATGTCCCCTTTATGCATTAATATTACTGAAATTAATAGCAAATATGTATGTATGTGTTGAAATACAGTATACAGTACTGAAAAAGTCAAAAAGTTCAACAGGATGTACTTACTTTTTAACCTTATATGTTTTCTTTGGTTCTTGTACTCAACTAATGAAAAAAGTCATGCCCCCCTCTCTCTTTTTTTTTTTTTTTCAAGAGGTTACCAAATGAAATTAGGACAGTGGAAGATCTCTGTTGTTTTTCTCCTGGTTGCTTTTGAGGATCATGCTTGGCGGAAGAAGAGACTGGGGTAATGTGGCTGGACTGCACTAGGCAGGCTGCCACTGCTCCATTTTTATCTTTTAACAAGAAGATGAAGAGGTGATAGCAACACTGGAAACACTGTTTCTTATCTGTCCAGGCATGGATATTTACTGACCTTTGTTGTTTTATGAAAATCTCATAGAAAGTGAGTGGATAATCATTTATTGCACTGTTTCTCATCTTTTTTGATCATTCCAAAAATGGATATGTAGAATTTGTCACCCATTTAAATGGCTACAAATTAAAGCTAAGTTATGTTTCCTGGAGACAAAATTAGCTATCTCTTATGGAAATGTTTTCCTTGGTTTTAAGGTGCTATATGAACAGATCTGCACAAAATTTATTATGCTTGTAGAACCAGCCCAAGGCTTCATTTATACCTGTATTTATGAACCTGTAAATATTTTATGAACAATATAAATGTCATAAAATGAATGGGGAAAATAACTTTGGTTCTGTCTGAATCAGGTGCAGTTTGGGCAATTAAGGACAAATATTTATTCACTTATGGAAGGACTGACTAGTTGTAACATGTCCTGTTTGCATTTAAAATCCACTGCTAATTTCTAATGCCAGAGTCCTACTTTGCTACATTAATGGCATTGTATCTAAAAAGGGTGAGGTAAAGATTAAGACTTTGGTCATTGGTACCAAATGCAATAGACTTTGTCTGTTTGCCATGGAGAAGGGAGCTTCCGAAATTGACAGGTGTATCCTTAGCTGACAGGAACCTCTGTGATCACCTTATTGCAGCTTTGAGCGGGTGGTAAGATAATGGAGGCAGGGTCCCTCGGGCACTACAGGAGTAACTACACAAAGTTAAGGATGGCACTACAGGGTATGAAGATTTTTTAAAGATTTCCTTGTAGAGAATTATTCACAAAGTGAACTAGGGCTTGTAATTCATGGTGCTAGGATTGCAGGATCTTACTTATGATTAATAATTAAGTAATTAAGCTAGTTAAATTAAGTAATTTAATTAAAACTCTGACAACATTTTGCATCTACTTTCCAAACTATTTTCAAGGTAGTCCCATAAGTGCTTTGTATTAATCCAATTATGAAGTTAAGGCAACATGAATAGCTGAAATCAAATGTATTTAGCCCAGAAACAATTATGATTTATAAGACAGTTCAGACTGAGCATAATTATTCCTTGCCATCAAGGCTACCTCTGCTTCTTGAATAAGACATATCCTCAGGTACATGTCTCAAGGGCAAAAATGTTATCTTTCCATGACAATCCTTGTACAGTAATCTCATTATACCCTAGAGCAGGGTTTTTGAAATGGTATCCCAGAGAGCCCTAGGGATCCCCAAGGACTTGATGGAGTTCCATGAAAGATCAAGGGTGGGGGTGAAAAATTCATTCAAATGCAGTCAGGGCCATCCTAGTAATTTTTCTAATAGAAAAACTTCTAATAGAAGTTGTTCTCCCATGAAAAAACACAATGGTTGGCATTTGTTCATCAGGAGTTTTATGAAAAGATTTCAAGTATGAGAAATTTGAAAAGCTCTTTTCTAGAGGATTTTCTGCTTTTGGGGCGTTTCTTGAAACCAAAGCAGTTCCCCTTTAGGTATATGGAACAGAGTAGCAAAGAGCTTTGGCGCTTTTGATTTTGGTAGCAAATTAGAGTGTCCTAAGAAATACCCAGCAACCCTACAATTACACATTCATAGGCTTGTCTCCATAACATATACATCCTTTGTAAGTAGTGATCTCCTTTGCTGACCTCACAAACTACTTATAGGCATAGATCAGGAAGTATAAAAGTATGCTGTTGATTACGCCTTTTAAAGACAATTTACAAGTTATAATTTCATCTAGTATAAATCAGCCTGTTTTTAATTAAAGCCCATGTCACACTGCACCAACGGATGGAAAGAGGATGTAAAATGGAGAAAAACACTTGTCATCCGTTGGTTAACGCGATGCATCGTTCTGTACTCACTGCCTCCGTTTTGCTTCCTCTCTATCCGGAAATGTATCCAATGCGTCCGTTCTGCAACCGCGAGGCATACGGGGGACATCCGTTCTGCATCCGTCGGCATCCGTTATGCGTCCGCTACACCCGCTAGGCATCCGCTGCGCATCCACGCAACTCACATCTGCTCCAGCAGAAAGCAGACACAGGGAGGAAGCGGAATGGACGTGGAACGGATGCGCAGCGTTAGTAGCACGGACGGAGAAAGGATGAAAGCGGATGCAGCTTGCAAACAAAGCATTTAAAATGGAAAAAACGTTTGCAGAGGGGACCTATCTCGGCTGTTAAGGATGTCTAGAGGATGCCTAGAGGATGCAAAAGGACACATAGGGGAAAACCTATATTGCCTATAAAAAGGGGGAGCAACTCACCTGGATCTCACTTTCAATCAAGCAGCCCTGCTGTGCAGATCTCTGCAGCCTTCATCTGCCTCTTGCTCTTCCACAGCATCCAGTCATGTCCACCTTGGATCGTAACAAAGTCCTTTTGGTAGCCACCATCCTTCTGCAACAGTGCAAAGCCATCTACAGGCTCTGTGAACTCTACTACGGGAAGAAACGGAGGCAGCCAAGAAGCATCTGGGTCCGAAGATGGATCGGGAGAAGAGCAGAGTATGGACTGTACAACAAGCTGATGGTGGAGTTCAGGAACAAAGACCCTCGTGCATTCCAGAACGTCATGAGGATGCCTCCAGCCATGTTTGACAAAGTTGTGCAGCGGCTGACACCCAGGTTGACCAAGCAGAGCACCAACTTCCAGCCCAGCCTGGACCCTGGGCTCAAGGTTGCACTGACTCTGCGCCACCTGGCCTCAGGGACCACCTACAGGAGCATGCAGTACGGCTGGAGGGTGCCACACAACACCATCAACATTGTGGTCAGAGAAGTGGTGCAGGCCATCATCAAAGAATACATGGAGGAGCTCCTCCAGTGCCCCTCCACTGAAGAAGGATGGAAGAAAGTTGCAGAGCAGTGGTATCAGAAGTGGAACTTCCCACACACCGTTGGAGCCATAGATGGCAAGCACGTGGCCTGCAAAGCACCAGCCAAGTCGGGGTCCACTGATTTCAACTACAAGGGCTTCTTCAGCATTGTCCTCTTCGCCATGGTCGATGCTGACTACAAGTTCATGTACATCGATGCTTCAGGCAACGGGTCAGCTTCAGATGCCCAGGTATACAACGCCAGTCATCTCAAGGAGGGTCTGGAACACAACCTCATCATGGGCTTCCCAGATCCAGACCCCCTGCCCAACGACACGCAAGATGTGCCCTACTTCATCATGGGGGATGACGCCTTCTCCCTCAGAACCTACCTCATGAAGCCCTACACTTCCAGATGCCTCACCTGTGAAGAGAGGATCTTCAACTACAGGCTGTCCAGGGCAAGGCAGGTGGTGGAGAATGCCTTTGGCATCCTGGCCAACAGGTTCCCGGTACTTCTCACCACCATGCAGCATCGCCCAGAGACCGTGAGGAGGATCATGGAAGCTTGCTGCATCCTGCACAATCTCATGTGCACCCGCTACCCAGTCTTGCAGAACAGGCTCGTGGACCTCCAACAAGGCAATGGGGACATGGAGCCTGGGGAATGGAGGCAAGGGCGAAACTTGATAGACACTGAGGATGTGCAAGGCCCCAACAGAGCCTCACGTGAAGGGAAGAAGCAGCGCAACCTCCTGAGACACTGGTGCAACTCCCCAGCTGGAGCAGTGGAGTGGCAAGACAGAATGGTAGATGATTAATGGATGCTTCCTTCAGCCTGTCTCATCACATGGATGAGATTGGGCCATGTATGTTGGGTGGGCAATGAACAGGGCATTTAATAAAGAGTTGTGTTTATGTTGACATAGGTGTGGCACCTGGGAGGGTGGACCATACAGTCCCACTATGCTTGCACTGGAGGTTTTTCTATTCCCACAGCTATCTCAACCCATCCCACAGCTATCTTAACCCAACCCACAGGTATCCTAACCCATCCCACAGGTATCCTAACCCATCCCACAGGTATCCCTGCCCATCCCACAGGTATCCCTGCCCATCCCACAGATATTACCCATCCCAAAGGTATCCCTGCCCACCCCACTGCTATCTTAACCCATCCCACAAGCATGCAAAGGCTAAACCATTTCTAAAAGTTTCCAACAAGACTTTATTTTCAAAAATAAATGAGGCAAGTGTGTGAAGCAAAGATAATCTTTATTAATAACAAGCTGTAAAAGAAAAATGACCCAAGTCAAGTGTCCAAATAAAGTCTACAGGCAGCCACCCAGTCTCTGGCACTCTTATCGGTCACTCGGAGGTGTGCCCAGTCTCAGGGGTGAAGGGTCCAAGTGCTGTGGAGGTGGCTGCTGCTGGAGTGCTGGTCTGAAGCCCCACTGGGGTGCCTGGCCCCAAGAGGACAACAGGGGATGGTGTGTTGAGGTAGCTCTCAGACAGCTAGCTCAGCCCCGTGATGTTGAGAGCTCCTTCTTCCATGCCATGAGGTGTCAGTCCCAATACCAATGACAGATGTACTGAGGCTGGGCTTGGATGTGGGGTGGAGGAAGGAGCAGTGTAGTGGGGCTGTCTGGTCTGCAGCTGTGTGAGGACTGGCGTGGGTGGCATCGGTGACGTCGGCATCAGTGGCGTGGGTGGCATCAGTGGCATGGGTGGCATCGGTGGCATCAGTGGAACTGGTGGCAACGGTGGCGTCCGATGAGCCTGTGCCTGGACTGGGAAGGGCTGCTGCCTGTGCTGCTGGACCTCCTGGTAGCCGTAGCCCTGGTAGTGAGGGCCTATGGAAAGCCTTGGAATGGGAGTGACATCACCTGGGGTGGAGGAGCAGACCTGGACTGGGTGGGAGAAGGTTCCTCTGGATCTGGAGGGTTGTGAAGCAGCTCGGTGATCTGGTCCTTCACCACCTGGTACTGGGGTTCCGCCATGTCCGTAAGGGTCTGGTTCACATTGGTGAGGAAGGGCTTGTGGTTGGAGGATGAGGAGTCGGTGTGGACCAGCTGAGAGAGGAGATCTATGCTGCTCTGGATGGTGTCCCTGATCTCCAGCAGGACAGTGTGGCTCTGCCCCTCCTGTCTGGCTCTCTGCCTTTCTGTGGAGGTGGAGCTGGGGGTGGATGCGGGTAGGACTGTGGTGGAAGTACCGTCTCCTTTCTCCCACTGCACCAGGGAGTCCTCCACGTGCTCCGCCGTGGTTAAAACAACTGTCCGCGGGTTCTCCGCCATGGGACGCTCCACAGAAACCTGCCTGGAGACAGGAGCTGACTCTCGGCCGGAAGAGGACTGGCTCTCAGCAGGCTGCTGGAGAGAGAGGGTTGTGAGAGGGGCTGCTCCTCAGTGGCGGATCTCACCCTCCAGGAAGCTGCACCTGGCCATCATATAGGTCTCTCTGTCTGTCAGCTTGACCGTGGCCTGCCCAGATTTCTTGAGGTGCAGCTTCCTGTACCAGGTGTCCATATGTTTCCACCAGCCGAGGAGCATCTCCGATGTGTAGCCCAGACTCTCCGCCTTCTCTCTCCAAGCAGCCTGATTCCTTTTGGTGTCCCTGTAGAGCCTGTGTCCCTTCCACCATAGATAGTCATTCTCTCTCAGCCACTCCAGCACCTCATCCTCGTGTTCCTCCTCAATGGAGTATTGCTTCCTCTCCTGTTCTCGCATATGCCTCTTCCTCCCTTTGGCAGGACCAGATGGGCCCTCATCAGAGGGGCTTCCAGCTTGTAGGGGCTGCTCCTCCACACCACCAGCAGCAGCAGCACCAGCAGGATCATCATCATCATCATCAGCAGCAGCAGCAGCAGCAGCAGCAACAGCAGCACCAGCACCAGCACCAGCACCAGCACCAGCACCAGCACCAGCACCAGCAGGACCAGGATCATCAGCAGCAGAGTAAGCACCAGCAGCGCCAGCAGCACCAGGAGCACTAACAGGACCAGGAGCACCAGCAGGACGAGCAGGACCAGCAGGACGAGCAAGACCAGGAGCACGAGCAGGACCAGCAGGATGAGCAAGACCAGGAGCACGAGCAGGATGAGCAGGACCAGCAGTACGAGCAGGACCAGCAGTACGAGGAGCAGCTACAGCAGAGTAAGCACTAGCAGAAGCACCACCACCAGAAGCAGCCGCAGCAGCTCCTCCAGAAGCAGCAGCAGCAGAAGCACCAGCACCAGGAGCAGTGCCAGCAGAGTAAGCACCAGCAGAAGCACCACCAGCAGAGTAAGCACCAGCAGAAGCACCACCACCAGAAGCAGCATCAGCAGAGTAAGCACGAGCAGAAGCACCATCGCCAGAAGCAGCATCAGCAGAGTAAGCACGAGCAGAAGCACCACCGCCATAAGCAGCATCATCAGCTCCTCCAGAAGCAGAAGCAGCAGAAGCCCCAGCACCAGGAGCAGTGCCAGCAGAGTAAGCACCAGCAGAAGCACCACCGCCAGAAGCAGCATCAGCAGAGTAAGCACGAACAGAAGCACCACCGCCAGAAGCAGCATCAGCAGAGTAAGCACGAGCAGAAGCACCACCGCCAGAAGCATCATCATCAGCTCCTCCAGAAGCAGAAGCAGCAGAAGCCCCAGCCCCAGAAGAGCGAGCCCATGCTACAGAAGCCCCATCAGAAGCAGAGTGAGGGCCAGGGAGCGGGAGGGTGGCTCTGTCCCTCTTGCCAGGGCTGGCAGCAGATGGCTGAGGCTTTCTCTTCTTCCCCATGGTTGTGGGGTTGCTGGCTGGCAGCAAGGCTGGCAGGCAGGCAGGCAGGCAGGCAGGAAGGCTGACAGGAAGGCAGGCAGCAAGGCTGGCAACAAGGCTGGCAGGAAGGCTGGCAGCAAGGCTGGCAGGAAGGCATGCACCAAAGCTGGCAGGCACTGGCAGGCTGGCAGGCAGGCAAGCAGCAAGGCTGGCAGCAAGTCTGGCAGGGAGGCTGGCAGGCAGGCTGGAAGGGAGGCAGGCAGCAAGGCTGGTAGGCAGGCATGCAGGGCAGGCTGGCAAGGCACTCAATGTGTCTGGAAGCAGGTCTTTCCTTTGAATGGTGACCTGCTTGGGAGCTGCTTCCCTTTATATCCGCGGAGCTGACGCAATGCATCCTCCCCGCATGCGCATTGAATGCTAGGCATCCGCTAGGCTTCCGCTGTGCATCTGCTTTATCCGCTAGGCATCCGCTGTGCATCCACTTCATCCACTCGGCGTCCGTTCTGCATCCGCTGTATCTGTTCCGCGTCTGCTTTGCTGCGCTCCCCTGGAAGCCTTGCGGATGTACCATCCACTTCCATCCGCTTCCATCCGCTATCCATCCATGGAGCATCCGCTTTCCATCCGCCCTGCGTCCTCCCTCCGTCCATTCCTTTCCGTGTTATCCGCTCTGGTTATGCAAATTTTTGCCCCTTTTGAGAGCGGATAACAATGGATGGAACATTTTTCTCGTCCGCTGTGTCCTTTTTACTAATGTTTTGCATCCGTTGGTCAGTGTGACAGGGCCTTAAGCAGCCCTACATATAGTAACTGGACTGTAGGCTACTTTGTTTAAAAATGTTCCTATTTATATTTTCAATGTTCCATATATGCAAATGCAACAAATATATTATCGTAAACCATATTGTGGATTTTCATGGGCCCTAAAGCTTTCTGGGGATCCAAATGGTTAATCTTATCTCTAAATTTAAACTGAATGAAAACCAAAATCTCATTAGGTTTGGCCTAATGTTGGGTAATTACAAAAAAATAGTCATTACAATAAACAGGACATTGTGCCATGTAATCCAGTATCCTCTTTTACTCATTGAAATTAAAAACAGCTTTTTTTTCCTCATCTCAAGAACGTTCAAGGTCTGCTGCATGCTATATAATTTAGCCTCCATCCCCCTCCTTGCTTTTCCTACAAAAAGCTAAGAACTATTTACTCTGTACAGGTACAATTCATAAAGAATGATTGGCTTGTTTTCATTTACTGTTCTGTATACTCGAGTTATGAATGTAATGGAGCATGCCAATTACATTAACCCGAGGATTTGTAGGAGTGATCACATAACTTGAAAGTGATCACTCCCTGATTTTGCCTATGCATTAGCTAATCAAATGCGCTGTGGTTGTTAAGTCCATGAAGTGCAAATGCACTAAAGGCCTGACCCACTGAGATATCGCATGCTTGCCCACCCCCCATTCTGCCCAACCAGGTCACTTACCTTATGTAGATCTCAATGATCGATGGAGCTGTCTCCTCTCCAGTCTCTCTGCCGCAATTTCATCTTGAGCAAAGGCTTGCTGATGCCTACAGGGATGACATATTGCATCCCTATAGGCTCTGATGGTTTTTGAAAAAACCCTTTGCTAACAAGAACAGAGTCTGGTAGAGGTATGCAAGTCCCTCCAGGCCTCTGGTCTCATTGGCAAAGGCCTTCTCCAGTCTTTCGCCAATGAGAACAGAGGCCTGGAGGGATGCGCACATTGCTCCGAGGCTCTGTTCTCATTGGCAAATGACTTGAGGAGGCCTTTGCCAATGAGAATGGAGGCCCAGAGGGATGCACACACTCCTCTTGGCCTCCAATCTTGGTATCAAAGGATTTTTGCAAATATGGCAAAAGGCCTTGCAAACAGAGGGAAGGTGTCAGTGCTTCAGGCCTTCATTTGCAAAGCCTTTTGCTGCAGATCTCTTTCTGGCTTCCGTATGCAGAGAACAGAGGCCTAAAGTAGTGTGAGATCAGGTGAGATCAGTAGCATGAGATCTCACGCTACTCATCTTGTCTGATCTCATGATATTTTAGGCCTCTGTTCTCTGCAAACAGAAGTTGTGTGTCATCTTGCAGTACTTTAGGCTTTCATCCTCTGCAAATGCACCAAAGGCCTGAAACTCCAAATAGGCCAAGAAATTGAAGGGTCGCTAGATCTTTACAAGGTGAATATCCACAGGCCTAGTGCCTGTAGAGACCCATCAGTGTGTGTGTATGGGCGGAGGGGGGGGAATAGGCAGGGCAAATGTTGCAGAGCCTCTGTGGTATTTCATAAGTGTGAATGATTGCTTTAAGGCCCGGTCCCACTTGCCGACAGACGCAAAACGTATGCATAAAGGACACAGCAGACAAGTAAAATTTTGGGGGTGGCTCCATCCGTTGTCATCCGCTCCAAAAAGTGGTGAAAATTTGCATAAACAGAATGGAAAAGAACGGAAAAGAACAGACGTGGGTAGTATGTAGCGGGATGTTAAACAGATGTTCATTGGAAGCCTCAGCTGACCCAGCTGCAGACCAGACAGCCCCACTACACTCCTTCCTCCACCCCACAGCCAAGCCCTTCCTCAGAACATCTGTCATCAGTGTTGGGCCTCACATCCCAGGTCCTTGAGGAAGTGCCTCTCAACCTCACGGGACTGAGTCAGCTCTCTGAGAGCTTCCTGCACACACCACCACCTGTTGTACCCTTGGGGCCAAGCACCCCAATGACGCCTCAGACCAGCACTCCAGCCACAACCACCTCCATAGACCCTGCCCACTTAACAGCTGAGACCATGGACATGCCTCAGAGTGACTGAGAATAGTGTCAGAGACTGAGTTGTTTACTTGTTAAGTTTATCTTTGCTTAAGACACTTTACTTGGTTCATTTTACTTATTTAATACAGTCATAAAGTTTTCCTAAGAAAATTTATCTTTGCTTAAGACACTTAATACAGGTTACTTGGTTCATTTTGCTTATAAAGTCATGAAGTACCGAAGAAAGTTTATCTTTGCTTAAGACACTTAATACAGTTTACTTGGTTCATTTTGCTTATTTAATAAAGTCATAAAGTTTACTGCGGTATCTGCTATCCCGCATCAGATGGGCGTCTCATGATAGGGAGCGAAGGAGAGAGAAACGACAGGAGACGAAGTTCCTCGCGATGAGTGCGCCCAGAATGGCTGGGTACACGCTCTTTTATTATGCTCATTCAAAAGGGGGTGATTGTTTATTCAGAACCTAGGTTAAGCCTAGGTCAGACGGAATGTACAGATTTAACAATGGCTCAAACAAAAGCAAGATATCAGGAGAGACAGGATGGCAAGAATTATATTTGATCAGGATATTACTTCTTCACAAAGCTGCATGCCAGACAATGTAATCCCAAGTGAATAAACCATTTCTGCAAATGTTTGACTCCTTGTCTCTGTACGTGCCCTGTAAAAGGTCACTGAGAAGACAGAAGCTTAATGATTACACGTGAAATGATACAATGTTGCAATGTTTGAATGATACATAGTTGCATTGATACACAGTTGCAAACACATAAATGATACATAGTTACAACAGTTTACCTAAGAAAGTTAATGAAGGTTATCTTTGCTTAAGACACTTAATACAGCTTACTTGGTTCATTTTGCTTATTTAATAAAGTCATAAAGTTTGCCTAAGAAAGTTAATAAAGGTTATCTTTGCTTAAGACACTTAGTTTACTTGGTTCATTTTGTTTACTTAATAAAATGTTGGTGAAAACTTTGAAAAAATGGTTAAGCCTTTGCATAGATAAGGATAGTTGTAGGATAGATAAACCTCCAGTGCAACCATAGTGGGACTGTGTGGTCCACCATCCCAGCGATCCAGATGATTTTCTCCCCCTTTTTATAGAAAATATCGGTTGTCTGCTAAGGGGCCTTCTACATACTCTAGACATACTTCAGACATCCTAAATATATGCGATACATCCCAGATACAAACGTTTTGTCCATTTTGAATACTTTATATATGAGATGCATATGCTTACATTCTTTCTATTTCCATGCTACTAATGCTGTGTAAACTTTCCGTGTACCTTTTGTTTCCTCCCTCTTTCCGTTTTCAGTTGCAGTGGATGTGAGTTGAGGGGATGGCCAGAGGATGCAGAGAGGATACAGTGGACATTTAATGGATGATAACGGACATAGAACATTTGTTGCCCGTATATGTCGCGGATTTACATCATACACAGCGGAAAGTTCATCCATTCACAAAGTTTTGTGCAGCTCAAAACTTCTTGCATGGATGAAATCGCAGTGGACGGATGCTCGACGGATAGAGCGTATGAAACACATATGCAGTGAGTACACAACGGATGCATAGTGTTTTCCAATGGATGGCAAGGTTTTTTTTGTTTTACATCCTCTTTGCATCTGTAAGTGCAGTGGGACCGGGCCTTTAATGCTGTAACATTTGTAAATTCGGGACTGTGTCATAAATACTTTGGAGGGGGTTACGTCGGAACTTTGAATGGTCGCTAAGTGAACTGTTTTAACTTGGGGATTATCTGTATTTAATAAGAAAGGAATGCACAGGAAATGGCGGGATAGTTTTTGAGAGAGAGAGCAGCGCATTTGCCTTTAGAAGAGGCAGTAATGGGGCTCACAGTTGAAGCACCCAACAGTAACTTGCCTAGGCCACGGCAGAAGTCAGGATGCCACCAAGACAATTTCTTCATTTCTTAGACTCTTGGCCATCATCCAGTATGTCACTGAAATGTTCACTTCTGGATACACATGAGGCCATGATTCAGAATATCTTGTTCCTGCACTTTACTATTTTGGTATAAATAAAACAAATATGCGTTATTTAGCCATTGCTAAATTTTTAAAAGAAAGGAAATAGTATAAAATCATTATTCTAAACCGAAATAGAGATTCTATTAGAGTATGTTATTTTGGAAAGGGATTTCTTGGAGTTCCGCTAAAAGATAACCTGTAAAGCAACAAGAACTAATTTGTGAAACATGTCTTCCTAAGAAGAGATATCTCAATGAATAACAAACTTCTAAGTAAAAGTTCTTTTTTTTATGTGACCTCATAATTTTAATGAAAAGCTTTAGGTTTACAAGTTATTTGCAAATACATTGACACAGCTCGACAAACCCGAATCAAAAATTCTGATTTAAAAGCACTCTCCATATCAAACAAGAACATTTTATATGATTTTGATATCAATGACCAAGTCCAAGTCATTACTGTGGATTGAATAGTTTTGATATTATGACACGGGATGGCTCGGGAATCCATTCTGGAATTGAGGTATGTGTGTGTGTGTGTGTAGTGAGTGGGGAAGAGGTGCTTACATGCACATGCATGAATATATATGAGTGTATACCCACCACTCACTCCTGCACACAAACATGCACACACTTTTCCAAGACAATACAGAAGTGAACTGGGCAGATGAGGGATCATGATGCAAGGAAGGGCAAACAGGATGGTTACATTCTCCAATGGGAGGGAATGTTTGATTGGCCACAGAGCTGATTGATCTTTATTTTCTGCTACAACCAGGCATAACGGCACCTCCATTCTGCATTGCGAAACTCTTCAACCCTGGAATCTGATTTCATCTTAAGCACCTTCAAAAAATCTCTTCCAACACTTTGCTTCATTTCACTCTGTCTGAGCTTGGGTTCATTTTCTTCCCTCTCTTTGTGTAGCCTAAAATCTCCAACAGAAACAGATAGATTTGAAAGAAGCAGGGAAGTTTCCTAGAGAAAAGAGAACAGCTACTAATTACTGTGCAATCTACTTGTACATTCAGTGAAAAGGAAATTATGCAGGCCTGAGGGGTGTGTGAAACATAAGATAAAGTTCTTATATACTGCCACTGGAAAAAGAAACAAAGTTTTTAAAATATACACCTGCTCCAGTGTTATGTTAAAGTAATTCCTAATCAGAAAATGAGATAGGCATCAGAAAAGGGAAATACTGACATGGTCTCAGTCATTTTACATAAGTCATAATTCATTTTACGGAGTAAAATGTGAGCAAGACAATGGACCCTGCCTTTTCCCTTAAGAGGCATCGCCCATAATTCATGTTTGCCTTCTATCTCTTCATCACTTCCTTTGATAGGATGTACAGCTTTTCCAAAGCCCTTCCTGTCCTCATAAGCAGAATATGGCCTCATAATATGATCTTATACATGATCCTTGGGTGGAACACTGTCTCCTCCAGAGAGGATCGGCGTTCCAGAGGAAACACTCTACAGAGTCTGGCTTGAACTCACTTTTCACACAGAATTCATAGTTCTAAAATCTAAATCAAGAAATAGTTGTATCCTGGAATTAATTTTACTTTCTAGAAGAGGATAGAAACAATATTATTTATTGACCATTTCCAAAGAAATGTACAGGGCTTAGTTACTCAGGGAACTAGCAGTGCACACTGATTACTTTTCAATACATTCTTATAGAAATAATTTTAACAAACAGGATAATTTATGTGGATTAATTATGCTAAATGTTATTTCACTGTACTCTAATTGATAAAATTTATGGTATCATCAGACACAACATTTCATTTTAAAGATTTCTCGTAAATCCTGGTGGCCGTCGATGCTACCATAATCCACAGCTTCTGGGAATCATAAACACAATCTTTTGCAGGATTCTTGATAGCCATAAATGTTGCAGCAATTATTTAGGCATGGTTCAGAGTGGGAGCCTAAAGCATGAAATCAATTGTATTGATTCTTACTATTTCTAATCTTGTAATCTAACCAGAATCTTTATGGAATTGCATTTCTAAAATTGGCAAATAAGTAAACTATCAACTGGCTAAATGGATAATTAGTTGAACAATAGAACACTATGAGATCTAGTTCTCAAGAAGCTTTGTTACCACTTATTTTCCTCTCCATATCATTTATATACAACTTTTAAACATGTCTATATTATTTCATAAGAACTCTCCAAGTCTGAATTATATGGAATGTGCTATTGCTACGCATTGGGCTTGTTCCATAAAGACACGAGAATGTACCATAACACCAGCATTTTCTTTTCTAATGAGATGAGAATGGTGTCTGGCAATTTAACTTTGTTTGAAATAACTGGAAAGAAAAGGTTGATTGATGTTTAGGAACATGAGCCAATTTGATGTAGTAGTTGAGATACTAGGCTGCAAACCGAGATATTGTGAGTTCTAATCCTGACTTAGGTGCAAAGCCAGCTGGATAACCGTAGGATAGTCACTTATTCTTTGCGCTAGAAAGTAGGCAAAGGCAATTCATTTCCAAAAAATGGCAAAAAAAATTGCAGGGATTAATTTAGCAAGTCACCAGAAGTCAACATTAACTTAAAGGCATACATTCAGTCCATCACAGATCAGCCTCTAGGGACAGTACTGTAATTCATTTTTCTCCTGTATTTGGATTCACAATTGATTGCACTGTTCTTAAACCAGGTTCAACATGTATAAGAATTTGATGAAATGTGTCCCCTGATTACTTTAATCATGCCTCTTTTGTTCGGATCTTAGTTTAAGATTCCCAAAGCAATGGGAGGGAAAACATCAGTTTTTAATGTCTTGTTTGGGATATACTTATCTGCAAGTGCTTTTTATTTTCAATTAATCTTTGGAGAAAGTGTTCTGTATGTAAAGTGGATGACTCCAAATCTACCATTCTGATTGGCTAAGAAAAAGAACAGTGGATTGGTTCACTAGGAACCAATCCAAAGAGCTGCCAAAAAGGCGGCAAATCCAAATAACTGCCATTGGCTGCAAGCAGGCAAGCCAGCCTGTATAAAAGGGCTGGCCCCGGCTTCAGCCGGCGTTCCGTTACTGACTGGTTATAATAAAAGTATTTGTTGTTGGAACCCGGTCTACCTCGTGTGTTTTCCGAACAAAACACTGGCGACGAGGATGGGATCGTCCTGAACAGAAAAAACCTGCACGCGGTGATAAGAAGCCCAGACTGCAACCAAGATGTCTGGAAACAACGCACCGCCCGCACCCTTCAATCCCAACGAAGAGGATTGGGATTCCTATGCTGATCGCTTCCAAATGTACTTGGAGAGCAATGAAATGGAAGGCATTTCCGAACAACGCAAGAGAGCCGTGTTCCTGACGCACTGCAGACCAACCGTGTTTAAAATGGCAAAAGCCCTCGCTAAGCCTCGGGACGTTAAACAATTAACGTGGACAGAATTGCAGAGACTCCTCAAAGCACACTACGCTCCGATGGTGTCTAACTTAATAAAGCGACATGAATTTTACCGAAGAGACCAGAGAGAGGGAGAAACCGTCGCCGACTTCATCGCTGCACTCAGACAAATAGGGGGTGAGTGTGAATTCTCAAACATAGACGAGGCAATGAGAGATCGCGTGGTGTTGGGCCTGAGAGGCTCAACCGCACAGAGTAAAATGCTCAACAAGCCCAACATCACCGTTACCGAAGCCATTGCGGAAGCCACAGCCGCTGAAGCTGCGAAAAAATCTGCAGTGGCCCTTAAGAAGATGAACACACACAGCGATGAAACACCAGCCAAAGATAGGAAGCATCCTGCCACCACGACCCACTATGAAGAGTCGGGCGAAACAAACGAATCGAGCGAAGAGGACGACGAGGTCCACCGTTTGCTCACAAACAAAAAAGAGCGCGAAAGGAGAAATTGGCGGGAATGCGCTGGCTGCGGAGGAAACCATCCACGAGCCGAATGCATCCTCGATGCCATCTGCCGACATTGCAAAAAAAGAGGGCACATCGAGAAGGTCTGCAGAAACAAAAAATCCTACAGCCCGACGAGACGCAGAAATTCCCCAACAGCCGAGCCCAATCGAGCCGAAAGAAAATGGCAACAAGAAAAGCGAGCCAATACACACCAAACTGTCATTATCCAGAGCTCCCAGACGGAAAGTGGGAGAAAAATTAAAATCGTCGTAGAAATCGAGGGAAAACACTGCAAGATGGAAGTGGACTCGGGGTCCTTCCTCTCCATGGTATCATGGGACACAATTAAACAGTTAGTCCCAGGTATCAAAACCAAAGACTTGATGAAGCAGCACCTAGCCCTCAAAGACTATCAGGGAAACCAAATCCCTGTGATGGGCAAGGGACATTTCCAAGTCGCCTACAAGAATCACATCAAGGTGCTTCCACTGACCATAGTCAACCAAGACAGACCAAGCCTCCTGGGCATCGAGTGGTTCGCGCCATTGGGCATCGGGATGACCGGGGTCGATCGAGTGACTACAACCGGCTGGGAAGACGACCTCGTCCGAGAATTCCAGGACGTTTTTGACGGATCACTGGGCAAGTACCGGGGAAACCCCATTTCTTTCAATTTAAACCCCCAAATAGTCCCACGAAGAATAAAAGCCAGGCGAGTTCCTTTTGCACTAAAGGCAAAAATAGAGGAACAGCTGGACAAATTAGTAGCCCAAGGGGTTTTAGAACCTGTGGACCATGCCAAGTGGGAAACACCTATCGTCACACCCATTAAACCTGACGGGTCCATCAGAATCTGTGGTGACTATAAGGCTACCCTGAACCACGCATTACAACCAAGCGCATACCCGGTGCCAGTAGTCCAGCATTTGCTTCATTCCCTGGGAAATGGCAAAGTTTTCGCCAAACTCGACTTGGCACAAGCCTATCAACAACTCCCAGTAGACCCAGAAACAGCAGAAGCGCAGACTATTGTCACCCATAAGGGCGCATTCAAATGCCACCGACTCCAATTTGGAGTAAGCGTAGCCCCTGGCGTCTTCCAGAGTCTAATGGAACGCCTTCTAAATGGCATACAAGGAGTCGTTCCCTATTTCGACGACGTCCTAATCTCGGCCAGAGATGAAACACAATTAAGGAACAGACTGAAAAAGGTTCTGACTAAGTTTAGAGAATCTGGCCTCAAGGTTAAAAGAGAGAAGTGCTGTCTAGTTAAAAACAACGTCAAATTCCTGGGCTACTCAATAGACGGAGAGGGTATCCACCCCACAGATAAAAAAGTTAAGGCGATAAATGACGCTCCTGAACCTAGAAATAAAACAGAACTACAAGGGTTCTTAGGATTAATTAATTTCTATAATGTGTTCCTGCCAAACAAAGCCACTATAGCAGAACTGCTACACCGCCTGCTAGACAAAAAGGCAACTTGGACTTGGGGTTACAAAGAAAAAAAAGCCTTCCAAAACATTAAAAGACTGCTAACATCAACAAACGTTCTCATCCAATTTAGCGACACTCTGCCATTAACAGTGACCTGCGATGCTTCACCATATGGAGTAGGTGCCGTCCTGAGCCACCAACTACCGGATGGCAGAGAAGCACCCGTCGCATATTATTCTAGGACTCTATCAAAAACCGAGCGGAATTATAGCCAATTGGACAGGGAAGCTCTAGCAATTGTCGCTGGAGTAAAACGTTTCCACGAATATTTATATGGGAGGACTTTTCGAATCATAACGGATCACAAACTGTTAATGGGGATTTTGGCGGGAAACAAGCCAACACCTAATATACTGTCACCAAGAATGACGAGATGGTCAGAGTTCCTGGCGGCTTATTCCTACACTCTGACACACCGACCAGGGAAACAAATTTCCCATGCGGACGCTTTGAGCAGAGCGCCCTTACCAACAACCGACGCAGACCCGGCACCAGCGATGACAACGCTACAAATCGAGACTTGCCCCGATCTACCCATATCAGCGTATTATGTCGCCAGAGCCACCGCGAAAGACTCATTGACTGCCCGCGTTCTTAGCTGGGTAGGTAAAGGCTGGCCGGAGAATCAAAAAACTGAAAATTCTAAACCTTTCCGGTCCAGACAGACTGAACTTTCCATCCAAAAGGGGTGTTTGTTGTGGGGTGATCGGGTAGTAATCCCTGCTAAACTGCAGCCCAGGGTACTTAGGCTGTTACATGAAGGGCACCCGGGAATGGTTAAGATGAAAAGCCTCGCCAGAAGTTATGTGTGGTGGCCGGGTATTGATAAGGACATAGAGTATTGGGTAAGCTCATGCCACAAATGCCAGGCAATTAGACCATCCCCACCAAAAGCACCTGTTAAGGACTGGGAAACCCCTCGAGGACCGTGGTCAAGAATACACATTGACTTCACGGGGCCTACCAAGGGGCATACCTTTCTGATTGTCGTTGATGCCTATTCCAATTGGCTTGAAGTAAAAATCATGCCATCAACGACAACAGAAGCCGTAATAAAGCAACTAGACAGCCTGTTTGCCACCTATGGCATACCAGACATTCTCGTCTCGGATAATGGGCCACAGCTAACCAGCATACCATTTGAACAATACCTAGCCTCCCTAGGTATAAGACATGCACTAACCGCGCCGGCTCACCCGGCTGCGAACGGCAGGGCTGAGAGAATGGTCCGGTTTACCAAAGAAGGGTTGGAACGAATGGACGCTGGAGATATCCAACAAAAAGTAAACCGGTTGCTCACACTCCAGCACATAACACCCAGTACTATCACAAATAAATCACCAGCAGAACTACTCATGGGGCGAAAATTAAGATCTCACCTGGATAGGTTACACCCAAATTTTACCCCAGAAAACCCCCCTGACTCCTCAACACGGTTCAGACAATTCGAAACAGACGATTTAGTTTACGCAAAAAATTTCACCGGGGACCCGGTATGGCTACCCGGGCAAATTATCCAAATTACAGGCCCCAAATCATACCGAGTAAAATTAGATGATGGCAGGGAATGGAAGCGGCATGTAGACCAGCTTCGATCTCGAATTATAGAAAGAACCGCGGACTTACAAACATTCACAAAAAAACACGGTGAAATGCAAACCGAGGTGGGGGGGGAAAGGCGAGAAACGAATAAAGAACTATTTAAAAATAAAACTAACATTCAATACGACCAAAAAGAGCCAACAAAAGACTCACCGTTTGAAGAGACCCACGGAAAGAGACCATCGGAAGGGGCCAGCCAAGCCAGCTCGACCTGCCCCGAGGAAACGGGAGGGAACGGCAGAACCGCCGGCCTAAGAAACTCAGGCGGCGGTAAAATGGCCGACTCACCCTTCCAGACGGTTCCAGAGAGAAGGACGGATGACACAGCAGCCCCATCCGAACCGGTCGAAGTCTTCACTGAAAATGAACCGCACAGGTCAAGTCGAGTCCGAAAAAGCCCCACCTACCTGCGAGACTACGTCACCACGTAGGACTGAACTAAGGGGGGAGGGGTGTTCTGTATGTAAAGTGGATGACTCCAAATCTACCATTCTGATTGGCTAAGAAAAAGAACAGTGGATTGGTTCACTAGGAACCAATCCAAAGAGCTGCCAAAAAGGCGGCAAATCCAAATAACTGCCATTGGCTGCAAGCAGGCAAGCCAGCCTGTATAAAAGGGCTGGCCCCGGCTTCAGCCGGCGTTCTGTTACTGACTGGTTATAATAAAAGTATTTGTTGTTGGAACCCGGTCTACCTCGTGTGTTTTCCGAACAAAACAGAAAGGAATAAGATAGCTATGGTATTTGACCTTGGCTTTGTATGAAAGTCAGTTTTCTATTAGAATTACAGTAATTCTTCAGCTAACAGAGGCACTCAGGACTGATTATGTGAAGTTTTTAAACCATGGCAATCTTTTCTAAAAATATTAATTACCCATGTTACCTAAGGCTTAGCTAATCAAGAGATTGGTAACACCAAGGGTCAACTTCTGGTGCATGATGATCATCCATCCAGCAAAATTCCAAGAGATAAATCACCATATTTAATCAATGGTGGCTGCCAAAAGTGAACAGGAACTGAAAGAATTTGGCCAACCTGAAATCTCAATACAACAATCTTATTATCAGCTTCAAAACGGCTTAGGCCTACTGAAGTCATATTTCCATTTCTCAGATTGCCACACAGGTTGAGTGTGTGTGTGTGTGTAAGTCTGGAATGTCAGACCAGACAACAACAATAGACCACCCTGTGGGAACCAAGGTCATCTCAACATCTCAAGCTGGCCAGAGACTGAGGGTAATTGCTCAGGAAACCAAGGGACCTTACCCTGCCTATACCGAAAGATATTTTGCCTACCAAGCCATCTTTAAAGATCTGAGTTTTGAAAGAACTATGATAGAAAAATCTGAGTTCCTGACATTCTTGATGATATTTACAAATTCTATAGAGACAAATGTTACAAGGTGGAGAGTAAGTATATCCCCTACAATAAACAATATTACTTTGAAAGTAGCTATTGACTCCCCAAAAATTGTATTTCTTTCCAGCCTGGGAAAGTGATAGCAGTATACTTCCAACAGTAAAGAGAAAGCCAAGAGAACAGTGTGTACTCTCTGTTTTGTCTACTTTCCTAGACTTTTGTAACTGAAAAACTCTTTATCACAGTATTATTGGAGCAGTTACCCCTTTTATCTTTTATCAGAGTGAGCTAGTAACTGTGGGAGCCAGGGCCAGGGGAGATGAATGACATCAACCTTTGTCAACCTTCCACTCACTCTGAAAACAACATCCATGGGGCTTTTTGTGCTCCATTTCAAAACCACACTTTTCCTTCTTCTATTATTTCAAATGGTCCTGTCCATTTGGGCTAGATGCTTCAATTTGTGACAGACTGACCTCAGCAATTCATTGCCATCTTTGTAGCTGACAGGTCACCTTTTCCCCATTTAGAACTTGCAGAAAAGATGCCAATTTGAAATCCAGCAGAATCTCTTTTTTACCTTTAAAACTACATATAAAACTCTCTCTCTCTCTCTCTCTCTCTCTCTCTCTCTCCCTCTCTCAAATATGAAAACAACATGGAGATTTTTTTTTGTTTGAGAGTGCAGGCTCTCAGATAATTGACAGTCTGGTGAAGTCATCTCTTCTATTCATGCTTTCATGAACTCCACCAGACTGTCAATTATCTGGAAGCCTGCACTCTCAAACAAAAAAATCTCCACACCGCAAGCCAGCCAAACACCTGGGCACAAACAGACTCCCCCTGATACCTCCAGCTCAAACACACCCCAACCAGGTACCCAGATGAAACCTAGCTTCCTAATAAATGATAGCCATCGATTTACTTGGAGCCAAGCTGCACTAAAGGCCTCCAATACAGGAAACACAATGTTGCCAGCCAATCAAGACAAAAAAAAAAAAAGCTACAAAACAGACAGAAGATATTAGAAACACCAATCAAGCAGAACACAGAAAACTGCAAGACCAATAAACACAGACTAAGACTCCCAACCAATCAGGATGAAGAAAAAAACATTCTGGCACAGCAGTAGGCTAGCCCCAAATTTAAAACAGATACGGTAGTGAAAATCTGACTCACAGATGAATATTATACAGAAGCCTGATGATGGCAGATGAGATTCTGCCGAAATGTTGCAACAACTTTAAAAGCACAACTATAATGACGTGGGAAAATACCCGAAGAAAGCTGAATACCATACATGTAAGTACCTGCAAAAACAAATATTAGACCTCTGCAGGGAGGAAATAAACAGCCAGATGAAAACCTATGAGGAGCTGGAAGTTAAAAGAGCAGGAATACTATGTGACCTCAAATTCCTACACCAAGACAACAATGCAAAATCAACCTGCTTCAAATTAACATTTCATCACAGCACAGCAGCTACTAAACGTATCCTGAAAAGAATTGAAATGACTCTACTCAGGAACGAGCTCCACAGAAAGAGATTCCAATTGGATCAGTTAAACAAAGATTTGCTAGCACTCCACCTGGAATTGAGCAGCAAAATATACCCTCTACTTTGGGATAAGATAAAACAACTTACAACTTGGAGAGCTGAAACTGAAACCACTTACAAAAATGAAAAACTCTTGAAGAAACTAAAGAAATTAGAACATGACAAGAAAGCCCTCAACAACTCACAACATCACCTGAAACAATTAGTATATAACGTTTCCAACAGAGAACTCACCAAAACAGAAACAGATGTCCTAACCAAAGGATTCAATTATGCCATAGCACCCCAAAAAAATCCCCACAGAACCCATCATATGTGCAGTAGAATCCAGCCTAACTAAATTAAATACAGATGAAGCTGACAGAACAGGACACCAAGTTACTAACATGCACAAGCAAACCACCCAAAAGCAACTTGAACAAAGAGGAACTAAAAGACCTGCAAGCCTTAAAAAAAAAGACAGCAGCATAATCATACTTCCAGCAGAAAAAGGTAATGCCACAGTAGTAATGGATAGAAAAGACTATGAAACAAAATTGACAGACCTACTCCAAGACTCCACATACAAACCTATAAACATGGACCCAACCACATATCTGGAAAAAATAACCAAGAAGAAAATTATAACCAGCCACATGAGCAAAGAGATCCAACAGACGATCATCCCAAGAGAAAATTCTTCCAGATGCCCCAAACTATACGCCTCCCAAAAATACACAAAGAAGGCATACCTCTCAGACCCATAGTCAACTCCAAAGGACCACCACTACAAAACCTAGCTAAATACTTAGCAAAACAACTACAGTCCCATGCTGAAGCAGCAGCTTCACATGTACAAAACTCATACCACTTCTTGGAAATGATCAAGAATGATCATGTGGAACAAGAAGATCCGCTTGTAAGTTTTGACGTGGTTTCACTATTCACTCAAGTCCCGATAAAAGAAACTCTTGAAATCATCAAAAATAAATACCAACCAGCTAAACATCTCATGGAACTAGCAGAACACTGCTTAACCAACACATATTTCATATACAAAGGACAAAGATACAAGCAAATTGAAGGAGCCCCTGTGGGATCACCACTGTCACCCGTCATTGCAAACCTGTTCATGGAAGAATTCGAATCCAGAGCCCTAACTAATGCCACCCACATACCCAAACTATGGTTAAGATACATCGATGACACATTTGTGATTTGGTCCCATGGAAAAGAAAACCTAAACAATTTCCTAACACACCTAAACAGCACACTCCCCAAAATCAAGTTCACCATGGAAACGGAAACAAACAAAAAACTACTATTCCTAGATGTACTAATCTACAAAAAAACAGATGGCACACTAGGACACACCATATACCAGGAGAAAACACACACCAACCTCTACCTTAACGCCCAATCCCACCACCACCCAGCACAGATAAACTCCATGGCCAAAACACTAATTGCCAGAACCAAACACCTGGCAGACAAGACACACATAAAGACTGAACTATGCACCCTGACTAAAGTACTAACAGCCAATGGCTTCAACAAAAGCAAAAACACCAGCATGATCCACAAAAACACACTGAGACATAATGGAGACCTAGAAGATGAACAGACTTATGGAACAGCTGTCCTGCCCTACATAATAAGTATTACAGACAAAATCAGTAAGATACTACACAGGCATCACATCAAGACTGTCTTCAAAACAGACAGAAAAATAGCAGCCATCCTAAGAAACCCCAAAGATAAAACTGACCTGGAAAACCAAGGCATTTATGAAGTCCCCTGTGTATGCCCTGCCACATACATTGGACAGACCAATAGAAGAATAAGTACCCACCTGGATGAACACAAAAATGCAGTAAAAAAGCTGGAACACACTTCTTCACTAGTCCAACACATGAAAGCCACAGGCCATAGCATCAGCTTCAAAGGCACCAAAACCCTAGCCACTATAGAAAACCCCAGCCACAGAATTATCAGAGAAGCCATAGAGATTGAAAAAAGACCTGAAAGCATGAATGGAAGAGATGATTCCACCAGACTGTCAATTATTTGGAAGCCTGCACTCACAAGCAAAAAAATCTCCACACCACAAGCCAGGCAAACACCTGGGCACAAATAGATCCCCCCTGATACCTCCAGCTCAAACACACCCCAACCAGACACCCAGATGAAACCTAGCTTCTAAATAAACGATAGCCATCCATTTATTTGGAGCCAAGCTGCACTAAAAGAGCCTCCAATACAGGAACACAATGTTGCCAGCCAATCAAGACAAAAAAAGCCCAACCAATCAGGATGAAGAAAAAACCATCCTGGCACAGCAGTAGGCTATGTCCAAATTTAAAACTGAAACAGCTGTGAAAGTCTGACTCACAGACAAACACTATACAGAAACCTGATGATGGCAGATGAGATTCTGCCGAAACGTTGCTGCAACTTTAAAAGCACAACAATAATGATGTGGGAAAATACCAGAACAAATGCATTCCCTGCTCAAGGGATGAGTCCTTATACACTGTACATTCCAGAAAAATGGTTGTCCAATCTGTTTTTGAAAACCTCCAGTGATGGTGCACCACAACTCCAGGATGCAAACCATTGATTAATCATTCTCACTGTCAGGAAATTCCTCCTTATTTCCAGATTGGATCTCCCTCTGATGAGCTTCCACCCATTGCTTCTTGTATTGGGGGCTTGTCTGAGGTGTTTTCTGAAATTAGTTTCCTGGTTCAGCTCAATACCTTTTACCTGTCTGTTACTTTGATAATGACTCTTCCTAGTAATGGTCCTTTAGGGCCATTCCCCATTCCCTCTACAACTATGTTTTATTTTGCAAAACATTTTAAACAAACAAAGGCTTAATACAACTATTGCCTAATTTATTGATTATCTTCTGAATGAATTGTTTTGTTAAATATAAGTTCTTGAAAATATGCAAGATAAAAGATTGTTAATACTGTTTTCATATTTTATGAACTGTAATTCATGCAAAATTTTTAGCAGAATTCATTATTGTTTCTCTTATGTGCTATTACCAGTATTTCAGAGGTAAAGCATAATCTCTTAAGGCATCATTTTTTTGAAGAAATTCTTAAGCTGTATTTCATTGTTATCATTGTACAGAATTTATGTAGAAAAGCTCTGGCTAAGTTGTGTATCATAAGGCTTTCAAAGTTTTTGGGGGGCTTATTGGGCATATTTGGGAATTGAAGTTGAAAAAGTCATGGATGGCAACACAAAATGGTGGTTATTCACAAAACAATCATTTCACTGAAATATATGATGCTAAAGACCAGGGACCAATTGTCTTAAGAGCCTGGATATAAGCCAGAAGTAAAGTCTGGATCGCAAAACACATACCCACTGTTTTGAAATTATGGTTGTCTGTTACAGCACTCATTGAGGCAAACACTTAAAGATGAAAATCAATTGTGTGAAAGAGATCCAAAGAGCAAAATACACCATATGTAACCATTTAATATGGCTTTGACACCTTCTCTTTTCCCTGAAACTTGTAGAAAAAATATTGGTGAGGAAAGCTCAAGTCACAGCTGATAGCTGATATCTTAAACTCTTTAGAAGAGGGAGGAGGAAGAGGTGACTGAAGTTGAATTTGGGGGCCCTGGGTCTTTGGCCTGTGGAACTTGACTACAGATAGTCCCTTACTTAAGACCACAACTGGGACCAGAATTTCAACTGTAAGTCATTTGCAGTTGTAAGTTGGGATAACCATGTGACTGGCTTCAATTTTTCAACCACCTTTAAAGCAGTCATTAAGTGAATCACAAAGTTATAAGTCTGAATCACACAACCATTAAGTGAATTCATTCTCTCTAATGGCAGAAACCTCAAAATGCCACAAACCATGGTTACATGACCACAGGACATTGCAGCCAATCACAAATGTAAGCTGGTTGTGAAGCATCCAAAATGTGACTACATGTGTTGGGGATAATACTTTACAAGGACCGGAAATTATTTATGCACCCTTTCTGAAACTGTCATAGCTTTGAACAATTCATGTAGTGCTCCTCCTATTCCTGATTCCAAGGTTTACTAATTCAACCTTCTGCACAAGCAGGTGGCCCTATATCATTCCAGACAAGTGGTTGTTCAATTTCTTCATAAAAGCCTCCAATGCTAGAACAGTGTTACTACATGTTCCATATTATTCCCAAAAGAATTGGAAAACAAAAAGAACAAAGCCCTTCTCTGCTCCCCTCTGCCCCCTTTTTTGGTTTCATTGTTTAGCAGAAGCTCCTTTGATGTTGGCTAGAATTCCTTTAGATAATTTTTCAGAATTTTTTATTCCTAACATATTGAAATAGATAGCATAGTATGTTAATTTTGAGGTTGTACAGTAAGGACTACATTGTTTTTGTTTTAAACTCTTTCTTTCTTTCTTTCTTTCTTTCTTTCTTTCTTTCTTTCTTTCT
>BLBF01000025.1:22643308-22710208 GCA_015471245.1 Laticauda colubrina
TTCTTTCTTTCTTTCTTTCTTTCTTTCTTTCTTTCTTTCTTTCTTTCCAACAGCACTTAGAGCTATATAACACCCCATAGTGCTTTACAGCACTCTCTGAACAGTTTACAAATGCCAGCATATTCACTAAAGTCTGGTGAAAGGCTAAAGCCCATGTAACACTGAACCAACGGATGCAAAGAGGATGTAAAACGGACAAAAAACCTTGTCATCCGTTCAAAAACGCGATGTACTCACTGCCTCCGTTTGGCTTCCTCTCTATCTGTCCAGCATCCGTTTATGGATGTTTCATCCGCTCTGAAACTTTTGGGCTGCCTAAAATTTTTGCGCGGATAATGTATCCAGTTCGTCCATTCTGCATCCACTACGCATCCGCTACGCATCCGTTCTGCATCTGTTACGCATCCGCTATATCCGCTAGGCGTCCGCTACGCATCCGTGGAACTCCATCCGCCCGGATGCAGGGAGGAAGCGGAACGGACGCAGAACGGACGCAGCACGGATGCAGCACGGAAACAAAGCATTTAAAATGGAAAAAACGTTCGCAGAGGGGACCTATCTCGGATATTAAAGATGTCTAGAGGATGCCTAGAGGATGCCTAGAGGATGCCTAGTGGAAAACCTATACTGCCTATAAAAAGGGGGAGCAACTCACCTGTATCTCACTTTCAGAACAGCAGCCCAGTGGTGCAGACCTCTGCAGCCTTCATCTGGCTCTTCCTCTTCCACAGCATCCAGTCATGTCCACCGTGGATTGTAACAAAGTCCTTTCGGCAGCCACCATCATTCTGCAACAGTGCGAAGCTATCTGCAGGCTCTGTGAACTCTACTGCGAGAAGAAAAGGAGCCACCCAAAAAGAGTCTGGATCTGAAGATGGTTCGCCAGAAGAGCAGAGGACGGACTGTACAACAAGCTGATGGTGGAGCTCAGGAGCGAAGACACTCGGGCGTTCCAGAACTTCACGAGGATGCCTCCAGCCATGTTTGATGAAGTTGTGCAGCGCCGGACACCCAGGTTGACCAAGGCAAACACCAGCTTCTGGCCCAGCCTGGAACCTGGGCTCAAGGTGGCACTCACTCTGCGCCACCTGGCCTCAGGAACCTCCTACAGGAGCATGCAGTACGGCTGGAGGGTGCCATCCAACACCATCAGTATTGTGGTCAGAGAAGTGGTGCAGGCCATCATCGAAGAATACAAGGAGGAGCTCCTCCAGTACCCCTCCACTGAAGAAGGATGGAAGAACGTTGCAAAGCAGTGGTATCAGAAGTGGAACTTACCACACACCGTTGGAGCCATCGATGGCAAGCACGTGGCCTGCAAATCTCCAGCCAAGTCGGGGTCCACTTATTTCAACTCCAAGGGCTCCTTCAGCATCATCCTCTTCGCCATGGTTGATGCTGACTTCAAGTTCATGTACATCGATGCTTCAGGCAACGGCTCATCTTCAGATGCCCAGGTATACAACGCCAGTCACCTCAAGGAGGAGCTGGAACGCAACCTCATTGTGGGCTTCCCAGATCCAGAACCCCTGCCCAACGACACACAAGATGTGCCCTACTTCATCGTGAGGGATAACGCCTTCTCCCTGACAACCTACCTCATGAAGCCCTACACCTCCAGACTCCTCACCCATAAAGAGAGGATCTTCAACTACAGGCTATCCAGGGCAAGGCGGGTGGGGGAGAACGCCTTTGGCATCCTAGCCAACAGGTTCCAGGTACTACTCACCACCATGCAGCATTGCCCAGAGACCGTGAGGAGGATCATGGAAGCTTGGTGCATCCTGCACAATCTCATGCGCACCCGCTACCTAGTCTTGCAGAACAGGCTCGTGGACCTCCAGCAAGGCAATGGGGACATGGAGCCTGGGGAATGGAGGCAAGGGCGAAACCTGATCGACACTGAGGATGTGCAAGGCCCCAACAGAGCCTCACATGAAGTGAAGAAGCAGCGCAACCTCCTGAGACACTGGTGCAATTCCCCAGCTGGAGCAGTGGAGTGGCAAGACAGGATGGTAGATGCTTAATGGATGCTTCCTTCAGCCTGTCTCATCACACGGATGAGATTGGGCTATGTATGTTTGGTTGGCCTACAATGAACAGGGCGTTTAATAAAGAGTTGTGTTTATGTTGACATGTGTGGATAATTATTACATTATTATTGATAATGAAGGGCCATAGGTGTGGCTCCTGGGAGGGTGGACCATACAGTCCCACTATGCTTGCAAAGGCTTAAACCATTTCTAAGTTTCCAGCAAGACTTTATTAAAAAAAAGAAATGAAGCAAGTGTGTGAATCATAAATAGACTTTATTAACAACAAGCTATAAGACAAAAATGAGTCTCTGGCACTCCTCTTGGTCGCTCAGTCTCAGGGGTGAAGGGTGCGGGTGCTGTGGAGGTGGCTGGTGCTGGAGTGCTTGTCATCAGCTCCTCCAGAAGCAGAAGCAGCAGAAGCCCCAGCCCCAGAAGAGCGAGCCCGTGCTGCAGAAGCCCCAGCAGAACCAGAGTGAGGGCCAGGGGGTGGGATGGTAGCCCTGTCCCTCTTGCAAGGGCTGGCAGCAGATGGCTGAGGCTTGCTGTGCTTCCGCATGGTTGTGGGGTTGCTGGCTGGCAGGGAGGCTGGCAGGAACCAGGCTGGCAGTAAGGCTGGCAGGGAGGCTGGCACCAAGGCAGGCACCAAGGCTGGCAGGGAGGCAGGCACCAAGGCTGGCAGGAAGGCTGGCAGGCAGGCACCAAGGCTGGCAGGCAGACATGAACCAAGGCTGGCAGGAAGGCAGGCAGCAAGGCTGGCAGGCAGACCGGCTGGCAGCAAGGCTTGCAGGCAGGCAGACAGCAAGGCTGGCAGGGAGGCTGGCAGGGAGGCTGGTAGCAAGGCTGGCAGCAAGGCCGGCAGGCAGACATGCAGGCAGGGCAGGCAAGGCAGTCGATGTGTCTGGCAGCAGGTCTTTCCTCTGAATGGCGACCTGCTTCCGAGCTGCTTCCGTTATATCTGCGGGGCTGACGCGATGCACCCTCCCCGCATGCGCAATTAACGCCAGGCATCCATTAGGCTTCCGCTCTGCATCCGCTGTGCATCCACTTCATCCGTTTGGCATCCGCTCTGCATCCGCTGTATCCGTTCCGCGTCCGCTTTGCTGAGGCCCCCCGGAAGCCCTGCGGTTGCGCCATCCGCTCCCATCCGCTTCCATCCGCTGGGCTTCCGTTCCGCATCCGCTTTCCATCCGCCCTGCATCCTCCCCGCATCCGTGTTATCCGCTCCGATTATGCAAATTTTTGCCCCTTTTGAGAGCAGATAACAACGAATGGAACATTTTGCTCGTCCGCTGTGTCCTTTTTGCATCCGTTGGGCAGTGTGACATGGGCTTAAGGTTGTAGCAGTTTAAAACCAGATAAAGAGGCCAATAACCCTAACAGCTACTGTCCAATTTCTCTCCTTACACAAAGAACTGTCTGATAAGCTGAGAGACAAAAAGGATAAATATACAACATGGAAAGAGGGGCACATAGCTAATAACTAATATTGCAGAATACCAATAATAGCCCAAACTTGCAAAGATGAAGTCAGAAAAGCTAATGCTCAGAATGAACTAAGACTTGCAACAAATGTCAATAATAATAATAATAATAATAATAATAATAATAATAATAATAATACCCATGGCTGGGACTGGATGGTTATTGGGTGTGGTCCCTATGGTTATGGGATTACTGATCTATGAATTGTGGATTAGCCACCGTGAATCAATCCCGGCACCTACCATAACTAGTGATGAAAAGAAATCAACAAAATTCCTCACTGGATCGGTCATTGCCCGATGCTATGGCTCCTGAACATCTGTTGAAAAATGGGCTAGGACTCCATTGTTATTGCTAGGGAACCAGAGCATGCAACTGCAAAGTACTGGAACAAAAGCACAAAACTTGGACAACCAAAGAAAAATGAGAAATCATGAAATAGTGATACCCATTGTCACAGGACACTTGGTACCATGTCCAAGAATTTTGCAAAATACCTCAAGAAGTTGCAGCTTGCTGTAGCACCAGCGGAGCTGCAAAAAACTGTACTACTCAGAACAACATACATTTTAAGAAGATACTTGGTTGATACCTAGGATGCTAGCAGCAACCATATCAACCATCAATAATATTTGTGATACATTTTTAAATGTTCAAGTTGACTGAGTTTCATGTTTAATGAATAAAAGAGATAATAATAATACAGCTTATCTCAACACATAAAAAACGAGAAAAAAGCCAAGAAAACAATTGGTCCACTAATGAGAGAAGATGGCAAGGAAGTAATGGGCAGTAAAGAGAAAGCAGAGCTGTTTAATTTATTCTTTGCGTCTGTCTTCATGCAAAATGATAATACACCCTAACGTATCAAAAACATATCAATAAATTTCTGATATGACTAAAGATTTTAATGTTACAAATATCATCAGCAATCAACTTCAGAACCATATATTTTTTGTAGAGTTCCAGGGAAGGAGAAGTTGATGAGGAAACCATAGGAATGACTTATTATATGATACTGTGTTTTGGCTCCAGCTGTTTTTAATATTTACATTAATAATAAGCTTCTCCCTAAATGTACTAACAACTATATGTACGCTGACAACTGAGCAATGGATATACAGGGAGAAACATTTGAAGAGGTTGAACAAAAGCCCTGGTAGAGCTGGATCAATAGCACTGTTATAATCAGTTAACATCAAATCCAGTAAAAAGTCAGGTATGTGCCCTCCATCTTTTCAATAAGCAGGCTGCTTGAAAGCTGCATATTATACAGAAAGAAATGCTATTGGAGAATTGCGACAATCCTAAATATTTATAAGCCATTCTAGATAATTCCCTAACATATAAGCAGCATTGTATCAACACTAAACTGAAGGTCAGTGGATGAAATAACATCTTCAGGAAATTAATGGGCTTTACTTTAAAGTGCCAAACCAAGAGTCCATAAGACAACAGCTGTAGCTCTTTGCTATTCCACAGGCGACTATGCCTGCCCATTCTAGTATAAATCAGTACACACTGGGAAAGTAGATATTGCTCTGAATGAAGTTAGCAGAATTATTACTGGATGCCTTAAACCTACCCCTCTAGATAAGATCTACCCTTAAGATCATTGCCCTGCCTGTTGTTTGCAGAGAAGAAGCAGCATACAGAAATAGGCTTAAGGCCCTGTCACACTGCCCAACGGATGCAAAATGGACACAACGGACGAGAAAAATGTTCCATCTGTTGTTATCCGCTCTCAGAAGGGGCAAAAATTTGCATAACCGGAGCAGATAACAGGGACGCGGGGAGGATGCAGGGCGGATTGAAAGCGGATGCGGAACGGAAGCCCAGCAGATGGAAGCGGATGGGAGCGGATGGCACATCCGCAAGGCTTCCGGGGGACCTCAGCAAAGCGGATGCGGAACGGATACAGCGGATGCAGAGCGGACGCCAAGAGGATGAAGCGGATGCACAGCGGAAGCCTAGCGGATGCCAAGCGTTAATTGCGCATGCGGGGAGGATGCATTGCGTCAGCCCCGCGGATATAACAGAAGCAGCTCGGAAGCAGGTCGCCATTCAGAGGAAAGACCTGCTTCCAGACACATTGACTGCCTTGCCTGTCCTGCCTGCATGTCTGCCTGCATGTCTGCCTGCATGTCTGCCTGCCAGCCTTGCTGCCAGCCTCCCTGCCAGCCTTGCTGTCTGCCTGCCTGCCTGCCAGCTTTGCTGTCAGCCAGTCTGCCTGCAAGCCTTGCTGCCTGCCTGCCTGCCAGCCTTCCGGCCAGCCTTAGTGCCAGCCTTCCTGCCAGCCTTGGTGCCTGCCTGCCAGCCTGCCTGTCAGCCTGCCTGCCAGCCTTGGTGCCTGCCTGCAAGCCTTGGTGCCTGCCTGCCTGCCAGCCTTGGTGCCTGCCTGCCTGCCTGCCAGCCAGCCTTCCTGCCAGCCTTGGTTCCTGCCATCCTCCCTGCCAGCCAGCAACCCCACAACCATGCTGAAGCACAGCAAGCCTCAGCCATCTGCTGCCAGCCCTTGCAAGAGGGACAGGGATACCAAACCACACACCCCTGGCCCTCACTCTGGTTCTGCTGGGGCTTCTGCAGCACGGGCTCGCTCTTCTGGGGCTGGGGCTTCTGCTGCTTCTGCTTTTGGAGGAGCTGATGACAAGCACTCCAGCACCAGCCACTTCCACAGCACCTGCACCCTTCACCCCTGAGACTGAGCGACCAAGAGGAGTGCCAGAGACTCATTTTTGTCTTATAGCTTGTTGTTAATAAAGTCTATTTTTGATTCACACACTTGCTTCATTTCTTTTTTTTAATAAAGTCTTGCTGGAAACTTTTAGAAATGGTTTAAGCCTTTGCATGCTTGTGGGATGGGTTAAAATAGCTGTGGGATGGGTTGAGATAGCTGTGGAATGGGCAGGGATACCTGTGGGATGGGTAATAGCTATGGGATAGATAAACCTCCAGTGCAAGCATAGTGGGACTGTATGGTCCACTCTCCCAGATGCCACACCTATGGCCCTTTATTATCAGTAACAATGTAATCATTGATCCACACATTTCAACATAAACACAACTCTTTATTAAATGCCCTGTTCACTGTCGGGCCACTCAACATACATGGCACAATCTCATCAGTGTGATGAGGCAGGCTGAAGGAAGCATCCATTAAGCATCTACCATCCTGTCTTGCCATTCCACTGCTCCAGCTGGAGAGTTGCACCAGTGTTTCAGGAGGTTGCGCTGCTTCTTCCCTTCACGTGAGGCTCTATTGGGGCCTTGCACATCCTCAGTGTCTATCAGGTTTCGCCCTTGCCTCCATTCCCCAGGCTCCATGTCCCCATTGCCTTGCTGGAGGTCCACGAGCCTGTTCTGCAAGACCAGGTAGCGGGTGCACATGAGATTGTGCAGGATGCAGCAAGCTTCCATGATCCTCCTCATGGTCTCTGGGCGATGCTGCATGGTGGTGAGAAATACCTGGAACCTATTGGCCAGGATGCCAAAGGTGTTCTCCACCACCCACCTTGCCCTGGACAGCCTGTAGTTGAAGATCCTCTCTTCACGGGTGAGGAGTCTGGAAGTGTAGGGCTTCATGAGGTAGGTTGTGAGGGAGAAGGCGTCATCCCCCACGATGAAGTAGGGCACATCGTGTGTGTCGTTGGGCAGGGGTTCTGGATCTGGGAAGCCCACGATGAGGTTGCGTTCCAGCTCCTCCTTGAGGTGACTGATGCCTGGGCATCTGAAGATTAGCCGTTGCCTGAAGTATCGATGTACATGAACTTGTAGTCAGCATCGACCATGGCGAAGAGGATGATGCTGAAGAAGCCCTTGTAATTGAAATAAGTGGACCCCGACTTGGCTGGAGCTTTGCAGGCCACGTGCTTGCCATCGATGGCTCCAACGGTGTGTGGTAAGTTCCACTTCTGATACCACTGCTCTGCAACTTTCTTCCATCCTTCTTCAGTGGAGGGGCACTGGAGGAGCTCCTCCTTGTATTCTTCGATGATGGCCTGCACCACTTCTCTGACCACAATGCTGATGGTGTTGGGTGGCACCCTCCAGCTGTACTGCATGCTCCTGTAGGTGGTCCCTGAGGCCAGGTGGAGCAGAGTGAGTGCCACCTTGAGCCCAGGTTCCAGGCTGGGCCAGAAGTTGGTGTTTGCCTTGTTCAACCTGGGTGTCAGGCGCTGTACAACTTTGTCAAACATGACTGGAGGCATCCTCATGAAGTTCTGGAATGCCTGAGTGTCTTCGTTCCTGAGCTCCACCATCAGCTTGTTGTACAGTCCGTACTCTGCTCTTCTGGCGAACCATCTTCGTACCCAGACGCTTCTTGGCCACCCCTTTTTCTTCCCGTAGTAGAGTTCACAGAGCCTATAGATGGCTTCACACTGTTGCAGAAGGATGGTGGCTGCCAAAAGGACTGTGTTATGATCCACGGTGGACATGACTGGATGCTGTGGAAGAGGAAGAGGCAGATGAAGGCTGCAGAGGTCTGCAGCAGGGCTGCTGGTCTGAAAGTGAGATCCAGATGTGTTGCTCCCCCTTTTTATAGGCAGTATAGGTGTCCCTTTGCATCCTCTAGACATCCTGTAGGCATCCTCTAGGCATCCTCTAGACTTCCTTAATATCCGAGATACGTCTCCTCTGCAAACATTTTTTCCGTTTTAAACGCTTTGTTTCCGTGCTGCATCCGTTCTGCATCCGTTCTGCATCTGTTCTGTGTCCGTTCCGCTCTTCCCTGCGTCCGAGCAGATGGAGTTGCGCGGATGCACAGCGGATGCCTAGCAGATATAGCGGATGCGTAACGGATGTGTAACGGATGCCTCGCGGATGCGTAAGCGGATGCATAACGGACAAATTGGATACATTTTCCATGCAAAAGTTTTGAGCAGCTCAAAACTTTCTGAGCAGATGAAACGTCAATAAACGGATGCTGGACTGATAGAGAGGAAGCAAAACGGAGGCAGTGAGTACATCACGTCAACCAACGAATGGCAAGCTTTTTTGTCCATTTTACATCCTCTTTGCATCCGTTGGTGCAGTGTGACAGGGGCTTTAAATTTTCATCCAGACAACACTCTCTCTATGGCCTAAAACCAGCTTATCAAAGATTAAAATATAGGAAGAGTTTCCTTAGGTCAACAGAAGACTTCAAAGAATTTGAAAGTAGAGTAGACCTATGGAAAGCTACAAAGAATCAACACTGGATGGAGCCAATGGAGGATCTGGCATCTGGGCCTGACAAAAGCTGGAAAGTATGTAAATTGTTGAATAGAATACAAGATACAGAGACACTCTGAACAAATGGGGCTACCCGGTAGTTTCTGCCCTTTGAGATTGTGATGACATGCAGACAACAGCACGTATGTATATCTGCCCTTTATGTCCTGATCAGTGTACACTTGAGAATCTCATGGCAGCAAGACAGAATGCAATTGATACTGCTGGTTTTGAGGCAAAATCTGTGTAATTTTACATATTTTAATCTTGTATTTTATATTTTATGTCATATAGTTTCCCTTATTTTAATTGTGATGCTTCTGAGACAAAGAGACAAATTCAAGATTTATCTTAGATCTGCAGATATTTGCATTATACTGTAATGTTTTCCATTCTATTCGTCAAACAAGTACTAAACTCATGCACTGTTCCTGAGTCTGCCCTATGTCCATGTTGACTTCAGTGAACTGCAAAGTTTACAAGATCTGAATGACTGCATTTTATAGTAAACATTGCCACAGTAACTCACATTTTTGAAAACAACTGCAAATAATTGTCCTTTTCTGTTACTATAACTAAGAGATTATGATCCCATAGCACTGCTCTATTCTGCACAGCAATAAACTTCTAAAACATAGAGTTTAATATTACTGGACACGAACCTAGGATTCAGTCCAGATGTGCATTAATCATTGAGTCACTCTTGAGAAAAATTACTCACTGAGCAGAGAGTGATAAACAGCAAATATAAGAGACCATGGCATACACTTTCTTCCAATCCTTCTTTCTTTCAAAATTCAGAACCAGATTTGCACATGGCTACTATCTGCAGAACAAGGGAAAGGGTAGTCAGGTTTTTGTTGTAGAACAAATGAATTCATTCACTAAATTGCAATAAGAATACCGCAATATTAATGGCTCAATTCAGTGATGCGCTAGATGCTAACTAAACTAATGAAAGGAGTATTGTATGCATAAGCAGCTGCTGTAAATATACTCTAAGTTAGTATAAGTTATACTCTAAATTAGTCAGATTACTGATTTGTACACTGATTTTAAAAAGCCCAGTAAAATATTATGTGTAGTGTAGTTCTTCTGGAATATATTGCAGTCCTTCTAATCTAGAGTATATACATTGCAGTATATAATGTAACACACTGTTTTCAATGAACTAACAGTAGTTTTACTACTGAACTAATGTTTAGGAGCTCCAGGTTGAGACCCCAATTCAGTGGGAACTAGCTTTAATCTAAACTACTTCATCTGATTATTAATATGACATGGGAAAGGAGAAAATTTGTATGTTACTTTATATTATCTGGAGAAATTAATACATACTGTGAAACTAAAAGATGTTATGCAATATCAGAAAATAAAAATAAAATAATCAATAATAATTTATCAAAAGTTCAAATGCATTATTAAGGGAGACATTACCTTAATATAATTAACTAAAAATTAATACTCCAACATTGACTGCATGTTTTTAAAAACATTAAAATACTATCAGCAGATGAGAAATTACAGAATAACAGAGTTGGAAAGGACTTTGTAGGTCATCTGATCCAACCTCCTGCTCGAGCAGAAGACCTTATACCATTTCTGGCTGTCCAGTCTCCTGTTGAAAGCTTCCAGTGATGAAGTAGCCACAACCTCTGAAGGCAAGCTGTTCTATTGGTTGATTGTTCGCATTGTCAGAAAATTTCTCCTTATTTCTAGGTTGAATCAAAAACATGATTCAACCTTGATCATTTTCCATCCATTGTTCCTTGTCTGGCCTTCAGGTGTTTTGGAAAATAGGTTGACCTCCTCCTCTCTGTGATAGCCCCTCAAATATTGGAACACTGCTACTCCTTGTCCTTCTCTTCACTAGACTAGCCATGCCCAGTTCTTAAAAGTGTTCTTCATATGTTTTAGCCTCCAGTCCCCTAATCATCTTTGTTGCTGTTCTCTGCTGTTCTCTGCACTTCAGCATCTTTTTATAGTATGGTGACCAAAACTGGATATAGTATTCTAGGTATGGTCTTATTAAGATTTTATAAAAAGGTATTAGTACTTCACATGGTCTTGATTCAATCCTTCTGTTAATGCAACTTATGATTGCATTTGCTTTTTTGGCTGCCACTGCACACTGCTGACTCATATTTAATTGGTTGTCCACTAGAACTCCAAAATCCCTCTCACAATTAAGCCAGGTTTCATCTAATCTGTATGTGAACTTTTGGTTTTTCTTGTCAAAATGTAAAATTTTACTTCTCTCTGTACTGAGTTTCATTTTGTTAGATAGGGCCCAGTGTTCAAGTCTGTTGAGAGCCATCTGAATCTTGAGCCTGTCATGTAGAGTGTTTTGGTTATTCCTGTTAGCTTAGTATCATCTGCAAATGATATTCCCTCATCTGAGTCATTTATGAAGATATTGAAGAGTACTGGGCCTAAGACAGAATCTTGTGATACTCCACTACTTACTTCCCTCCATGTAAATGTACCATTATACAAATCCATCTGGTGGTGATGCTATCTATCCCACTTTTTTCTAGCTTACCAAGATGTAGGTTGGGGTCTATTTTGTTGAATGTCTTACAGAAGTCTAAGTATACTATATCCGCAGCATTTTGCTGGTCTACTAATTTACTCATTTTTTCAAAGAATGAAATAAGATTGGTTTGGCATCTTTAACAAAGATTAAAGATGATTCAACAAAAAATTGCTTTTCAAACTGAAAGTACATTCAGTTTTCCAAATAATACATTTGGAAAAATAGGCATCAGATTCTTCTCTCTTGGAGATGGAAAAGATTTAAGGAATCATTGTCCAATATGACATAGTCACATGAAATTTGGGTACTATTTTGGAATAGTATTTTAATAATGGTAAATATATATTTTGGGCAATATTAAATTCTTTCTAAGAATGAGTTGAGGCAGGCATTGAAGAATGAAACAATGTTTATTGTAACAAAGAAACAGATTACCCTAGTCTGCCAATTGGCCAGCTGACAGGTAACAGCCGCCGTCAGGCTGCTTAGCCAATCAGAACAAACAAAATTCCCGCTCAAAATGTGGACCAACAAATAGAACTTCTGTAGAACACAATAGGCAAATCTCTCAGTGGTAAAGTTGATGTTGAGTTATAGATTACAACTCTGGAATCTGACCATTTTTGAAGAATAGCAGTGTATGAATGTGTGTGTGTGTGTGTGAGAGAGATGGTAAAAAGAATTGTATTGAGAAACTGAAAAAAGATATTATTCCAGACATACAGTTAGGCTTTGGAAACCCACATCTTATCAATTCTGGAAAAGGCAATATTTATTACTAATCAAATGATGAAGCAAGATTTCCTTTTGAAGAATATGTTACAGTATTATAATTATTTTTCTTTTTTATCTGATTATAATTACAAGGGTTATTTTTTTTCTAAATCAGTCACTATCTATTAGTTAAACATATATATTAGTTCTTTGTTTCAGTCTTAACCTTAATTTTTTTGTTTTGTTTTAATTTCTTTCCTTTTTATCCTTCTTCCCTGGATTGTTTATTTTATTTTATTTTTTACAGTTATGGTTTATATCTTGGTTATATTATGTAATTTTCTAAAAAATAAATAAATAAAGTTTGCGAGTGGGGGGAGAAGACCTCCACTTGACGAATACAAGAATTAGTACTGATATAAATCTCTTGGCAAGGCAAACAATGAATGAATATACAAGTTGGGTAAATTATGCAGTAAGCAATCTGTATATTAGCATAAAGTAGTAATAAGCCTCAATCTCACATCTTTTATATTCTGAATGTTACATATTTATTTCTCTTTCTCCAACACAGTCATGACATGGGGGGAAAAAATCCTAAAAGCACATATGTGCCTTGAAAAAAAAGGAACTGCTTGGGTTCTGGGAAAGAATAATTTCTTTCTGTGTTATTTCTCTGAGCCTCAGTCCTCCAACCCCCATCTTTATGCCACTTACAAATTTATTGTTTTCAGTCAGTCCATGATTTTATCGTTCTTCATCAACTCTGATTTCAGTCAGTACAAAACAAATACCCAAATGTTGCCCAAAGGAATCCCTGTTTTAATTTGTGCAGCAGAAAATTGCTTGCAATTTAAGTACATTCCTGCAAATGCCCCCCAGTGAATTGCAATTACAAAATGAATTTCTGGCTAAAGAAGATGAGACTTTTTTTGTTTCAAAATAATTTCAAATCTAGATTAGTGAAATAAACAACACAGGTCACCTTAGTTTGAATCAGACTGTTTACAAAAAGCACACCAAAGCTTTAACAAGTTCTATTTTTGATCGAAACAGTTGTAAAAATGTGTGAAGTAGAGTGACTGCCCAGATTGTTTGTTTTGGGAAAATACATTTTCATTCGTCTGATACAGATTCCCCATTTTTAATGTCACACTGTTGGAAGAAATATCCTTCTGGGCAGGGGTAGGATATGACAGGGTTAACTACCAGTTTGGGATTTACGAGCTTCTCCGCACATTGTGAGCCGTGCACCTGTAAATCGTCATCAGCATGCTGCGTGCAAAGAAGCAGCCTTTGAAACAGCCCTCTTTTCTTGCTTTTTTAACTGCAACTGTGCCTTGTTCGGCAGCTGAAGTTGAAAAATCAGGAAATAAAAGGTCAGGTAAGAGCCCAGGTGGGCAAAAACATCAGCAGACATAGAACCGGTTCTATGTCTTCTGCTCTTCAGAGCTACCGGTTCTACAGAGGTGGACAGAACCGGTAGAAACCCATCCCTACTTCTGGGTTCAGTTCCAAGTGGGGAAAAAAACACTGGAAACATGGAGGCTGTTTGGAAGGTTTAACGGTGGAAAGGAGGACCACATGGCTTGAAGCTCCAAAGAAAGATGATCACATGCTTCAAAGTGAAGGAAGAGATTGAGAAAAGGGGCTGATATGCGGCTAGGATTGTATTTGCTAAAAATTGGAAAAATGAGAAAATACCACCACAGGAGGAAATCATTAAGAAAATATTGGAATGTGCTGAAATGAGTAGATTGACATTTGAAATCAGAGAACAAGATGATAAACAATTTGATAAAATTTGGGATCTATTCTATCAATGGTTAGACAATAAAACATGGTAATGAAATATGTAGTTTC
This sequence comes from Laticauda colubrina, assembly GCA_015471245.1. Lineage (NCBI taxonomy): Eukaryota > Metazoa > Chordata > Lepidosauria > Squamata > Elapidae > Laticauda > Laticauda colubrina. The sequence continues at coordinate 22,657,151 of BLBF01000025.1, forward strand.
TTAGAAAATAATAAATATATAAAGAGGCATTCTTTTCTTATTATATCTACAAAATGATTGTAGGATAGATTTGAGATGATAATATGAACTGTCATGAAACAATTTAAGTTAAATATGATTATTTCATAAAATATGAATGAATAAAAGTATAGTCAAATGATTAACAATGATATTAATGTATTTAATACTTGATTGAAAATATGAGAATATATACAATGTAATTGTAATTGAAGACTATGAAATGGAAACACAAAACATTTTGTAAACCAACTGCCACACTGTATGTATATATAGGGAAGATGGCTTGATATTTTTATGTTTTGTTTGTCTATGTTCGTTTTAAAAACCAATAATTTTTTTTTTAAAGCGGGGGCTGATATGCTGAGAGTGTTTGGGTTTTATAACCTTTGTTGGGATTTGAATTGAAGCTTATTTCTAACTGGTTGTCAGACTCCCATGGGGCCATGCAGGGGCAACTCTGTAGGCTGTCCTGAGTTCCAGACTTAGTTGAGCCTTGCTGGGTGATGACGCACTGAAAGGGCTTTTGAGCAATTGCTATAGCTTTACCTGGAGATCTTTGTTATGTAAAGTTAACCATTAACAAAGGTGGGGGTGAGTTTCTGCTTCTGAGGTGAGTTTCTGCTCTTGTGTTTCTACTCTTTGTAGGGGGAATATTTTGCCTTTTTAATATTTCCTAGGATATTTCAATTTTCTAGGAGAGGTGTGGGTGCTAACTTCCAACAACGCATGAAAGAGTATCTTAGCCTGCCAAGAAAAACAGTCCTCACTTTTCTTTTTTATTCCTTATATTCTGTAAAGAATTTCCTAGTGTATCTTCTAGTTTAGCAAAATCCTCAGATTTATGAATAACGTCTGGTGATAATGATCTATATAAAGGGACTCCATCCTGATTGGTAAATATTGTTGTCATGTCTTCTGTCACAAAAATGACAGATCTCTCTTCCATCTCTGATACTGCACTGTGAAATTCCAGATGTCACAGTTGCGAGACTGCTCAGTCTATGAGACAATCTCAACATTATGCAAATATATTTGGAAAAATGCCACACCAAAATCCAGTGGGTTTAGTGCAACTTACCTCTTGCTAGGACTGCAATCAGATCATTCATAATTTCACTTCAGAAGTCATTGCCTGACATATTTCGTCATCTTCTCCATGCCAAATGATGACATCTCGTCCATATTCCTTTGCTCAATTTTTCTTCAGACAAAAAACATGGCATTGTCTTAAAAACTCTCCCACATGTAAATACTACCACTTAGAAATCTGAAACTTGTGTTTTATCATCAGCATGCAATGGCTCATCAAGTTTGTGGAGCTCTATATGCTGTTCTTCTACTGAATTTCCTAGGGGATATTATACTACGTACATGATTAAGCAGCGTTACACATTCACACAGTAACATCCAAATGATTTAAAGTGACACTTCCATAGCAGATGCAGCATGTAGATTCATGGTTGTCTAATGACAATTGGCAATTTGGGATTTGAGAAATAATGGCTTTAGGGGTACAGGAATCTGTCAACCTCATTTTCTCCCACATTCTGCTTTGAGCAAATTTAAATTTTCTCTAGTGCACTGTATGTGCATTCTGTTTCAGATTATGTCTTGATTTAGAAGACCTATATGCCACCACATTCGAAAAAGACTATATGGTTTACAGAGCTGCATTTTGTTTGCAAACAGTTTTCTCTAATACAATACTGTACCAGAGGTGGAATTCAGCAGGTTCTGACCAATTCTGGAGAACCAGTAGCAGACATTTTGAGTAGTTCAGAGAACCGGCAAATCCCACCTCTGACTGGAGATTTCACAGTATCCTTCCCCTGCCATGCCCACCAAGCCATGCCCACCAAGCCATGTCCGCAGAACCAGTAGTAAAAAAAAGTTGAATCCCACCACTGTTCTGTACCTTGCTATACATGGTTCTCATGCATTCTGTGCAGCTTTTCCAAAATGTGTATTTAAATAAACTGATGAGCTGCATTGAAACATTTGGGGAAATATAAATTTCAAAAGATAATAAAGATTCAGTGCATGCACCAGATCAAAAATGTGGCATTAGATGTATTCAATCTCAAATGTAAACTAAAACTAATTTCTTTCTGTTCTCCAACCAGCAACATTGTTTCTCATTTAGAAATAGAAATAGAATTATAGGGCAGGAAAGGCCCGAAGAGGTCTTGTGGTCCAACCCCTTGCTCAAGGCAGAAGTCCTTATTCCATCCTGGACCAATGGTTGTCCAGTCTTTTCTTAAAAATGTCCAACAATTAGTAGCCATAACTTCAGGGGCTCAAGCCCATGTCACACTGCCCAACGGATGCAAAAAGGACACAGCGGACGATCAAAATGTTCCATCCGTTGTTATCCGCTCTCAAAAGGGGCAAAAATTTGCATAACCGGAGCGGATAACACGGGGAGGACGCAGGGCGGATGCAAAGCGGATGCGGAACAGAAGCCCAGCGGATGGAAGCGGATGGGAGCGGATGGCGCAACCGCAGGGCTTCCAGGGGGGGGCTCAGCGAAGCGGACACGGAACGGATACAGCGGATGCAGAACGGATGCACAGCGGATGAAGTGGATGCAGAGCGGATGCAGAGCGGATGCACAGCAGAAGCCTAATGGATGCCTGGTATAAATTGCGCATGCGGGGGGGATGCATTGCGTCAGCCCCGCGGATATAACGGAAGCAGCTCAGAAGCAGGTCGCCATTCAGAGGAAAGACCTGCTGCCAGACACATCGACTGCCTTGCCTGCCCTGCCTGCATGTCTGCCTGCCAGCCTTGCTGCCAGCCTTGCTACCAGCCTTGCTGCCAGCCTCCCTGCAAGCCTTGCTGCCAGCCTCCCTGCAAGCCTGCCTGCAAGCCGGTCTGCCTGCCAGCCTTGGTTCATGTCTGCCTGCCAGCCTTCCTGCCAGCCTTGGTGCCTGCCTCCTTGCCAGCCTTGGTGCCTGCCTTGGTGCTAGCCTCCCTGCCAGCCTTCCTGCCAGCCTTGGTTCCTGCCAGCCTCCCTGCCAGCCAGCAACCCCACAACCTTGCGGAAGCACATCAAGCCTCAGCCATCTGCTGCCAGCCCTGGCAAGAGGGACAGGGCTACCATCCCGCCCCCTGGCCCTCACTCTGGTTCTGCTGGGGCTTCTGCAGCACGGGCTCACTCTTCTGAGGCTGGGACTTCTGCTGCTTCTGCTTCTGGAGGAGCTGATGACAAGCACTCCAGCACCAGCCACCTGCACAGCACCTGCACCCTTCACCCCTGAGACTGAGCGACCAAGAGGAGTGCCAGAGACTCATTTTTGTCTTATAGCTTGTTGTTAATAAAGTCTATTTATGATTCACACACTTGCTTCATTTCTTTTTTATAATAAAATCTTGGTGGAAACTTTTAGAAATGGTTTAAGCCTTTGCATGCTTGTGGGATGGTTAAGGATAGCTTTGGAATGGGTTAGGATACCTGTGGAATGGGTAATAGCTGTGGGATGGGTTAGGATAGCAGTGGGATAGATAAACCTCCAGTGCAAGCATAGTGGGACTGTATGGTCCACCCTCCCAGGTGCCACACCTACGGCCCTTTATTATCAATAATAACTATCCACACATGTCAACATAAACACAACTCTTTATTAAACGCCCTGTTCATTGTAGGCCCACCCAACATACATGGCCCAATCTCATCCGTGTGATGAGACAGGCTGAAGGAAGCATCCATTAAGCATCTACCATCCTGTCTTGCCACTCCACTGCTCCAGCTGGGGAGTTGCACCATTGTCTCAGGAGGTTGCGCTGCTTCTTCGCTTCATGTGAGGCTCTGTTGGGGTCTTGCAAATCCTCAGTGTCGATCAGGTTTAGCCCTTGCCTCCATTCCCCAGGCTCCATGTCCCCATTGCCTTGCTGGAGGTCCACGAGCCTGTTCTGCAAGACTGGGTAGCGGGTGCGCATGAGATTGTGCAGGATGCAGCAAGCTTCCATGATCCTCCTCACGGTCTCTGGGCAATGCTGCATGGTGGTGAGAAGTACCTGGAACCTATTGGCCAGGATGCCAAAGGCGTTCTCCACCACCCACCTTGCCCTGGACAGCCTGTAGTTGAAGATCTTCTCTTCACAGGTGAGGAGTCTGGAGGTGTAGGGCTTCATGAGGTAGGTTGTGAGGGAGAAGGCATCATCCACCACGATGAAGTAGGGCACATCTTGTGTGTCGTTGGGCAGGGGTTCTGGATCTGGGAAGCCCACGATGAGGTTACGTTCCAGCTCCTCCTTGAGGTGACTGGCTTTGTATACCTGGGCATCTGAAGAGGAGCCGTTGCCTGAAGCATCGATGTACATGAACTTGTAGTCAGCATCAACCATGGCGAAGAGGATGATGCTGAAGAAGCCCTTGGAGTTGAAATAAGTGGACCCCGACTTGGCTGGAGCTTTGCAGGCCACATGCTTGCCATCGATGGCTCCAACGGTGTGTGGTAAGTTCCACTTCTGATACCCCTGCTCTGCAACTTTCTTCCATCCTTCTTCTGTGGAGGGTTACTGGAGGAGCTCCTCCTTGTATTCTTTGATGATGGCCTGCACCACTTCTCTGACCACAATGTTAATGGTGTTGGATGGCACCCTCCAGCCGTACTGCATGCTCCTGTAGGTGGTCCCTGAGGCCAGGTGGCGCAGAGTGAGTGCCACCTTGAGCCCAGGTTCCAGGCTGGGCCGGAAGTTGGTGTTTGCCTTGATCAACCTGGGTGTCAGCCGCTGCACAACTTCGTCAAACATGGCTGGAGGCATCCTCATGAAGTTCTGGAACACCCGAGTGTCTTCGCTCCTGAGCTCCACCATCAGCTTGTTGTACAGTCCGTCCTCTGCTCTTTTGGCGAACCATCTTCGGATCCAGACTCTTTTTGGGTGGCTCCTTTTCTTCTCGCAGTAGAGTTGAAAGAGCCTGTAGATGGCTTCGCACTGTTGCAGAACCATGGTGGCTGCCAAAAGGACTTTGTTACAATCCACGGTGGACATGACTGGATGCTGTGGAAGAGGAAGAGGCAGATGAAGGCTGCAGAGGTCTGCACCGCTGGGCTGCTGTTCTGAAAGTGAGATGCAGGTGAGTTGCTCCCCCTTTTTATTGGCAGTATAGGTTTTCCGCTAGGCATCCTCTAGGCATCCTCTAGACATCCTTAATATCCGAGATAGGTCCCCTCTGCAAACGTTTTTTCCATTTTAAATGCTTTGTTTCCATTCTGCATCCGCTAGGCATCCATTCTGCATTCGTTCCGCGTCCGTTCTGCTTCCTCCCTGCATTCGAGCGGATGCGAGTTGCGCGGATGCGCAGCGGATGCCTAGCAGATATAGAGGATGCGTAACGGATGCGTAACAGATGCCTAGCGGATGCATAGCGGATGCAGAATGGACTAACTGGATACATTTTCCGCGCAAAAGTTTTGGGCAGCCCAAAACTTTGGGAGCGGATGAAATGTCAATAAACGGATGCTGGACGGATAGAGAGGAAGCAAAACTGAGGCAGTGAGTACATCGCATTTTCCAACGGATGGCAAGCTTTTTTCTCCATTTTACATCCTCTTTGCATCCGTTGGTTCAGTGTGACATGGGCTTTAATCTACTCATTTCTGCACATTCCAATATTTTCATAATCACCTGTTCCTCTATCAGAATCTTTTCATTTTTCCAATTTTGAGCAAATACAATTCTAGCTGCTGTTAATATATGTATGATTAAATATGTTTTTGTTTATTATAGTGTTCAGATAGAACCACTGATTTTGAGGCTGTACAACTTGAGCAGCAATATAACATTCCCTGTTGACTGAATAAATATAGAACGTGCAGTCATGCTTACTAAGAAATATTTGGATGGCACAAACCCAAACTCATATTGAAGTTATTTCATAAATTAGCTTTTCCAGATGTTGAGAAATATTGCAGGAAATAAAGCACCCTTGCCCTAACATTTATTTCATATTAGACTGTGCTGAGATCATGCAGAATATTGCCAAAAAAGCAGATGTGCCCTTCTTTCTTTCCAGAACAAAATAGGGTAGATTTTTATTACATGCCTATAAAAATAAGTGAAGTATTGTCCAGGCAAATATTTATAGAGGCGGAGGTTCTGGTCCTCAGCCACTTACATTATCTGAGGCACCATCTGAGGGGAATTGAAAGACAAGATTAGTCATGTATGACCCCTTGATTTCTCAGGTGGTTTGATACCAATCTGTGTTCTGGCCTATGGATATTCAACTTGGTCTGTATTTTTTTCTTGCTTTTTGTTCCCAATGGCTCTGGAAAGATCCCTTGTATAAGAATATTTTAGCAGAAATTCTTTGCAGAACTGCAGTATTCACCTTTACTACAAAGCTGAGCCTGACTCAGAAATACTGTGAAAACTTTCTGTATTAATTAAGTGATTTTTCAGCCCTAAAAATGGTTCCTGAGAATTTTTCTGAGATCGCTGACATTCAAATCGACAGTAAAATACCATGACAAGCACTCTTCGGCAGAGGATTCTTTCCTAGATTCTTAATCATATTGTGCAAGCTTTTAGCTTCTAGTCTTGTCTAATCCAGGTGTCAGCAACCCGCAGCTCTGGAGCCACATAGGGCTCTTTGGGCCCTATGTTGTGGCTCCCTGTGGGGTGATCCCCACCACTGGCTGGCCCCACCCCTCATTCTCCCCTCCCAGTCACTCCGCTCCTGGGCTGAAAAGGTAAAATACAAAAAACAGAAATGAGAGAGAGGGAGGAGGGAGGGAGAGAGAGCCATTTTCCACAGAAAACTCTGGGAGCCACAAAACCTGAGTAGGCATGTGGGGGGGGGGTGTCATGTGACTGGTTGGGAGTGACGTTGAGTTGGCCACACCCACCCAGGTTTTGAGGCTCCTGATGTTTTCTTTTCTGTGGGAAACAGATCCAAATGGCTCTTTGAGTATTTAACGTTGCAGACCAATGGTCTAATCAAATAAAATAATGTTGAATTTTGTGTCAACATGATAGATACATTGTCCTGCTGATTCTGAAAACCTCCCACTGCAGGGTCAGAGAAGACATAATTATTTCCAGAATCATAGGGATAAATTGCTGTGATTATCAGCTACCATTCTGCAGCATACAGTTTAGATAGGTTTTACATGTATTTCATCCTTTGACTTGAAATGTGTATCATTCTTTTTCATAGCTTCTGTCATTTTCCTATGTTATCAGACACTTCAGCAAGCAAAAAAAATCTGCCAAAGAAGATGAATTATGACAGTACTCCTGTATATTGTTATTAACAATTTTTTTTTCTATAATGCTCAGCCCACCCACCAAAAGTGCTGATGTGAATTTGGTGTATTAACTTCAATGAAATTAAAACTATTTCTGATCTAATGCTAGAGCTCACATCTTTTTAGACTGAAAAGCTGTTTCCTGCAGCAGAAGTGGGAGCTGCAGTTTGTAGGACAAATACTGCATTACCCTATATACAGAGATGAATGTTGCTGTGTTTTAGTTTTCTCTGGGAAGGAGATTAAGATTATTCTGTCTTTCATCAATGGTGTTGCCATATTTTTTTCCAATCAAAAATTCACAATGGGGTTTTTATGAAATAAAGTTATTTCAAACTGAGCCTTCCAGCAGGAAATTACCAAAAAAGGTACTTCTGAAATCTTTCACAGCAGATATGAAACAGGACCCCTAGGTCTCTGCCTACCATACTTCCTTAATTATTATCTTTTTTTAAATGAGAGATTCATTCTATCTGTTTGTTCTAGTCTGTAATTGTGATTTAGGTTTTTCTGGTTTCAGGGTTGGGAGGGTATAGTCTTTAATGTGCTTCAATAAATGATGATTACTCTGATGGAGATTTCCGAGGTTTCTGTACACATTTATAGATATACAGAAACTGATATGCTTGCACTTTTTAGTAGAAATATAGAGCTGATAAAAGCTCTATTGATTTCAGTGGAGTTTATCTCAGGAGTCTAGAATAACTCACCACAGCCAACTCCCCAACTAGAAGGGAGAATTTACCAAATTTGTGGATGATACTAAGCTGGCAGGAAAAGCTAACACCCTAGAAAATAGGTTCAAGATCCAAATAGATATTGACCAGAGGTGGTATTCAGCAGGTTCTGACCAGTTCTGGAGAAATGGTAGCAGAAAATTTGAGTAGTTTGGAGAACCAACTTTCAAGAAGAGATTGGACTACCGTGTGTCAGAAATGGTATAGGATCTCCTGCTTGGCTGGGAGGTTGGGTTAGATGGCCTACAGGATCCCTTCTAACTCTGTTAATCGGTTAAATTTGCTATCGGACAACTCATCATGGCTACCTTGCTATAGGACAACTTGCTGAAGACAATCAATGCTGTAATAATTGTTTCATTCAGTTATTTTTATTATTGCTGACCACATTTTCTTTGAAATTATTCTAACTCCTATATTTCTGGATTGATTTTTTTTAGTATTATTGACTATATTATTGTCATGGTTCTACTGAAATTAATTTAACTTTTGTATTTGTTGAATTGTCCTATAGTAAGTTGTGGCCAACTTGTTTTACAGCAAGTTGGCCACAGCAAATTGGCCACAGAAAGTTGGCCATGGAGAGTTGGCCACAGTGAGTTATCCCATTCCATCTCTAAGAACATTAAATCTGAATTCATTTCATGTATTATTTCCAGAAAGAAAAATAAGAGAGAGCAGCCAGATTTCAGAGAGGTTAATGCTATACTTTTGGGGTCATTCATAGTAAAAACAAACCTGGGTCTTCATAGATGATGTTACCACCTAAGATAGCAGAATTCCTACTGGCATCAATGGATAGGTTTCCATGAGGGTGAAGATTTTCTCTTAAAATATCTTTCAGATATAATATCACTGGCAGTAATGTCTACAAGAAGCAAATTGGGTGTTTAAGGAAGGAGTTTTGAAAAATAGTATGATTTTCCAGAGTTGCAAAATCTGTAAGTACAACTCATAAAAGCTCATAAAAGTTGCAATTAGTGGTTAATTTATTAAGCTGATTATACTGCTGATTATCAAAACCTTTCTTTGGTCTGAAGACTTACCCAGGGCTTCATCAAATGGGGTATTATTCTGCAGATCTTGCTTGAATTGTTCAATTTTAACTGTTTTGACTGAAAGTATTAGAAGAATAAAGTAGTAATAACTGTGAAAGTCCATAATTTTGGAATAATTTTGTACCTATATGTGGGAAGAGGTTGTCCATTAAGAGCTGGAAAAAAATACCCTGCAGTGTTAATGAGAGAAAAATCTACTACACTTATATTCAATAATGTTTTTATTCATTTTTCAAATAATTAAGTGGCATTAAAAAATGCAAGAATGATGACACAAGGATAAAAAGGCACACTGCAGAAAAATTAATCTTTGCTAAGAGTTATTTTAACAAAAAGTTATCATTTCATTTTGATTAAATATAGTCTGTCCTCTAAAGTCTTTGTCTAATACTAACATTAATTTCTGTGTGGTCTTATTCCTCAAAATGCTAAGTGTGAATGTAAAAAAACATTTCCTTTTAGATATTGCTGTATTTTGGTGAGAGAGCTTATAGTAAGTAATCCAAAGCTGTTCTTTCAGCTATTTCTGCAATAAACAAAAGTTCTCTAAGTCATTTCTCTCTTGATAAAGTGACAGCAATCCCAACATTGGTATGGCTGTCTGAGGCCAAACTGATTAGATCAGGGGTCTCCAACCTTGGCAACTTTAAGCCTGGAGGATTTTAACTCCTGGAATTCCCCAGCCAGCTTTGCTGTCAAGTTGCCAAGGTTGGAGACCCCTGAATTAGATCACAACTCAGCTATGGAGCACAACAGGTCAGGGAGATAACCTGGAACGCACAATACCCCATATTTCTTCCTGAGCATTTCTATTAAAAAATCAGAGCTAGATTGCAGGTGCTGAAAAAGTCCTCAGACTAAGAGTTAAGGAGCATCTCCGATTACTAGAAATACTGTGTTTCATGTCTTATTATGCAGGGAGGGTTCTTTCTTAATGCACTTGCATGATTTATGCCTATAATAAAGGGTCTACAGACTTCTTTTGATTATAGGATTCTAAAGCTATAGAGCAAGGAATCCTAATGACCTGAGAGGTTTCCCATGCCAGACAACAGACTGAGTTAGTTTGCTGTATCTACTATAAAGCAGTTATCAAGATTGAGCTGCTTTGCTTCCTTCAAACCTAATGCTTTTCACCTTGCCAATGAGGGAATGGGGTGGGTGGGAAATGGAATCTGGAGAATGTATTCAGAGATCATGAGAGCATAGAGCCAGAAAGGTCACCATTGAAGGTGCTTGAGGAAGAGGTGGACTGTTCTCAAAAGACCATCTCATAATTGGACATGTGATCAACCAGAGGTGGAGAGAAGGAGAAAGTATTGTTTAACAGTGCAAACATTTGCTCAGGAAACCAGAGCTAATTTTGTTTCTTCAGTACCAACCTGGAGTATCCAATAAAGTTTTATTTTTGGGAATTCAATTCTCCCAAGAGTGTTTCCTTGTTTTGGGTTCTCTAATTGGATAGTTGACATTAAACCAGCTCTTATAACTCAACTCAGACTATTCGGATAACCCCGAGAGAGCTGTGACCTAGCAATGTCCAGAATGAAGCAAAAAGTTGGTTCAATAGTGAAGCCTGGATCCTTCCTTCCTCAGGAGACATGAGTAGTCATTCAAGCAGATGTCAGGGTGCAGCCAGTGGTAACCGGAGCCAAACTGAGAGCAGAGAAGACAGAGCATGAGGAGGGGATCATGGCCAGATCCATTTACCCTGATCTGAACTCATGATGACCAAGCGGAGTGGGGAAAGCAGCCGAGTTGGAGTTCCCCTTGGTTCTGTCTGAAGTTGCCATGACTCAAGGGAGCAAATGGAAGAAGGCCCAGAGGGCTGCAGACCAGGAAGAGCCAGGGGAATGGAAATTCTTAACAGAGTGCTGTAGGCCATCTGTGGAGCAACTGTGTGAGAGATTTGTCATAATAGAGATGCAGGGAGCAGCACTGGTGAATCCATTTTTGCTTTAGGAAATAACTACTGGTTGCCCACTTCCAAGGGTTTCTTCCTGAACTTGCCTTAGCTCTTAGTTTAGTGAATCCAGAGTTTGTGAGGCCAAATTGAGGTCAGCCAATGTGCAATCCAGCTTCTTTGAAATTGCACACAGTAAGCCCTGCGACTCCTACTTATGAGACCCCCCTTGCAACATACTCAGCCTTACTGGGCAACTGGGCATCATCATTTGTAAGTCACAATCAGGACTTGGGGTTTGGAGATCTCTTTTCTGCTACCTCTTCAATGAGGGAACTGCCTTAGGCAGCATGCCCTGTCCCTCATGGAATTGATAGAGAGATCAGGCTTGGGCCTTAGTGCCACAGAGCAAGCACAGCCTAGGAAAAGCTTTGTGTGCAGGTAGGTGAAGGGGATACCCTCTGTCTGATTCCAATGGTGTGTGTGTGTGTGTGTATGTGTTGTGTGTGTGTGTGTGTGCAGCTACTTATCAAGACAGACAATACAAACATCTTCTTCCTAGCATATTCCCACAGAAGTAGGACCTGCTTTTCATATCATTGAATGCCACTTTGCATGGTCAGATGCATCTCCAGGGCACAGGCCTGTGGTTTGCATATCTTTGTTGACGGTGTCTTGCCATTTCTGTTTTGGATGCCCAGGAGGTCACTGACCATTGACTTCTAGTTGGTAGCCATGGTGGTAGGTGCTGCTCTATGCACATCTTCCAGAGAAGGCAGAGTTGGCCTTCTCTCATCTGCTCTATAATTGGTGCCACACCAAAATGTTCTCAAATGTGTCATTTGTGATGTGGTCAAGAAGAGAGATGTCCAATAGCCAGTGGAGCATTCGCGTTTCCATGGCATGGAGATAGCTTTCTGTCCCTGTTGTTGCTGTCCAGCATTCATTGCCATACAGTGCAACAGGGAGGATGGTTGTCTTGTAAATCTTAGATTTAAGACAAGTTGGCATTCATTTGTCACATAACACACCGGTGAATTCTCACCAATCCATCCAGGTTACATTCATCCTTGTTTGCACCTCACCTTTGATATTGCCATTGCCTTGGATATGGGATGCCAGATATTGAAAAATGTCCATCTTCTTTAGGTTTTCTCCATTTATTTGAAGTATTCCAGGGGTGGTAACAGTCTCTAAATACTCAGTTTTCTTTATGTTGAGGCAGAGTCTGAAATGGCTGAGGCAATCATTTCATGTTTGAACTTGCTGCTGTAGTTTACCTCTGGTGGTGGAAGCAAGCATAACATCATCCACCTAGAGCAGGGGTGTCAAACTCCTGGCCCATGGGCCAGATGCATCATGGGCTGGCCCTGCCTTCCCCTGCTTTAGCAAAGGGAGGGGGAAGTCCCAATACATCACATGATGCCGCCGTGATGACATGAATTTGACACTCCTGGCATAGAGCATAGTCTAGGGTGCATTTTGCTGCAGGTCATGCATGATGGTGTCCATTAACAATATAAACAGAACTGGTGACAGTGCAGAGCCTTGGTGCACCCCAACCATCACTAGCAATCTGTTGGAGAGGCTGGCTAGGCATTGCACTTTGCTGCTGGTGTTCTTATATAGCATTTTGGCCCAGTCAATGAGTGGTTCCGGTACTCCATGATTCCAGAGGGCACACCAGGTCAGTTGGTGTGGAACGTGATCAAATGCCTTCTCCAGGTCTAGGAATGCCATGTGTAGTGGTTGTCTCTTCTCATGGTGTTTCTCTATGAGCTGATAGGCTGCAAGGACAGCATCAATTGTTCTACATCCTTTAACAAAGCCTCATTGTTTGATGGTGAGACAATGCAAACATCCCTGACAAATTTCCCTCCCAATAGACAGAAGACCAAAGTGTTCAGAACTTCCCGAACAGAAGGTCCTGCACTCTGGCAAATCCCCAATGCTTTCCACGTTCTGTTGGTAAAACAGATCTTTCTGCAGTTAGGAAAGGCACAGAGGGAACAGAATCCAACTGTGATTGGGAGAAGGCTCCACTCACTCACTCACTCACACACAGGCACACTCATATTTTCCTCACTGGCCTTTAAAGTTAAAATTTAGAAGCACTCACCTTCTTTCCAAGCAGCTCAAAACTCTTTCTACTACCCTTATTCCAAATGGCCAAGTTCTGGGGAAACCCACCCACAAACACAATGGGTCTGTTGCCAGCAAGGTGGAAGCTTACCTGGAACAGATACCTGGTTTGTATTATCATATGTGGTAGACATGCCCAAAAGCAAAAAAATATTGGAAAAAATACATACATGGTTAGAAAAAATGGTAAAGCAACATATTGATTTAAAACCAGAAATAATTTTATTGAGCATGTTATCAAATAAATATAACAAGGGGAATACATATTTGATTTTACAAGTATTGACTGCAGCCAGAATTGTATTTGCACAACAGTGGAAAAGTAAAGAGATACCTACAGATGAAAAAGTGATTTAAAAAATATTGGAATGTGCAGAAATTGATAGATTAAAACTTATAATTAAGGAAAAGGAAGAAACTGAATACTTTTTGACTTGGAACTTATTTTATCAATGGTTAGTTGACAAAAATGGAAGTTGGAAATATGGAACTATAAGAAAAGGAACAATGAAAAAAGGGAGACTTGTTAAAATGGATAAGCAAACAAGGTTGTGTCAATCAGTCCCATAAAGTGCAGGCAATGCCTTTTTGATGAAAAGTGCTTGGAAAGATTTTCCCTAATATTTAATATTCTAAAACAGGAACAGAGGATTATGTTTGTAATCTCTACTCTTCTCTGAACTTTATGATAAAACTGGAAGTACAATTTTTCACTCCTGGGAGCATGAAAAATGTGAAAGCTATAGTATAAGTTCTTCAATAGATTTACAGATTTTTTAAAAAGATTGCCTCATCTTCTCTAACATGTGCATCATTGCCTCACCTCAGAATAAGAAACAGATCCTATTTTGGGCAAGATTAGAATTAAAAGAATAGGTACAGAACATATTTTAAGGACTTTTTTAAAAACGACAGTTGCCTCTCTAAGTTTAAAAGGTTATAATGCTAATGAATGTATTTACATTTTTGCTACCCCAGCTCTCACCATTGCAGTATGCACCATGGATACAGTAATATATATCTTTACATATTCTTTATATACAGAATATATAAAGATATATATTCATATCTTGATTAGCATAATATGTTATACGCAGCACTGCTCTAGTGCATTCTGCCATATGCATCCTTGTTGGAAAAGTCATGCTGGGTTTACAAAGTTGTTTCAAGGTTAAACCAAAGTTGTACAAATATTCAAAGGGCTGCTTTGGTTTGGTAAAAGGTAAACTTGAAGCTCTTTCATGAAGCCAGGGGACCCATGGCTTCTGAGAGCTCTACCCTGTAATGCCTTGTTAGATGACCCTTCCCTAAAATGTCTCCAGCTTTTGCACATGAGCCCAGAAAGCATCAAAAAGCACTGGGCAAGTGCTGTACTCTGCTGCCTGCAGCGCTGACTGTCTGAAGACAGAAAAGTCTCTTGGGCAGGCCTTGTGTCTGTGCAAAAAGCTGTTCTGAGTTTCCCATGAGACAGACAAATACTGTACATCCTCATGGAAGGAAGGAAGCAATGGGGTTCCCCAAGGTTCTGTTTTCTGGGCAATACTCTTTAATATCTTCATAAATGATTTAGATGATGGAATAGAATAGGGCTGTCACACCTGCGGCCCATGGGCCAGATGTGTCACATGCTGGCCATGCCCCGACCCAGTTTAGCAGAAGAGGGGGGAAGTCCTCATACATCATGTGATGCCAGTGTAAGTTTGACACCCTTGGAATAGAAGGAAAACTCATCAAATTTGCAGATGACACCAAATTAGCCAGAATAGCCAACACCACAAAATATAGGCTCAGGAACCACATGGATCTTGATAGACTTGAACACTGGGCAAAATGAAACAAAATGAAATTCAGTGTAGAAAAAAGAAAATAAAACAGTTTTATACTTAAGAAAGCAAAACCAAATGTATAGGTATATAGATGAAACTTGGCTTGACAGCAGTAACTGTAAGAAGGCTCTTGGAATCACTGAAGTATGAGCAAGCAATATGCTACAGCTGCCAAAAAAGCCAATGCAGTCCTGGGCTGCATTAATAGAGGGACAGAATCTAAATTTCTGAAGAGAAGTTTCCTGAGAGTTAGAACAATCAACCAATGGAACAGCTTGACTTTAGAAGTTATGGGTGTTCCACAGGGGTGGGATTCAAATTTTTTAACAACCTGTTCTGTGGGCGTGCTTAGTTGGTGGTCATGGCTTGGTGGTCATGTTATTGGCTGGGTGTGGCCAACTCAATATCACTCACATCGAGGCATGCATCTCCTCGCCTGGCCTCTGATGATTGTGGGGATGATGCAACAGTCGTAAGTGTGAAAAATGATCATAAGTCATTTTTTTCAGTGCCATTGTAACTTTGAATGGTCACTCCACACAAGCAAAGTACCAGCCAAGGAGGGGGGAAAAAAACTCCAGAGACGTTCCTGAGACAGGAAGTTTAGTCCTGCCAAGAATGTAATAAAGGTTAATGGAGAGGCAGTTTCTGTAAGCAACACCAGAATGTTTCCTTCCTGCCTTCCTTACAGGATTAGGCCAGGAATTTCTTCTAACAACTAGTTCTCTGGACTGTTTAGAATGTTAACAACCGGTTCTAGCGAATAGGTGTGAACTGGTAGAATCCCATCCCTGGTGTCCAACACTGGAGGCCTTTAAGAACGGAGAACCATTTGTCTAAAATGGTCTAGGGTCTCCTGCTTGAGCAGGTGGTTGGAGTAGACCTCCAAAGTTCCCTCCAACTTTTCTGTACTCTATTCTGAGGCATAAGGAAGCTCTGAGGTAGTGCAGAGTGCTGCATTGGAGTACTTCATGTTGCTTCTTTGCTTTGACAGAAGATTTTGGTGAGTATAGGGGAGGTGAAATGAGCTCTCTCCACAAGTCTTCTCAAAGTTTTGCAAAGCAGAGCCAAGTAAACACCAATCTCATTTCACACTCTTAGAAGCAGGGTAGCCATGCTACTTCAGAAAGCAGCTTAAAGGTTGCTTAACATTTGCTAAGTGAAGAACTTGAATTCCAACCATTTGGAGCACTGTAATTGGGCTGGGTTTGCTGTAGCTTTTAGGATTATTTTTTTGCCCCACTCATGTCCCTGCTGCTATTGATTTAATCTTTAACTGAATGATGTGAAGACAGAACAAGTCTGCTCAGAGCAGCCCGCCTAATGATTAACATTTATTTTTTGAAAAGTATTTGCCCAGGGGAAGCTAGAATTTGCAAGACTAAATGTGGAATATGTACAATAATTGTGTTATGATTTATTTTTCTGGCAGGTAATATAAAGAAACAGGTCTAATCATGCACTGCTTTTACACCCAGTTGTTGCTAATAGGGCTACAGACTATCTGTCTCAAGTCCTAAACTTCTTTGAGATTGTCCATTCCAAGTGAAATTGGTCTATTCAGTGAGTTAGGAGGAACTCTTGACTGCAAATTCTGACCCCCTTGGAAGTATCACTACCCAGGAGCCTGGCAATTAAGCCTTTTTTGTAGAGTCTTTTCTGGTACAGCAAACCCGTAGAGATAGTGAAGAGGCAGACCTTTTAGAACATAGATTAATAGGGTTGGAAGGAACTTTGGAGGTTGTCTAGTCCATTAGTCCCAAATCATTGCGGCTTGGTGGCCTGCCTGGGAGGGGAGAGGGGAACTGGACCGTGCAAGCAGTTGGCTGGCGCATATGTGCACATGCAGCTCTTGCTCAAGTAGTGCACCAGCATGAACAGTGGGCTGACATGCACATGTGTGAATGCCCTCCGGCCCGCTGCTTGCACAAGTTGAGCTGTGCATGCATGCATGCTCCAGCCAGCCACTCAGATGGCCCAATTCCAAATAAGCTATCCCAGTAATGGACTGTGACCAGAGGTGGTATTCAGCAGGTTCTGACCAGTTCTGGAAAACCAGTAGTTTTTTTATTACCTCTGACTGGAGATTTTACAGTATCCTTTCCCTGCTACGTCCACCAAGCCATGTCCACAGAACTGGTAGCAAAAAATCTGAATCCCACCATTGACTGTAACCCAAGGGTAGGGGCCCCTGGTCTAGTCCAACCCTCTTCTTAAGCAGGGGACTGTGTACTATTCAAGACAGATGTTTATCCAGTCTCTTCTTTAAAATCTCCATTGATGGAGTACCACAACTTATGGAGGCAAGCCTTTCCAGTGATTAATTGTTCTCACTGACAGGAAATTTCTCCTTAATTCCAGGCTGGATCTCTCTTTAATGAACTTTTACACATTATTTCTTGTCCTATTTTCAATGCCTCGGGTAATAAGGTTGATACATTCTATAATGGGGGTTGACCAGGTGAAATATGATTTTTGTATGTTCCTCAGGAAATAGCACCTGATGATTGTTCAGGCTATTATATCTAGAAACTACTAAAACTCTTATGCCTGTTTGTATCCTTTAGTTGTGCAAAACAGTGTATCATAGGCAACTGTCAGACATGCCTCCATCTGATCCCTTAGGGAAGTAAAATTCTCAACTCCATTTGATTGAAGTGAAAAAGCACTTTTACTAAGAGATGCTGATTGCAATAAAATCAAGTTGAATCTAAAATCCCCATGTGCCAATACAGAACTAAACCCTTTATTTCCCCTGTGGTCCATCTATGTGTAACCAATCTGGCACCACCAAGATGTTTTGGGAAGTGCTGAAGTGTTTCGGTTGGTGAAATTCCACTCTCAGGGCAAATGGCCTTGAAGATGCCAGCAGGGCAGCACCAAACGGATTCCAGGATGCTCTATTTTTCCTCAACTGTTAATTCCTCCCTCCCAATTTCTCATAATAGAAGTATACACCTTTATTGCCCATTTGTCCCCTCCTCCATGCCTGACTGATGGCAGAACATTGACAAGGCGCCAAACTGAACCTGGTGGATCTGACAAGCAACCTTTTTTATCAACATACCTTAAATAGGTAAACTTATAGAATGCATCCAAAATCCAGACCCCATAACTCACATGAGATTGAAATTTGGCAAATTGTGGCCACTTTAGTGATGCCACACAGTCACCATGAAACAGTTAGCCATGGTCACAAAATCATAATCAGCTCCCTGACAACTTTTCTACAAATCAGTGAGGAAACGAGCAAGAAATTGATGATCAAGATTGCCCATGCTCCCTGTCAGCTTCTCACAAGCAAAGATTCACACACTCCTGTGCACCCTTCCTAACTCACATCACAATCCCACATACCATCCCTGAGCCACAGGGCATATTCATATAATCCTAGCACATCCATGCACCTTTCTAACCCATGCCACACTCCCTCGTTCCCACTTGCCTGATAACACTTCCCATGAATCCCTGAACTGCTCCCCCTCCCCAACCCATGTGTCATGGTATTTCAGAGGAGGAGGAGGAATAACTGGACCATTCAATGGAGATGGCACTAGATGGAGTTAACAGATAAAGATAATAGACAACAGATGAAGAGAGTTGGGAATCATTTATGATGATATTGAAGAGTCCTGGGCCTAAGACGGAACCTTGTGGCACCCCATTGCTTACTTTCCTCCATGTAGACTTGGACCCATTAAGGACGACTCATTGAATATGGTTTGTCAGCCAGTTATGAATCCATCTGATGGTGATGCTATCTATCCCACTTTTTTCTAGCTTACCAAGAAGTAGCTTGTGGTCTACTTTGTCGAATGCCTTGCTGAAGTCTAAGTACTGTATATTATGCCCATAGTATCTCACTGCTCTACTAATTTAGTTACTATGTTGAAAAATGAAATATGATTGGTTTGGCATGATTTGTTTTTGACAAACCTATGCTAGCTATTACTTTACTCATTTCTAGATGTTGGCAGATCTGTTTTTTAAATTATCTTTTCCAATATCTTCCTGGGTATTGATGTTAGGCTGATTGGACTGTAGCTTCCTGGGTCTGTTTTATTAAAGGATTTATTAAATCATATTAAAGGATTATGGTTTAAATTGCAGTACTTATTAAAGTAAACTGGGGGGGGGGGGTTTCAGGATTTTTTTCATTCTATAATGAATTAAAAATCATATATCATATCATATATCTTCCAAATTCTGAAAATGCTTTAAAGAAAGACAGAGCTAGTACTACATTAGATCACTAAGAATATTTGTCCAGAAATAAATTGGTTGAGTTTAAACAGCTGTGGGGTGTTATATCATCCACACACCCATGTAAACATACATGCAGAAACATCTTGCAATGATTTTGTGCAAGCCACCCATTTTGCCAGGGCCTGAATGGGAGCAATGGAATACCCAATGGATTACCCCGTGTCCTTTTTTTTCCTATGCAATATGATTTATACAAATTGATTGGTTTGCATTTTGATCAACTTACTCATCCTTGAATAATTTCATTCTCTGGGGCCAAAGAATGTGGGAAATGAGCAAAAATGTACAAATGCAATCAACATGTTTCAGATAAACATTTTCTATATTTATATAGCTATTTACCATATTTAAAACTCTTTGGGTACAAACACAGAGGATGTAAGAGGTGGATGCATAAGGTGTTATGCTATGCGGGAGCCCATTTTTATTTGATGTTCTATAATTCCTTTTTCTTTAATATGAAAATAATTTAAATGGTGCAGACACATCCAAGTCATCTGAAGAGTCATACTGGAAACAATCCAAGAGCATGCAATAAGGCAGATCTAGCAAGATTATTGCCATTTCTTAACAGACAAATCATTAAATACATGTTTAATTTTTTTCCTAATTTTTTCCTATATATCCAGAATCTGTTGGTAGTGCTGCATTTTTCATTTGTGAGAATCAGCCAGACAAGATCCTAAGCAGTGCCATGGTTTTTGTCTTTGGCTGAGAAGGTTTCAGTTCTTTAGGAAATGGAAGGGATTTCAGGGTCTATTTCAGTAAAATTAAAAAAAAATTACTACCGGTTCTATGGACATGGCTTGGTGGGCATGGTTTGGTCGGTGTGGCAGAGAAAGGTTAGTGCAAAATCCCATTCCCTCCCCACCCCACCAACCTACTTTACAGCTCCATTCTCCTGTGCAGGGCAACCAAAGAAAACCCAGCCAATCAGCTGGGACTCAGGAGGCAGAGAATAGATGGGGGTGGGGCCAGTCAGAGATGGGATTTGCCGGTTCTCCAAACTACTCAAAATGTCTGCTACCGGTTATCCAGAACTGCTCAGAACCTGCTGAATGCCACCTCTGGTCTACTTCTAGCAAGCTGCCTTTGAATCTTCTAGAACTGAATGGGAAGGTTTAGAAAGGACCCACTTGCCTTGATCCTGGAAGGCTAAATATTGAAAGGAGGCAGGGGAAGGCTGTGGGTGCAGTTCTAGTAAGCTTCCTAACTAGATGAATCTCATAGCTATCTTTGACCTGCTCACCTTTAGTTGAAAGCACAGATGGGATTAAGTTAAAAGCCTTAACTTTTAAAGTGTGCTTTACTGTTTTTTTCTAATTAACTCATTTTGTAAATTGCCTCCAGGGAAAAGTGCCACAAAAGCTCAAAATCAATAGACAGTAATCAAATCAGCGCACAGGGAGGAAAGTTGATGACTTTTTACGCCTGAGGAACATGGAAAGGACAATTTGATATATCACAGTCCAAAGCTCCGCCTCAGGGAAGACAGATTCACTACTTTCTTGAATCTGGGCTTCAAAGGCGACTTGTGCTGATTAATAGAAGAGAGTGGGAGGGAGCAGGGAGTGCCCTGTAAAATTTAAATCAAGGAACTGCTGAGTGATGAGCGTAGAGAACACCATGCAGGCTGTAATCCACAATGAATAAAGAGAGGTGTCTCTGGCAGGGCATGAATGGCACAGGAAAAAAGTCTGAGGGAAGAACACATGTTCAAAATTGGATCCACCATGTCCAAAATAATGGGAATTGGCTGGGTCTTGGAGCCCTGTCTCATATAGCATTTCTTTTCCTGACCAACATGACCAACACTGCCTTCCACTCAGGTTCTTCCAATTTTTCTGCAACCTTATGAAAATGTGACATCCAAGAATTGCCTCAGTGCTTTCAGACATATCCAATCCTGGGCAGAATTATGTAGGAGGTATTCTTTCCTGCTGTGAATTGGAAAAGATTATTGAATTAAGTGAGACTACAGCTAAATGAACTGCATTGTAACTTGGACCTTGAAGGTCTTCTAGTTTAAACCCCTGCCCAAGGCAGGAGCCCATATATAATTCCAGACAAAGGGCTAGCCAATCTTTTCTTGAAAACCTCCAGCAAAGGAGCTGCTGTGGCACAGTGCTTAGAATGCAATACTGCAGGCTAATTCTGCTGATAGCCAAGAGGTTGATTCTGACTGGCTCAAGGTTGACTCAGCTTTTCATCCTTCTGAGGTTGGTAAAATGAGGACACAGATTGTTGGAGGAATATGTTGACTCTGTAAACACCTTAGAGAGGGCTGCAAAGCACTATGAAGTTGTATGTAAGTCTAAGTGCTATTGCTATTCACAATTTCTAGAGGTAAGCCATTCCCATTGATTAATTTTTTCTGTCAGGAAGTTTATCCTCAGTTCCAGCTTCCACCCATTGCTTCTTGTCCTGACCTCAGATGCTTTGGAAAACAAACTGACCCCGCTCTACCCTGTGACAGTACTTCAAATATTGAAGGACAGCTAACATATCACCCCTAAATCTTCTCTTCTTTAGGCTAGACATACATAATTCTGTGGGGTTAACAACTGATTGCAAGGACCTGGTGGTTTTCGAGTGTGTCTTTTCATTGACGTGCACATAGGGCAAGTAGCCACATACCTTTCTGTATCTTTATGCTTGGCCACTAAAATTGGTGTCTAACAAGATGCAGGGTTTTGACAATGCCAAAGTGCCCTGCAGGTTTGGAGTTGTGGCTCCATTGGAAGATTAGAGGCCCTTGACTTGTGAGCACATAGAGTTTGGTTATGACCAGGGATGGGATTCAAAAATTCCAGCAACCAGTTCTCTACCCGGTTGCTAGGTAGGTGTGCCCTACCAGAACTTCTAGGAGGCCCATTTTTCACCCTTCCCAGAATCCGTAGGCTTCCCTCTAGCCTCTGGGTGAGTGAAAAAGGCCTCCTCCAGGCTCTGTAGGTCCAGAAACAGACCACAAAATATTTCCTCATGAAATAGAACAATGTGAAACAATATCACCATCAGATGGGTACATATTTGGTTGATAGAATAAGATAGAATAATGTGAAATAGAACCACCACCAGATGGATTCATAATCTATTGACCAACCACATTCAGGTTACAACTCAATGGAACTACATCTACATGAAGGGAAGGATGCAGCAGATAGCCAAAGTTCTGTCTTTAGCCCAGTGTAACAGATTCTCACAGATTAACAGAGTTGGAAGGGACCTTGTAAGTCATCTATCCAATTCCCAAAGCAGGAGACCCTACATCATTTCTGAAAGAAGGCAGTCCAGTCTCTTCTTGAAAGACTTCAGTGATGAACGCTCCCACAACTTCTGAAAACAAGCTGTTCCATTGGTTGATTGATCTCATTGTCAGAAAACTCCTCCTTATTTCTAGATTGAATCTCTCATTGATCAGTTTCCATTTGTTATTCCTTGTTTGGCCTACAGGTGCTTTGGCAAACAGGTTCAGCCCTTCTCTCTGTGACAGCCCCTCAAATATTGGAACACTGCTATCACACCTCCCCTGGTTCTTCTCTTCATTAGACTAACCATGCCCACTTCCTGTAACTAGCCTCCAGTATCTTCATCATCTTTGTCGCTCTTCTCTGCACTCTTATTAGAGTCTCAATATGTTTTTTAATAATGTGGTGTCCAAAATGGATACAGTATTCCAGGTGTGGTCTTACTAAGGCTTCATAGAGTGGTATTAGTATTTCACATGATCTTGATTGAATCCCTCTGTTAATGCAACTTAGGATTGCATTGGCTTTTTTGGCTGCTGCTGTACACGGTTTGGCTCATATTTAATTGGTTTGTCCACTAAAATTCCAAGATCCCTTTGACAGTTATTGCTATTAAGCCTGGTATCATCCAGTCTGTAAGTGTACTTTTGGTTTTTCTTGCTTAAGTGTAAGACTTTACTTCTGTCTATGCTGAATTTCTATTTGTTTGTTAGAACCCAGTGCTCAAGTCTGTCAAGATCCATCTACCCGCCCATCCCACCCTCTCCCTCCCAGGAGTCTCCATGCGACCCGTTTTGGATGAACATTGCCCCCAGAACCGGAATCTACTAGCACGTATGTGCAAGAGGAACCTTTACCTTTACCTTAAATGTCCGGTCTGCACAGAGGCTCTGGGAGGGTGAAAAATGGGCCAAACTGGAAGTTCCAGAAGTCCGGAAATGGGTCTACTTTATCAAATGTCTTACTGAAGTCTAATTATACAGGTCATCCTCAGCTTACAACGCCAATTGAACCCAAAATTTCTGTTGCTAAGTGAAATATTTGTTAAGTGAGTTTTGCTCCATTTTGACACCTTTTGTGCCACAATTGTTAAGTGAATCAGTGCACTTGTTTTCCCAAGTATTGATGTCAAGCTTATTGGTCTGTAGTTCCCTGGATGCATTTTTCTCTTTTTGTAGATTAGAACATATCAGATCTTTTCTAGTCCTCTTGCAGTTTCCCTCTGCTCCAGGAGCACTGAAAGATTATGTTCAGTGGTTCCAAATTCACACCTTCCAGCTCTTTGAGACCCCTGGGATGTAATCCATCTGGCCCCAGCCGTTTGAACTCATCCAAGGTAGATAGGTGCTCTCTTAACAATTCTTTGCCTGTTTTGATTTGCATTCCTGCTCTGTCTGCCATGGTGCTTGTTTTGATAAGTTGTGCTTTTTTTTTTTTTTTTTTTGTATAAGGACAAGTGCAAAGAAGGAATTAAGCAGTTCTGCTTTTCCCTGCTGCCTGTCACCTTCTTGCCATCTTCTCCCATTGATGGGCCTAACATCCTTAACTTTCTTCTTATTCCTCATATTTTGAAAGAAACTGTTTTTTGGAATTTTTGGGTAGTTCTAGTTTATTCTGACCTACATTCCAAGCAACAGAACCACTACTTTTAGATCTCTACAGGTATTCCAGTTGTATTTGGTGTACTACAACAACAGTAGGGGAGATGGGTGGCATAGAAATTTAACAAACAAATATTTTATGTGCGCACCATAGACAACATGTATTGAAGGATGTACTTTGTGATTGTATAAGACAGCCCTGAGGCTTAACACTGATAAATCAATAGAGAGACTCCATTCTAGTGAATATTAGTAATTAATGATCTTAAAATTAATAAACTTACTAAAGTTTAAAAAAAATATATGTACACTACTCAAAAAAATAAAGGGAACACAAAAATAAGACATCCTAGATCTGAATGAATGAAATATTCTTATTAAATACTTTGTTCATTACCTAGTTGAATGTGCTGACAACAAAATCATACAAAAATTATCAATGGAAATCAAATTTAGCAACCCATGGAGGTCTGGATTTGGAGTTACACTCAAAATTAAGGTGGAAAAAAACACTACAGGCTGATCCAACTTTGATGTAATGTCCTTAAAACAAGTTAAAATGAGGCTCAGTAGTGTGTGTGGCCTCCACATGCCTGTATGACCTCCCTACAATGCCTGGGCATGGTCCTGATGAGGTGGCAGATGGTCTCCTGAGGGATCTCCTCCCACACCTGAACTAAAGCATCCCCCAACTCCTAGACAGTCTGTGGTGCAAAGTGGCATTGGTGGATGGAGCAAGACATGATATCCCAGATGTGCTCATTTGGATTCAGGTCTGGGGAACGGGCGGGCCAGTCCATAGCATCAATGCCTTCATCTTGCAGGAACTGCTGATACACTCCACTCACATAAGGTCTAGCATTGTCTTGCATTAGGAAGAACCCAGGGCCAACCGTACCAGCATATGGTCTCACAAGGGGTCTGAGGATCTCATCTTGGTACCTAATGGCAGTCAGGCTACCTCTGGCGAACACATGGAGGGCTGGGCGGCCCCCTAAAGAAATGCCACCCGACACCATTACTGACTCACTGCCAAACCAGTCACGCTGGAGATGTTGCAGGCAGCAGAACGTTCTCCACAGCATCTCCAGACCCTGTCATGTCTGTCACATGTGCTCAGTGTGAACCTGCTTTCATCTGTGAAGAGCACAGGGTGCCAGTAGCGAATTTGTCAATCTTGGTGTTCTCTGGCAAATGCCAAACGTCTTGTACAGTGTTGGGCTGTAAGCACAACCCCCACCTGTGGACATCGGGCCCTCATACCACCCTCATGGAGTCTGTTCCTGACCATTTGAGCAGCCACATGCACATTTATGGTCATTTTGCAGGGCTCTGGCAATGCTCCTCCTGTCCCTCCTTGCACAAAGGCAGAAGTAGCAGTCCTGATGCTGGGTTGTTGCCCTCCTACGGCCTCCTCCACGTCTCCTGATGTACTGGCCTGTCTCTTGGTCGCACCTCCATGCTCTGGACACTATGCTGACAGACACAGCAAACCTTCTTGCCACAGCTCGCGTTGATGTGCCATCCTGGATGAGCTGCACTACCTGAGCCACTTGTGTGGGTTGTAGACTCCGTCTCATGCTACCACTAGAGTGAAAGCACCGCCAGCATTCAAAAGCAACCAAACCATCAGCCAAAAAGCCTAGGAACTGAGAAGTGGTCTGTGGTCACCACCTGCAGAACCACTCTTTTGTTGGGGATGTCTTGCTAACTGCCTCTGCTTTCCACCTGATGTCTATTCCATTTGCACAACAGCATGTGAAATTGATTGTCAATCAGTGTTGCTACCTAAGTGGACAGTTTGATTTCACAGAAGTGTGATTGACTTGGAGTTACTTTGTGTTGTTTAAGTGTTCCCTTTATTTTTTTGAGCAGTGTGTATATAAGAAATTGCAAAAAAAGAAGACTTCTATAAAATGGTATATGATAGGTTAAATTACAGGTTATTTTCATGATTAGCAGATACAAATCTACAAGATATACCCAAAAGTGTTCAGAAAGCAAAATTTGTTGTTTGTTGTTTCGTACTGTATCAATACAACAGCAGACAGACAGACAGATCATAGGTAAGAATTTTGGCAATACTCTGAAATTCATTTAAAGCATTTATTTGTTTAAGATAATAGCCTCTAATGCAGGGGTATCAAACTTGATTTCATTGAGGGCCGCATCAGGCTTATGGTTGATCTAGGGGTGGATGTGGTTGGGGTGGATGTGGCCAGCTCGACATCACTTGTGGCCAGGGGTACCTGTGGTGATCTGGGTGGGGGCTGGGGGGATCCATTGTCTCCAGCAGAGGAAGGCAAGACCAGAGTGAGCAGCAAACCCTTGTTCACCAGAGAAACCTGGCCATCCCTCTCAGGCCATGTGGAGGATTTCAGCATCTTTTTGGGGTCCATCGTTATCCCCTCATGCATGCAGACCTCCTGAGCTCAGTTTTCGCTGACAGAGGCACTGCAGGCTGGCCCTTTCCAGGATGGCCCCATTGGTCAGATATAAGTACCATACGGGCCAAATCCGGCCTGCAGGCCTTGACACAATATAGCTCAGAATTCACAATTCAGTAAAATGGAATAAATTGCAGCAGACAGCATTATCTACATTGACTCAGGCTACTTAAGGAAAGGTGGGATATAAAATAAATAAAAGAAATAAATAAATTATAGTGTATTGTCTGCCATTTGCTGTTGTGAATTAGCATTTACCTTTTCAATCTCATTGTTTTCTACACGTAAGTTGATTGAATAGAGAAATAAAGATGCATTTTTAAAATCAGCGAAATGAAAAATCTTAATCTCAGAAGGATTCTTTACTTATGAAGACACTTATATTTTGTGTTAAGCAAATCCAGTCAGTTTTGCCCCATTATATATAAATGCTGAATCATGAATCTTCAGATTTGTTTCACTGAGAATGGCATACTTTCCAACATTTGAAAAAACATTCATTTTGAAACCTCACACACACACACATTTTTATTAAATATTTAGTGGTTTGTTTTAATGTATATTTAAAATATTAAAAATATATTGACAATTAATATATTGTGTTATAGTTTTCTTCTATAGTATTCCCCAAGAAGAGACTGGACTGCCACCTGTCAGAAATGGTATAGGGTCTCCTTTGTGCAGAGGGTTGGACTAGATCAGTGGTTGTCAACCGGTGGGCCGTGGCCCTCTGGTAGTCTGCGAGAAAAATTTGGTGGTTCGCAGAGAAATGTCACGCCCAGAGCACCCCTAAAGCAATTAATCCAGGCTGCATGGGAACACAAGGCTGCGCTGCCCACATGACCCGCAGGAACCCTCCCCGCCCACTCACTCCTTACCTGGCAAACTTGCCTACTAAGTTGCTATTTTTCCTTTTTTTTTTTCCTGACCATCAGCTATTCAGCTGTGCCAGGAGATTTAGGTTATCTAGAAAGCAGGAAATCATTAGATTTCTTGCTTTCTAGCTAATCTTTGGATCAAACCTCCATTTTCTGTATCTTGTACAGAGGTGGATTCATAAACTATACAGATGCAGAGAGATAACTCAACAAGACATCCATAACAAAGAACATTTATTGGTTCCTCAGGTATCATCATAACTCACGTTTGTGATAAAGTTCTTTAATGACCAATCCTTTGTATATCAGCCTTGCAGGTAAAAGATGATTATCTCCTAACTCATCTCGTAGTGAAAGAAAGAAGCTACTATCAGTTCATAAGTCCAGGCAAGAATGAGGAAACCTCCCCTAACCCCTCGAGGGTCAATTTAGTGAACAATCAGGATTGCAGATGTGGCCACATGACATGAACCACATTTCCCAGGATACCTTTAACTACATTTACCATGATGCATTCCCTTAAGGGGACAGCTCATAATTCCTAAGTAACTATCCAATTCCCATAGACTGGCTGGGAAGTACACTCCCTTAGGACTGAAGGTTCTATTATTCAGTTGCAGACTCAGATAGCCAATGGCAGAAACACAAATCTCTAAGTGAATATGTGATTCTGTGAGCAACTCAATCTGCCTGCCTGCTTTGCCTGATTTTGGGTAAAAGTTGCTCTTTTTTATAAAAAAATCAATATCTACATAAATATTTAAAATATTTACATACAACCCATGACCACCCAGTCACATGACCACCCAGTCACATGACTACCCACAAATTAGGCCATGCCCAAGAACCAGTTGTTAAGAAATTTGAATCCCACCTCTGCCTCTGTGTGTTTGTGTGTGTGTATGGGGGGGGGGGGGGAGAGAGAGAGACAGAGATTAGATCACTCTCTCCCACCAACATCAGCAAGCCACCGTCAGTCAAAATTCATATTAGTGGTCCCCGGGATTTGAAATTATGAGTTTGGTGGTCCCTGAGGTCCAAAAGATTGGCGACCCCTGGACGAGATGACCTACAAGGTCCCTTCCAACTCTGTTAATCATGTACTTTCCCTATCTTGGCATCTTTGGAAGAACTGTTAAAATTTACACTAAATGAACTACTTACCATGTATTGAACATTAGCTTGAAATGACTAATCCTTTTCCTTATAACGCTGAATATTACTCTTTGAAAGCCTAATATTCGAGACATACTAGGGTGTATCAACCTCCCCCCCACAAAAAGTGTGTGTGTGTGTGTAAAATCTCCTCTGCACTGATCCAATTAAGACTGCTGTGACAACAGGGAATGAAATTAGTTTTCTTATCATAAATACTTTCTGAAATTTGAGAAAATTGTAGTTCACGCTATGAGTCCAGGACCAGGTCATTCCATTTGAAAAAGTATGATTTTTCCAGAAAGCACTTATGAAACATTGTAATTTAATCAGGGTAGAAAAGATAAGGTGAAAGGGAGTCAGCTTCAGTGAATATGCCAGATGAATGACCTAAGTATACCTTTATCCTCTTTGATTTAAGAAACAGAAATACAGCTGCATTTCTTCATAAATAAAACCTCTTGTTTGACATTATTTAATATTGGCTAGACAGCAGACCCAGGCCCTTTTTCCAATCACATAACCCCTTGCCCATTTCTTCATCTTAAGAGGACATTTTCTGAGATTTAGTAGAAACTGTCAAGTCTGAACATTAGTAGCTCAGGGAGGGCCAGCCTCAGATCTTTATTGCAACCCATTGGTCCTTCATTCTTCTGGGTTAGTTTGTGTATTGCTATTGTATTCTCTTCAGAAGGGACACTTCCTCCATGGAAATGATTAGATTGTTTCGCAAGTTATATATTATAAAGTAGACAGTTAAAGTGGCAAATGCTATTTAGTGTTTGGAAAAAGAAGAGATTCTTGTTGGGACAAAAGAGCAAAACGGAGGGCATCTTGTCAATCATGTTAAGGTATAATAAGTGTTTTGCAGCAGATCCTAAGTAATCAGAAAAACATTAACAATGTCATGAACAACAGAATGATGCACTGAGTGGGAGGAAAAAGACATTGCTAGTAGTCTCTCTTTATCTCTCTGGGAATGAAAGCAAAAACAGTTTATGTGAAGGTTGTTTGACTTTCAGTATTCATTCTACAAACATTTAATGTAATCTCATATTCTCAGCATGGACTACCCTCCACTACCATCTGTACTACTGAATCTAGCAAAATTGAATCCTTCATGTTCCGTCCGGAAAAGACACGCGGTAGACCGGGTTCCAACAAATAACTCTTTATTAGTTAACAGCAACAGTAACGGAACATTGGCTCAAGCCGCGGCAGCCCTTTTTATAGAGGCTTGCCTGCCGGCTTGTATCCAATGACATTGTTTTAACTTTGCCGCCTTTGAGCGGCTCCTTGGATTGGTTCCTAATGAACCAATCCACTACTGGCCTTTCTGGCCAATCAGAACAGATCATTTGGAAACTTCCAAGTTATACAGAACACTTCAGATTCACTTTCTTTCTGCCTCTAGAAATCAGAGTTAGGCATGATGGGTTTTTCTTCTGCTGTGAGAAAGCAAAATGGTTCAGAGTGAAGATAGTTATATTTTAAATATATGGTGGAAGATATTTTAGAATCACATCTTCAGTACTTCCTTAGCATTTTTCTTCAGCAAATTTTCATCCGATTTAAAATCTGCCTTAACCTTGGACTTACAAATGAAAGATCTTTCAGACTGTTCTGCTACAAACAGGATTTCTCTTCTTTATGAATTGAAGCTTCCGACACTGCCAGTTTTATCCGGATTTTAATGCAATGTGTTGTTAAACAGATTCATGCATTACAGAAATCCAAAAATAGATTATAATTAATCAATCAGTATAATTGATTAAATAATATTTAAGATGAATAGTGGGCAGGGAAATCAAATAATAATCTGCTGATAATTTATGGGGAATTCAACCCAAAGACTGTTTGAAGCTAATGTGCAAAGTAATCAAATATGTAGTTATGAATAATCTATTCATTTCAGTGACAGAAGAATAAGAATGAAGTGGGAAAGCAAGGAAATTTGAAAAGTGATTTGCTTCAGTGGAACATACACAACTTCTACCATAATTGAACAAAGTAGAAAAAGTTTGCCATAGCTTTAAGATAAAGAAACATCAGTTTTATATGAAAGGAAGATGTTCATGCTAGGAGGAACTGATAGAGCAAAAATATTTTAATAAGCTGACATTTCATTCTGGTAATAATGATTAGGTAAATTTTAAACTAAAGGACCTATAAAAAGGGGGTGGAAAGGCTGCCTCAGTACAACCATCCATCCAAAGTAATTTGCCAACTTTGGGTGAATAAACATATTTTGAATCTCCACTGATTATCTGGTGATTTCTGATATTTTTGGGGGGGGGGGGGGGGGGGTTTGAGAATGAATGGAGAAAAGGAGAGTGTCTCATGCTTCTGACGATGGAGATAGCTTTAGATAAAATTAGGCTATAGCCAAAATGTACATTTCATCAAAAAGGATGTAGCTATTTCTACTTAAGTTGAGATAGGTTTTAATAGTGCCTCAATTCCTAATTTATAGCATTTCAACATTTGCAACATTTCAGTAGCTTGTTGTAAGATAGAATAAAAAGGAAGGTTTTTAAGAGAAGCCGTGGAATGATCCCAAAGACAACAAATAGCCCTCTGTAAAAATTTACTTCCTTATTTTCAATCCTTGTTCCTATTCCACATAAATGGGAGAGAATGCTGGGCAGGTTTTTATTTTTGTTGGCTAGCAGGAGGACAGGGACTCGAAGAGAGAGAAATCTACCAGTCCCTTATCTTAAACAGCCCTGCACATTATAAATATTTAAGAATTGTTTTAAATATAAGTCAAAAATCTCAAATATTCAAAGACACTGCTCAACAAAAAAATTGCATGTGAGTTTTCTTTTGGAAGGAAAAATCTCTACAATTTTATTCTGCAGAAAAGCTATGACTGTTAGATGTGGGACAAAAAGTGAGAAGAGCTAAGCTCTGATAGAAAGAATTTCCTCTCTTTGCCCAAGTGTTTCTATTCTGTGAGGACTTTAGCCTTCAAAGAAAGACCAATTTTTCACACCCAATTTCAAGCATTGATTGAAGATTACACCATATGAGAGATAATCCAAAGTATCATTTGTTATCATGGGAATTTTAGGTTAGATACCAGTAACAGATTCATTTTCCTGTTCCTTCAGGATAATTAAATCTCCCCAGGGTGAAAGAGGAGTGCTTTATTTCCTTTATCTATCAGTGACTCTAATGGCAACCAGTTTCACTGAGACTTCTATGAAGGAGTTCTCAAAGGGAAAGGATGGTAGTGCATGTTCATGACTAAAGAGTTTCTGCTCTTCCTCTGCAACTTTGGAAGAAACGCTTCTAATAGCATTTTAGAAGTCTACAGCTGCTATCTTACCAGGACATTCCTAATAGTCAGGAGAACTAACATTTATCTCAAATAAACCTTCAATTCTGTTAAATCTAATGCATTGTCCTGTGCCCATTTATATTTATTCTTAAATAATGAATCACTTTCCTTTAATTAGAAAGTGTAGTAGTTCCTTAATTATATTATGCTATTAGTTAATTAAAACCTGGTTAATCGAATTGTAGAATGGCAAACTAGAAGAAATAGGAGGAAAACTTGTCTTCTCAAATTGACAGTTATACAGGTAGTCCAGAGGTGGTATTCAGCAGGTTCTGACCAGTTCTGGAGAACTGGTAGCGGAAATTTTGAGTAGTTCAGAGAACTGGCAAATACCACCTCTGACTGGCCCTGCAAAACATAGTCACTGAACCGGTAGTAACACTGGTTGAATCCCACCACTGGTTACACGTAAGAAATAGAGATTACTTCTATAGAGACTGAAGAAATGTTCTCACTATTTTTTAAAAGGTTCCGGATACAAACACAGTGATATAAGGGTTTTCTAGTAAATAAAAAGAAAATAAACAGTCAGTTTTTCTATATTTAGAAGTATTTTTGACATTTCTAATAGTTCTACCACGGTGAGCAATGGTCTCATTTCAAGGTGATTAGTTTCAGGACATCTAGTTTCATCTAGAATTCAGTTTCTTTGAAAGCCTGTAAGTCTATGATACATTATCCTTTTGTGTTCTTCACAGAAATGCCCAAGCAGATTCTTTAGGTATAGAGGAGAAATTTCCCATTAAAACCTGGATCCTTTTTCAGTCAGAAGCATTAGGCTGAAAGAAATCCCAATTAACCCTTCCATCGTATTAGTGGGTATGTAGACATGGGTCACAATCTACAATTTTATAGGGAATATTCCATGTAGGTTTGATGACTTTTAAACTATAAAAACTATTTTAATAATCCTCTGAAGATACAGTAAACCAGCCATTTAAGCTAGCATAGTCTGCACCACCTATAAAGCCTGAAATGTGAACTTCTCTATCAGAAGCAAGCCTGAAGAAATCTAATTCAGACTCATATTGGATAATGTTCATCTGCTATGGCCTCTAGAAGCTGATAAAATGCAGATGATAATTTCTCGGGATTGTATATTTCTCATCTCTTGGCTGTAACAGAACACTTGAGTGCTAAGAGAGTATATTTCTTCTAGAATAAGGAATTGCAGGTGTACTAAGATACTATTCCAAAAGCCCACTGAATTCCTAACATGTTAATCACAAAAAATATATTCCGAAGAACATACAGTACTGTCCATGTATGGATTTGGTTCATTTAATTATCCAGTAATAACTGCTGTCTTTCTGAACATGAAGATCAATGTTTGTTAGTTTGAATATTGACTTGCAGTTTGACAAATATGAGTACTATTGACAGCCAGTAGTAGCTGTACAAGGAACTCAAAGCCCAGTGCCAATTAGGTCATGGGATTTCTCACCCTTTCTACCTGCCCAGCAACCTGCTTCCTTCCAGCAGAAGCAGAAAGACTATGTCAATTGGGAATTGGGGGAGATGAAATCTAGCACTTCTTAGTAGTGGTGAGAAGTTTTTTTTTAAAAAGGACTATGATGGCATCTGCTTTCATATTGGTCCAGTACTATGTTTAATAGTCAGTTGCAGTTGGGAGATGGGAGATACTTTTGTCTGCACTTTCATAGCAGAGGCCAAGCAAAATTCTTAGGAGGCTACTCTTGTGCAGTCTGTCCAAATCATTAATGTGTTTCAAGATAGAAACACCAAAAATTTCAGAGATTGACTTATCTTTTTTCAAAATGAGTAGTCTGTAAAATGTATCCCAGTGATGTATCTTTTACATCAGCATATTCATCCTTTCTGGGCAGCTCCATTGTCAGAAAATAAACATTTGCAGAAAGCAGCAGCTTGTCAGACCTCTGAACTTTCACATTCATAACCCAACATTTTTTTTCTTATTTTTGGTTATGGAATTAGTTCCTACTATTTAAAACCGGTGCCTTAGTTGTAGTAGTTTCTTCTGTGTATCTTTCTGAGAAGCTAGCTACAAAGCCATGTTTTGTCTATTTCAATAATATTTTTCTTATAGTCTTTTAACTAAGCAGGAATCCTTTGTTTGCTGACTTGAAAAGTTTTAAATTTTTGAGTAAATCTACAACATGAACAAACCGATAAAAGCACAGTTCTATTCATCATCATCAGAGTGTATCTTCATAAAACTGCAGACCATCAATCTTGCAATCTTCTGTGAATGTGAAATGGCTTTAAATACACTTTAAATATAAATTACATGTTCTGTTTATTGAAGTATAAGCACCATATTGCATGGAAACTTGTTGTTTAGCATAAGATAGTGTCTGCATTGAGCAACTTTTTCGGACCACAGGCTGGGCTTCATTATTTTTCTTTCTTTTTTCTTTTGCCTCCCCAAATTGTAGGGGGTTTTATTAACAAATAGACTAAAATATGTTTGCACATTTACAATATCTTCTTTGAGAGGCAGAATTTAAAGTGAAAAATGGATCTGCTTAGTGTCATAGAAATTTAATATACTGTACCGAATTTGAATCATTTAGGAACACCCCCTCCTCCCTCCAAAAAGCTACAGAAAATCAGATATTTCTGTTTAGGGAGCCACTAAATGGAAATTGGAGGGGGGTGTATGTTTATGCCATGGGCTGCAGGTTGTCTATATGTGCACTTTCTTTTTAGCAGTAACAGAGATTGAGAAACAGTTATTTTTCAGTGTATAGATTTCAGACACAAAGAGAGTTTAACCCCCTCAAAGCTCTATCTCTGATAAGAACTTTTGCCAAATACACAAAAGGAGCTTTCTTCCATCCAAACTCTTGAAGATGCTTGTTCTCATCAGTTAACTTGGTGAGAATGAGGAGAGAGAAGGCACAGAAGCACTGCATACAGTGGCGTTCTAAGGCAGAGCGATCCTGTTGAATAGATTTATGTCAGTTGTGCAATTGCAGCATCATATAGTTGGATGGGATGGTGAGAATGAGTGAGAAAAGTCCATTATTTAATCACTGCTTCTCATCTCTGAAGGAAGTAGAAGCTTTATCTACTTACCTATTTTTTCTTCTCATAACATTGAAATATATATATACAAAGTATACAAATTCAAAGTTTAAAGCTTTCATTATACGAGTGAGAAAACATAAATTCTAAATTCTCCTTCTCACTGAAAAAAGATGAATGGGGCAGGCTCCCCTGATTCCCTGTGGTTTTGCTTGCAGAGGGTTTTGCCAGTGAATCATGAATCAATGATTATTGAATAATCATGAATCAGTGATTATCACAATGGAAACTAACAATTCAGACATCATTTCTTAACAAGAGGTAAGGAAAAGGGTGGAATGATATCAAGGGTGTTATGACTGCATCTCTGTTCTCCAAGGTGGAAACCATAAAGGGAATCCCCTGGCATTAATAGAGCATACTCCCAAGGAACATGTATAGGGCTAGCTACAAAGACAATAAGATAGACCTTGACTTACAACTGTTTGTTTAGCAATCGTTCCAAGTTATGACAGTGACCACCCCATGTTCATATGATTCCAATGTAGTGCTGGGCAACCAGCTCATGTTTACAACTGATTGCAGCGTCCTGCAACTTTGTGACCATGAATTTCAATCTTTTTTGTCAGTTTCCAAAATAATGGGCTCACATAACCATGATGATTTGCTTAATGACCATTGTAAAAGTAGTCATAAAATCAGATCTGACTCAACTTATGACCATAACAACTTATGCTGAAAATTTCTGACCCAACGGTGGTTGTAAATTGAGGACTATTTGTATGTATGTTAATGTATATGGCTGCAATTTCCAGGGAAGTATATGAGCCAAGGTGCTTGTTATCTCTTGATAGCACACTTCTAGCAGAAATAAAACCATAATAGCATCCTGTTTATTCATTGCTTCATTAGCACATGTTTAAGTTTGTATTCTTTCTTATATACAAACCTATATAAACTTTCCACTTTCCCTGCTACCTTATAATAATGAGTTTCCTTCCTTGCAAGGGGCTTCAACCATCTCTCTATTCAGAAACTGATTTTATTAAGGCTGCCAAGTAGTACTTCTTCAAGCCTTTGAAAACTGAAGGCTGCAACAATTGTTTATAGAAAAATAATCCTTTCATTCAAACATCAATCAATCGCTTCAGTTTTCCTTTTTGTAATGGTGTTATCCTACAATCAAATTGCTATCAGTTTGACAGGAATTATAAACATTCCTCATATTTTCACTACAAGTATCCTATGTGCCCAGAAAACAATCTGGTTATATATCACCATGTGAAGTGAAATTGTTGTGATATATTCAGAAAGGAATTTTAGTTGGTAAGACTTATGTAAAGAATTAAGGTCAAGGAGATTTTTTTCCATAGCTGTTACTCTAAAAAAATACACTTTTCTTACATGTGCAAAACATTCCAAGTTCTTACATTCACACTCCTCTTAGGTCATTCACAGGACAATATTTTCCCTATGGAATCAGAATCTAAACAATCTTGGCCATGGCATGAACTGACCAACAGCCTTAAGAAAGTCACGTCCTCTTAGTTCCAGGGCCTCTTTGGAATATTTCTCCCGTGTCTTAGGAGGAAAGAATTATCAACCTTTTTTGGTGGCACCAACACTTAATGTTGGTGTATAATGTAAACCACAACTCCAGCAGTACCTGCACACTTGCATGTTGTTGACTGGGACTCCTCCTGCTTCATCATCAGCATTTCTAGATTGTGAGGGTAAATTCTTCCTTACTTACTGCATGGGAGTAACCATTGCTTTCTTTTTTTCTTGCTCCTACACCATCTCTTTACAGTTTTTCCCAAAAAACGGTACGAAAAATGCCTTAATACAAAGCTGAGATTGACCAAATTATTTATGACATTTGACAATAAAGTCTGCAGTATTCAAGCTACTCCTATTTGTAACTTTGGGCAAGATATATGAAATATATCCACTTTGTAAAAGAAAACCATATTTTTTGTTTTCCTCCAAACAGTGCCTTCCCGATTCTCCAAAAAGGCAAACAAATTAGCAAATGGAAAGTAACAGAGTCAAGTTGCATGTGTAATTAGGTGCAAAACCTTGCATCTTCTGAAATGTTTGGGTGTATTCCCTTAGTCACTTGACACCATTATTTGAGAGATAAAATTGTAGTGGGAACAGTGGTTATTGGAAGCCCATACATAGTGGAATGGGGTATTAATAGAGGTCAGAAGAAAGTGGCACTCAACCACTAATGGGAGAGAATGTGTGATGATTTGATAATGATAATAAGGTGATCATACCTCCCTTGTTTTTGTTTTTGTTTTGTTTTTTATTTGTTTGTTTTTTTGAAAAAAAACACCCCTGCCTACTTGGGTTTTTTCCCCGGGAAGGCAAATAGTATGCATTGAACTCTGGCTCAAACCTATCTGGGCTCAAGCAAGCTGTTGCCTATTCTCCATCTTCCCTCCTGGAAGCTCTGATTTATAGAGTGCAATGTGGTGACAGCTTCAGTAAAAAGCTGTTGGTAACCAAAGACTTCCTAGTACCCAAACTGATTGGGCTTTTCCATATCACAGCTTTTCTTCCCTGACACACAATCAAATGCACAGAACATATATGGAAAAATATGAATATATTTGGTGGGTTTATGCATGTCAACAATTAATTTTCTTTATCTTCTCTTTGGAATGCAGGTTAGAGGATTTTTTTCCCCCTCCAGGATCGGAGGCAACTCAAGGACAGGATCCTTTTTGAGGCCAGATTCTTCTGTTGATCAGCAGAACCAACTAGATAGTCCTGCCTATCAAAGGTGCTGAGGCTGGAAGGAATGAAAACAAGTGTCAAGAAAAACGGTGCCATTGGGAAGGATTCCCAGTCTAAGCCTAAGAAATTTCTCTATCTTCTGATGAAGAAGGTTCTAGCTTGTGAAATTAGGCTGAGGCCACTCAACTGTTTACACAATGCCGATGCCAGCCCTAACTTAACAGCCTAAACAAGCACAACTGACCATTTATTTTCCCATTTCCCCCATCCCATTCCCCCTTCTCTCCCAGCCATCATTGAAAGGAAATGAGTAGAAATAAATCATACTCCACACTTGGTGTGCTCTCCATCAAAGGATTTGCTGCCTTGCTTCAGCATGGGATACATCATTAACCACTTTTCACCTTCATAAAAGGGGGTACATTTTTAATCATTGCCTGGCTTAATGTCAATATAATGTGTCCTATGTACAATCCCAGGTTCCCCTTTATCTTTTTCCCTCCCCCCCCTTTTTTTTTTTTTTTTGATACAAGTTATATTTTGGCTGGAACAAAAAAGTATTGCTTCACTGAAAGGATTCAGAGAAACCTGCAGGAGAGTATTTGTTAAAGAAGAAACTGCCTATTGGAGATTAGAGTTTAATGCAATTTGTCTTTGTTGCATTTGGTCCATTTCTTTTTAACTATTTGTACAAAGTTGGGCTTATTAAAATTCACGGTGAGCCCAATACAAAAGCTCTATTTTAGGGTCTGTAGGCCTGCTTATTAATGCAGAATGTTTGATTCAAAATTGACCAGGGCAGGATAGTTTTAGAAGACTTTCCTTTTTGTTTGGGGTAAAAAAAAAAAAGAAAACATGCTGATCATAGTATTTTTCAATTGTTTAAGCAGCAACTGAAGCAAGTATATATAGTGACTCAGCAGAGGCTGGGATAGAAGAGACTCTGACTGGGAAGGAATACCACAAGAAAGAAGTCACAAGCATTGCCCTGCAGTGATCAGTCTGAGGCTGCTTCAAGGCAATGGAAGCCTAGTGTCCATGGTTAAGATGGTCCAGCATCTGGGACCTGTCAGCATTCTCAAAGTTCAACTCTGTGGGGGATACTCAAGAAAGTATTTTATCTTGGACACCTTTTCTCTATGCTTACTATATATGAGTGATGTTCAGAGCAGGAACTGCAGAACCCAATTCTGATTTGGAAAAGTAACCAGTCCAGTTCTGAAACTGGTATATGTCAAGACAAAGAGAAGTACATACAAAGCCTAGAAATTGAGTACCTTACAGAAAGAGATCTCATCCTTTATCCAAGATAATTGTACTCTCAAATTTATATCACCCCAATAGCTTACACTGTTACTTTAACACTGAAACTAAAATTGTTGCTGCTACTTTTGGTTCTGTAACTTCATGAGGATAATTTGATGACTGAGTTGCAGTTGAAAAAGTAAACAATAGATCTAAGATTACAAAGGGGTGGCAGTTTATAAAACACAAATCAACCATCTTGCAAAAAATTATTTAGTGCATAACTTCAAATTCTAAATGAACATGCTTCATCATCAATAGCAGCCATCTAGCAGATTACAATAATCCATTCTCCTGCTTGTATGTAACAAAATAGCCTTAGATAGTCTTTGGCATAATTTATAACCACCTATGATGAATCTACTGTATTCTAGAAGCGCTGCTGCATATCTGTCGAGTTGTAATTGTAGGAATGTTCCAATCTTGGATGGCAAACCTCAGATAAAGAATGTTTCCAAGCAAATACAACTCAGGCAAACAAAGTCACGAATCTAAAGGAGGATTAGAGAGGGGAAGTAAACATATGTTAGATTTTAACCAGAGATAATTAATTGTATGGGTTACTGTTAAGCAGTAACCAAAGTTAAGCAGTAACCAAAGTTAACCAATGATGGAGGATATCTAAAAATGTGTATAAATGCAAGACTATACTCCAATAAAGATCATCATGATTCAGTTGTTCATGATCAAACAACTCGACTGCCTCCTCATTACAACAAGTGGCGCAAGAACAGGGACCCCCTTACTTCGTCCGGCAAGGATTTGGTACACCTTCAACCCTTTGTGGTTTCTTCAACCTTTTGGTTTCTGTAAGTATGGGGTCTTCACTTTCTGAAGAACAAAGGAAGCATGTAGATGAATTTTGCTATTTGTTGAAGAAAAATAATACCGAGGTACCACAGGGAAATCTCTTAAGGCTGGTCCAGGAGATTGCAGCTCAATGCCTATGGTACCCAGAAAAGGGGTCTTTAATATTAACTGATTGGGAATGTATTGGGAAAATATTGCATACTGAACCTCGAGCAAAAATAGAAGTTTTGCAGGTGTGGCATTTATGTAGGCATGCAATTGAAACATTTGGTCACAATGAACTTTCTCTTTTAACACCTCTACCTTCACATTATACTAATGTTGTCATTTGTCCCCCTTCTTCACCTGAATATATGTCTTCAATTCCCTCAGCTCTTGCAGATACAGGGCAAAAGCCTCCTGACTCTATTGTTCAGTCTTCTTTTCAGAAAATGGTAGAGACTTGTAAAAAGGATGCCTCTGTCTCAGGAACAGAGCTTATAGAATTACTCTCTGTTTGTCCAGTACAATATCATCCTGGTCAGGGGCCACAGCTTGGACTGCAAGTAGCAGAATGGGAGGGTCTGCCTTATCAGATCTTAAGAGAGTTAAAAAAGGCAGTTACAGACAATGGGTGTGCCACCCACCCAGAATCCAAAGCGTGCCTTTCCCATCACTCTGACTCCTCCAGCAGTCTCTCTCACTCCTCCCCAGCCACAGCCGGTAGTGCTGGGATCGATTTAATCACTCAAGAGTAAATTGAGTTTAAATTTCTCATGGAAGTGAAAATAGTTCCATCTCAATTTAAAGGTCCTCTTCCTTCAGGATTAGTTGGCTTAATTTTGCCTTGTTCTTCTGCACACAAAAAGGGCTGTTTTGTTGTGCCTGGGGTAATAGATTTGGATTACACTGGTATCCTGATTCAAATTTGGGTGAATCTTCCTCAAATTCTTCCTTGTAATTCTTCTGTTGCTCAATTGCTTCTTCTTCCATGTGAAATTCCATCTCCTAGTATAGGTAATCGTGGGGATGCAGGATTTGGATCAACTTCTTTATCTGTAGGTTTACTTCATCAGCTGAACTCCTCTCGTCCTTTGTTAACACTCTTCCTTAATAAACAACCATTTCAAGGGTTATTGGATACTGGAGCCGATGTTACTGTCATCTCCTCTTTACAGTGGCCAGTACAGTGACCAAAAATGACAGTTTCTTCATTGTGGGAAATAGGACGTTCTACAGCTGCTTGGCAGAATGTTCAAGAAATTAATGTTACAACATCTGCTGGTAAAGGCCCTGTCACATCGGCCGACGGATGCAAAAAGTATGTAAAAAGGACACAACGGACGAGAAAATGTTCCATCCATTGTTATCCGCTCTCAAAAGTGCCCCAAATTTGCATAAACAGAACGGACAACAACGGAAAGGAACGGACGGGGAGAGGACGTAGCGAGGATGTTAAGTGGATGCTCCACAGAAGCCTAGCAGATGGAAGCGGATGGAAGCAGATGGCACATCCACAGGGCTTCCGGGGGAGCACAGCGAAGCGGACGCGCAGTGGAAAGAGCGGATGCAGAGCGGATGCCTAGCGGATGACGCGGATGCAGAGCGGACACCTAGCGGATGCCTAGCGGATGCAAAGCGTTCACTGCACATGCAGGGAGGATGCATTGCGTCAGCCCCGCGGATATAAAAGGATGCAGCTTGCAAGCAGGTCACCATTCAGAGGAAAGACCTGCTGCCAGACACATCTCCAGCCAACAACCATGGGGAAGAAGAGGAAACCTGTGCCTACTCCTGCCAGCCCTGGCAAGAAGGACAGGGCCACCATCCCATCCCCTGGCTCTGACTCTGCTTCTGCTGGGGCTTCTGCTGCTGGTACTGACTCTGCTGGTGCTGGTGCTTCTTCTGCTGGTGCTGCTACTGGTGCTGGTGCTTCTTCTGGTACTTACTCTGCTGGTGCTGCTCCTGGTGCTGGGGCTTCTGCTGGTGCTTACTCTGCTGGCGCTGCTCCTGGTGCTGGGACTTCTGCTGGTGCTTACTCTGCTGGTGCTGCTCCTGGTGGAGGAGGCGTAGTTCTAGGTTTTCTAGGTCTATAGAGTTTCAAGTCTGGTGGCATAAGGTATTCTGCAATGAGTAGAGGAGCAGAGAACTCTTATTGTGAAATATTTCTGGACTTTTTCAATTGTGTTAATATCAGATACATGATATGGATTCGAGGCTGATGAGCTGTATTCAAGTATAGGTCTAGCAAATGTTTTGTATGCTCTAGTTAATAGTGTGATATTACCAGAGGAGAAGCTACATAGGATTAGATTAACAACTCTTAATGCCTTTTTGGCTATGTAGTTACAATGGGCTCCAGCACTTAAATCATTTGAAATGAATACTCCAAGGTTCTTGACAAAGTTTGGATCCTCAACAAGGTCTTGACTATTTAGCTTGCATTTTATTTCATGATTTTTTCTGCCAATATGTAGGACAGAGCACTTATTTGTTGAGATTTGAAGTTGCCATCTGATTGACTGTTCTGATTGTCTAATTGGAGAAGATCAGATAGTTCCATTGGGTTACAACAGACTTCATCAGAGCAATGTGGAATGTGGAATTAAAGAAGCTTCTTGGATGAGAAGTGATACGTTTTCAAGGAAACACCCCCCCCACACACACACACACACAAAGTCCAGTTGCCTATTGAAAAGTACCTTTGAGACAAACATGATCTGGATTATTGAGATTCTCCATAGACAATATGGAAGTAACAATTCTTTTCTGAAGCAGATTTTTATCTGTGGAGA
Organism: Laticauda colubrina; assembly: GCA_015471245.1. Taxonomy (NCBI): domain Eukaryota; kingdom Metazoa; phylum Chordata; class Lepidosauria; order Squamata; family Elapidae; genus Laticauda; species Laticauda colubrina. The sequence continues at coordinate 22,699,675 of BLBF01000025.1, forward strand.
TAAAAATAGAAATGATATATTTTAATTACAGAAGACAAAGATTTCAATAATACACATTCTTATTATTCCAGTAGATGGTGCTCTCTGTATTAGCTATGGAGATTAGATACAAGCAAAAGGAAATTTATGACTGTATGGAAATAACAAGATTTGAGGAATGTGCATGTCAGGAGGACACACTACCAGAGCATAGTTTCTTTGGTTCTATAAAGAGTCTCAGATCAATTATTACATGGCCTCATTTACTCATGATCCAAAAATGGTTTTGTCCATTGTTACTTAATTATATATTTAGAAAGTTGCATTTTCAAAATGTCAAAATTTTGATTTATTGATTTTGTTTAGTTTGGATCAAAGTAATATTATTAAATTTTTGATTGTCTTAATAAAATTTTGGTAATAATAAAAAATTAATTTTCTTGTTTGCCTTTTTTGTATTGGGGGGTGGGTGAGTATTCTGTTACTGCAATGCTACAACAGTGCACCAGCAATAACTTCACACTTAGTTCGGTTATTTCAAAGCAGGGGGAAGTCATAGTGTATGAAAATAAATAAGTTAACATAATGAGCAGATTCAGTAAAACGATAAACCACTCAGTATTTTTTTTCCACACATTCTTTTCTGGACATTTGACCTTAAGAAAATATCTGCAAAAAAATAAAATGCTTTTCCTAAAGACTTTAACTTTAGAAAACTCGGCACAGAAGATATCTTTATTTACAGTGTTTTCAGAAAGTATTCAGAACCTCTTTAATTTTGTCAATATTTTTATGCTGCAGCCTGATTCTACAGTTGTTGAAATTCATTTTCTCCATCATTAATCTACATTCAATACTCCATAAAGACAAAGTGAAAACAGAATTTTAGATCTGTTTCTTTTGAACAGTTTGTATCATTCCTTCAGTACATTCCAGTCATGAGTGTCATCCCAGAAAGTTTCAGTTATTCAGTTAACTATATAGAATGTAGAATAACAGAGTTGGAAGGGACCTTGGAGCTCTTCTCGTCCAACCTTAAAAACATAAAAAAATGTTGGAACATTCATAACTTCTGGAGGCAAGTTGTTCCGCTGATTAATTATTCTCACTGTCAGGAAATTTCTTCTTAGTTCTAGGTTGCTTCCCTGCTTGATTAGTTTCCACTGCTTCTTGTCCTGTCCTCAGGTGCTTTGGAAAATAGCTTGATTCCCTCTTCTTTGTGGCAATCCCTCAGATACCAACCCACTGCTATCATGTCAACCCATTCCTTCTTTTCATTAGACTAGACATACCCAATTCCAGCAGCTGTTCTTTGTTTTAGCCTCCAGTCTCTTAATCATCTTTGTTGTTCTTCTTTGCACTCTTCCTAGAGTCTCAACATCTATTTACATCATGGCGATTAAATTGGGTGTAATATTCCAAGTGTGGTCTTACCAAGGCATTATAGAATGGTATTAACACTTCACGTGAACTTGTTTCTTTACTCCCTACCTCCTTATATGATTGGTTATCTAGTTGTCTTTGCTTGGAATTAAGTTCTAAAAGTTGTGAAGTTTGGACCCCTCCCCCCTCAATTTTAGTTTAAAGCCCTTATGATAAGATGAGCTAGTTGTTTTTGAATATATTCTTTCCAGTACTTGTGAGGTGGAACAACTCACAATTTACAAGATTGGCTAAGTTTCAAATTAAAAGACTTATTTAAAAGGTGTGGAAAGTGAGCCCCTGCGCATCTTCACAACTTTGGATGAATAAATATATTTTGACTCTTGATGGTTTCTGTTAGATTCCCAGAGAAGTCTCATTCTTGTAACAACATAAAACAAAATAGAAAGGAATGTTAATGTTGTCATACAATGTGATACTGCTCAATAGTAATGCAGAGATCCCCAATCCTCAGACCACAGACCGACACTGGACTGTGGCCCGTCACACAAGCAAATGAAGCCCTATCTGTGCATGTGTGGAATCCAGGTAGCACATGAAACCACACTCTCTCAGTCCACAGAAGAACTGCCCTCCACAGAACCAGTCCCTGGTACCCAAAAGGTTTTGGGGCACTATTGTAATGTACAAAATTTATCTACAAACAATGTATATTGAACTACTAGTTTACTACAAGTAGTCCTCACGTAATGACTGGTTGTTTTATAAGTGTTCAGAGTTTTGATGTTTGATGCCATGTAACATGTGCTTTATGGCCCATAAAGAACACCTATGTAAATGATAATGTTACCCTCCCCCCATTACTGCATGTTGGGCATGTAAGCTTTACAACCTGTTGCAGCATTATGTGGTTACATGACAGTGATTTCTGTTGTCTTTTGCTATCTTTCTAGCAAAAAAAAATTTTCATTCAAATAAATGGTTTCACTTGGGAATTGCTGCAAAAAAAGCTGGAAAATTACTTTTGGTAACATAGATGCCTTGACTTACAACTGTAATTATTTATGGCCATAATTTCAGGCTCAACTCAGTCATTAGCCGAGGATTACCTTTATTCCCTTAAGAGGAGTAATTTTGGGTACAAAATCAGAACTAGATTGATCTGCTTGAAAATGCATAATTTGTAGCTTTTGTAGAAGACTTCATTCTGAAATGAATTTCAGATTATGAGTTTCTGGATGATAGAAGCCAATCCTTCTGGAGTCACACATTCTTATAATGGTAGGATTTGCTTTCTTTCCTTTTCTTGTAGCACTTAACATTTTTCTCAGCTGCAAACATGACATAACAGAAATGGAAATAATTGCTTTGAGAAGCATACCGAACACATAAATGTTTATAAACTTATAAACGAACATCCGGCTGGTGACTTCCAAAGCAGTTGTGCACAGATAGAAAGGATCTTGATGGAGCTCTTGATAATTTATGGGAAGAATGCTATACTGCTCACATATCAAATGATAATAACCAAACTCATGCAAAGAATATACCAGCCAACCACTAAAACACACCAAAAAAAATACATATTTCAGGATAAAATATAAAGTAAATAACTTCACATCTTTTAGTATTTCTGAAGGCCCCAGATTGATCCCATCTCTGGTTGTATTTCTTTTCTTGCCCAAATTACTTTTTCTTTTGGTCAACTGCTCCATTCAAACAAACAGCAAAGAAACTCATCCCTCGCCAAATGCAAATCTAACTAGCCTGCCCAAAAGGCTGGGTCCCACAAAGAAGCCTGCCAAGCTGCCACCATGAATTCGCAAGATGGCCCTGGAAGAAATAGAGATCAAACAGTTCACCCCATTCCTCCAAGATAGCAAGAGAACTCTGACTGACCAGCGGAGGATCCTGGACAGAGTGATACTAACTCTGATGATGACTCCCTGGTAAGTGGCCAGTCACTCTGGTGACAGTCCTCATAGAACTGGTAGTCCAATCATCAGGATGACAAGCCAATCCACCAACCCTTCTGGACTCAGAGTGTACTCTGCCCTGGTTGAAAAGCTAAGAATAGGACTTAGACCACTCAAGGTGCTGGTGGAATTTTGCCAGCTATATGGCTCTGTAGCAGGGGGATCCCAGCAACATTCATCAAGAGTTGATAGAAATGCAGATGGGAGTGAACACAGAGACTCTGCATTTTATTGTAGCACTGGGCATAGAAAGACCCCTGGTGCGAGGATTAACATGGCAAAAGAAATGGAACACCTATGTGAACTGGAGGAGGGAGGTGGGGATGCAACTTAGGAGAGAAAGAAGGCCGATCCTCAAATTCTCCAGGAGTACAAGAACTTGTGGGATGCGTTTAGTGAAAAGGGCTCAGACGAGCTCCCACACCACTGGCCAACTGACTGCTCAATAGAAATCCTACCCAGAGCTAAAGTGTCTAAGCTCAAGCTATATTCAATGATTCCTAGGGAACTGGAAACTTTAAAATAGGAGGTTGTGTTTATCTAGCCACTAAATACCAGTACTTGCAGTCCAGACAACCCTCCAAAATGTTGGGACCCAAATATGTTGGTCCCTTCCCTATTATTAACCCAGTGACTGTTGAACGGGAACTATCAAAATCCCTTCAACAGATTCATCCAATCTTTCATTGCAGCCTCCTTAAACCTGAAATCTTCTCCCCATTACAGCCACCATCACCACCACCACTGTCACCACCACCAACACCACCACCACCACACCACCTGAAACTCTCATGATTAAGGTTTTACAGCATTTTGAAGTCAAAGACATATTAAACTCATGTAGACAACAAGGAAAATTCCAGTACTTGGTTGCATGGAAACCTTCCCCTCCTTCAAAACCGAATGGGTGGACACCAAGCATATTAAAGTGGCCAAATTCACAAAACATTTCTACAATCAATATCCTGACGCTCATTTCCTAACTGTGTAGATTTCCCCGTTTCCCCACCCTCTCCTTTTTTCTCTCCTCTGTAGACTAATGTCCCTATTAAGCAAATGCTTGGGGTGTTGTGGTGAATGGGGAGTCTCGGGGAGGGGAGGCACTTGAAGGTCTAGCACAGGACCAGGCCCACCTGCCCTTGCCCTCTCAAGGCCTCCCCCACCCAAGACAAGACACCATGTGCAATGCTTTCCCTACCCCTTGGGTCCCCAGAAGCCTTTTCCACTCCTCCCAGTCCCCCCAGGCCTTAGGCCTCATTCCCACCCTACTAAGCCAAACCCACTTCTCTTCACTTACATTTTGAAGACCTCCAAGACCTTCCAGAGCACTGGAATGGATTAGTTCTTTGTGAGGTTGCACAGTGCATTTCTAGAAATGGATGCCATTTTGTCCTACCTATAAAATGGCAGCCACGTTCAGGTCGCTGCTGTGTGGTCAGAGATAAACTGCTTCATTTTGCTGTTTTAACAGTGTCTCCACAGCACTATTGAAACTTTCTGCAGAGTTCAAAACATTCTGCGACACTGCAGACCTCATTAAGGCAACACAATGAAACAGTTTTTCTGGCAGCTGCTATTTTGTGCTGCCCACAAGTGAGCAGTATAAAATGGCAGCCATGGAAGGGTTACTGTTGCATATCCAGCAGACAATCTGCTTTGTTTTGCTACGTTAACAAAGTCTGCACTGCACTGCAAAAGCTTTCTGCAGCATTCAGAAGCTTCTGCAGCAATGTGCAGACCTTGTTAAGGCAGCAAAATGGAGCAATTTGTCTGACTATCACCATTTTATACTTGTCCACAAACATGTAGGATAAAATGACAGTCACCACCATGCAGCCTCGAGGCACATGACCTGCTCTTCTTCCCCAAAATGAGGTTCAGAGAGCTTCACAAGGTAAGTGTGATGGTGGTGGGCATATGAGGAGCAGACCCAAACATTGTGCAGTCACTTCAGGGTGGGATGGGGTGAGAAAGACGGGAGTGCTGCAGCATCCCTGCGGTCAGTCATAAGGGCAAATGACCATGGGAGCTGAAGCCAATGTAACTTTGAGACAGGGTCATATATAATTTTGGGGTATCTGTTGAACTTAGTTAAGTGACCTATTGTATCTCGAGTACTACTTGTAATATTTTGTTTTCAAAAAAGAACAAAGGACTAAAATAGAAAAAAAATTGTAAAGTGAATTAAAATATTTTGAAATGTGATGCTACCTTATTCCTAAACTTTTGCATGGCATTTTGAATTGAATTTTCATTATGTATTTTGGACATTCTAATGAAATTCTAATGAGCCATAGAGAAAAACGTCTGAAACAATATTTTGCCTTGTGTAAAAAACTACATTTCTTTAGAAGAGGGAGATTATTACAAAATGGAATGAATTGTCCAACTGAAATATTTCACATCTGAAATAAGCAACATTCACATGGTTTGATCAGTTGATGAAAGAGGTGAATCTGTCACTGTCATGCAGCAATGCAAACCTTTCACAGCCATTTGGGTTGGAATTTGATTATATCTCTCAAATGATGTTCGATTAATTTCACACCCTTTTTTCTATTACTTCAAATTGATGACTGATCCTTTCTGATAAAGTACAAGCCCATTATTAAGTAATGGGTTAACAACAATTTGCTAATGGATAGAGATAAGTCTGCAAAAATGGAATGATTTTCTTTCTGTAACAGATTAACTGAGTTATTTGAAAGATGGATCCTCAAATGGATTACTGCATGATGTATCATCTCTACAAAATAATACGATAACTGTATGCATATAGCAATATTATGCCAGAAGAACAAGAAAACCTCCATCTTTCACCAAATAAAATAAGTAAGCTATAAATAATGCACAGCCAAAGTCAGTGCTCCCAATAAATAATGCAAATTAATAGAAAATACATATACATTGCGTAAGGGTGATCGCTTGATATTGCTAGATTGAGTTTCCCACTCATGTTTGTATTTTTAGATTAGCCAACAATTATTGAGTTATTACCTCACCTCTTAATTTACTTAAGCCCATGTCACACTGCACCAACGGATGCAAAGAGGATATAAAATGGACAAAAAAGCTTGCCATCCGTTGGTTAACGCGATGTACTCACTGCCTCCATTTTGCTTCCTCTCTATCCGTCCAGCATCCGTCTATTGACGTTTCATCCGCTCAAAAAGTTTTGAGCTGCCCAAAACTTTTGCGCGGAAAATGTATCCAATTCGTCCGTTCTGCATCCACTATGCATCCGCTACGCATCCGTTCTGCATCCGTAACGCATCCGCTATATCCGCTATATCCGCTATATCCGCTAGGCATCCGTTCTGCATCTGCGCAACTCGCATCCGCTCGGACACAGGGAGGAAGCAGAACGGCTGCAGAACGGCTGCAGAATGGATGCAGCACGGAAACAAAGCGTTTAAAATGGAAAAAACGTTCGCAGAGGGGACCTATCTCGGATATTAAGGATGTCTAGAGGATGCCTAGAGGATGCCTAGAGGATGCAAAGGGACACCTATACTGCCTATAAAAAGGGGGAGGAACTCACCTGCATCTCACTTTCAGAACAGCAGGCTAGCTGTGCAGACCTCTGCAGCCTTCATCTGACTCTTGCTCTTCCACAGCATCCAGTCATGTCCACCGTGGATCGTATCACAGTCCTTTTGGCAGCCACCACCTTCTGCAACAGTGCGAAGCCATCTACAGGCTCTGTGAACTCTACTACGGGAAGAAAAGGAGGCGGCCAAGAAGCATCTGGGTCCGAAGATGGATCGGGAGAAGAGCAGAGTACGGACTGTACAACAAGCTGATGGTGGACTTCAGGAACTAAGACACTCGGGCATTCCAGAACTTCATGAGGATGCCTCCAGCCATGTTTGACGAAGTTGTGCAGCGGCTGACACCCAGGTTGACCAAGGCAAACACCAACTTCCGGCCCAGCCTGGAACCTGGACTCAAGGTGGCAATCACTCAAAGCACCACCCAAGTCAGGCTCCACTTATTTCAACTCCAAGGGCTTCTTCAGCATTGTCCTCTTTGCCATGGTCGATGCTAACTACAAGTTCATGTACATCGATGCTTCAGGCAGCGGCTCATGTTCAGATGCCCAGGTATACAACGCTAGTGACCTCAAGGAGGGGCTGGAAGGCAACCTCATCATGGGCTTTCCAGATCCAGACCCCCTGCCCAACGACACGCAAGATGTGTCCTACTTCATCGTGGTGGATGACGCCTTCTCCCTCAGAACCTACCTCATGAAGCCCTACACCTCCAGATGAAGAGAGGATCTTCAACTGCAGGCTGTCCAGGGCAAGGCGGGTGGTGGAGAACGCCTTTGGCATCTTGGCCAACAGGTTCCAGATACTTCTCACCACCATGCAGCAACGCCCAGAGACCGTGAGGAGGATCGTGGAAGCTTGCTGCATCCTGCACAATCTCATGCGCACCTGCTACCCGGTCTTGCAGAACAGGCTTGTGGACCTCCAACAAGGCAATGGGGACATGGAGCCTGGGGAATGGAGGCAAGGGCGAAACCTGATCGACACTCAGGATGTGCAAGGCCCCAACAGAGCCTCACGTGAAGGGAAGAAGCAGCGCAACCTCCTGAGACACTGGTGCAACTCCCCAGCTGGAGCAGTGGAGTGGCAAGACAGGATGATAGATGATTAATGAGTGCTTCCTTCAGCCTATCTCATCACACGGATGAGATTGGGCCATGCATGTTGGGTGGGCCTACAATGAACAGGGCGTTTAATAAAGAGTTGTGTTTGTGTTGACATGTGTGGATGATTATTACATTATTATTGATAATAAAGGGCCATAGGTGTGGCACCTGGGAGGGTGGACCATACAGTCCCACTATGCTTGCACTGGAGGCTTATCTATCCCACTGCTATCCTTACCCATCCCACAGCTATTACCCATCCCAAAGGTACCCCTGCCCATCCCACAGCTATCTTAACCCATCCCACAAGCATGCAAAGGCTTAACCATTTCTAAAAGATTCCACCAAGACTTTATTAAAAAAAAGAAATGAAGCAAGTGTGTGAATCAAAGATAAACTTTATTGAACAACAAGCTGTAAAACAAAAATGACCCAAGTCAAGTGTCCAAATAAACTCTACAGGTAGCTAGCTACCCAGTCTCTGGCACTCTTATTGGTCACTCGGAGGTATGCCCAGTCTCAGGGATGAAGGGTCCAGGTGCTGTGGAGGTGGGTGGTGCTGGAGTGCTGGTCTGTATCGTCATTGGGGTGCCTGGCCGCGAAAGGACAACAGGGGACGGTGTGTTGAAGAAGCTCTCAGACAGCTGGCTCAGATCTGCGATGCTGAGAGGTCCTTCCTCCATGCCATGGGGTGTACTAGCCCCAGTACTGATGAGAGATGTACTGAGGCTGGGCTTGGCTGTGGGGTGGAGGAAGGAGTAGTGTAGTGGGGCTGTCTGGTCTGCAGCTGGGTGAGGACTGGTGTGGGTGGCATCGCTGTCATTGGTGGCATCATTGTCGTGGGTGGCATCGGTGGAATCAGTGGAACCGGTGGCAACGGTGTCGCCTGATGACTCTGTGCCTGGGCTGGGAAGGGCTGCTGCCTGTGCTGCTGGACCTCCTGGTAGCCATAGCCCTGGTAGGTGAGGGGCTGTGGGAAGCCTTGGTATGGGAGGGACATCACCTGGGGTGGAGGAGCAGACCTGGACTGGGTGGGAGCAGGTTCCTCTGGATCTGGAGGGTTGTGAAGCAGCTCCGTGATCCGGTCCTTCACCACCTGGTACTGGGGTTCCTCCATGTTCTTGAGGATCTGGTTGACATAGGTGAGGAAGGGCTTGCGGTTGGAGGATGAGGAATCGGTGCTGACCAGCTGAGAGACGAGATCTATACTGGTGCGAATGGAGTCCCTGATCTCCAGCAGGACAGTGTGGCTCTGCCCCTCCTGCTGTCTGGCTCTCTGCCTATCTGTGGAGGCGGAGCTGGGGGGGTGGATGCGGCTACGACTGTGGTGGGCTCGATGTCTCCTCTCTCCCACCGCACCAGGGAGTCCTCCACGCGCTCCACCACGGTGACAATAGCTGTCCGCAGGTTCTCCGCCATGGCATGCTCCACAGAAACCTGCCTGGAGACAGGGACTGACTCTCGGCCGGAAGTGGACTGGGTCACAGCAGGCTGCTGGAGAGAGAGGGTAGACAGAGGGGCTCCTGGTGCTCCTCGGTGGCAGATCTCACCCTCCAGGAAGCTGCACCTGGCCATGACGTAGGTCTCTCTGTCCGTCAGCTTAACCATGGCCTGGCCAGATTTCTTCAGGTGCAGCTTCCCGTATCAGGTGTGCATATGTTTCCACCAGCCGAGGAGCACCTCCGAAGTGTAACCCATACTTTCCGCCCTCTCTCTCCAAGCAGCCTGCTTCCGCTTGGTGTCCCTGTACAGCCAGTGTCCCTTCCACCACAGATAGTCATTCTCTCTCAGCCACTCCAGCACCTCATCCTCGTGTTCCTCCTCAATGAAGTATTGCCTCCTCTCCCGTCCCCACATATGCCTCTTCCTCCCTTTGCCAGGACCAGATGGGCCCTCATCAGAGGGGCTCCCAGGTGGTAGGGACTGCTCCTCCACACCACCAGCCACAGCAGCACCAGCAGGATCATCAGCAGCAGCAGCAGCACCAGCACCAGCACCAGCAGGATCATCATCAGCATCATCATCATCAGCAGCAGCAGCAGCAGCAGCAGCAGAAGCAGCAGCAGCAGCAGCAGAAGCAGCAGCAGCAGCAGGATCAGCAGGACCAGGATCAGCAGCAGCAGAGTCATCACCAGGAGCCCCAGCAGCACCAGCACCAGCAGCACCAGAAGCACCAGGAAAACGAGCAGGACAAGCAAGACCAGGAGCACGAGCAGGACCAGCTGGACGAGCAAGTCCAGGAGCACGAGCAGGACGAGCAAGTCCAGGAGCACGAGCAGGACCAGCAGGACCAGCAGCAGCTTCAGCAGAGTACGCAGCAGAAGTACCACTGCCAGGAGCAGCTTCAGCAGAAGCCCCAGCAGAAGCAGAGTCAGGGACAGGGGGCGGGAGGGTGGCCCTATCCCTCTTGCCAGGGATGGCGGCAGGTTGCTGAGACTTTCGCTTCTTCCCCATGGTTGTGGGGTTGCTGGCTGGCAGGGAGGCTGGCAGGTACCAAGGCTGGCAGGAAGCCTGGCACCAAGGCTGGCAGGAAGCCTGG
>BLBF01000025.1:22710218-22742095 GCA_015471245.1 Laticauda colubrina
CTGGCACCAAGGCTGGCATGAAGCCTGGCAGGAAGGCAGGCAGGAAGGCAGCAAGGCTGGCAAGCAGGCAGGCACCAAGGCTGGCAGGCAGACTGGCTGCAGGGAGGCTGGAAAGCAGGCTAGCTGGCAGGGAGGCTGGAAGGCAGGCTTGCAGCAAGGCAGGCAGGCAGGCAGGCAGCAAGGCTGGCAGGGAGGCTGGCCAGGAGGCTTGGAGGCAGGCTGGCAGGAAGGCTGGCAGCAAGGCTTGCAGGCAGGCATGCAGGCAGGGCAGGCAAGGACTCGATGTATCCTGCAGCAGGTCTTTCCTCCGAATGCTGGCCACGTGCGATCTGCTTCCCTTTATATCCGGGGCACTTGTGCAATGCATCCCCCCCCCGCATGCGCAATTAACACTAGGCATCCATTAGGCTTCCGCTGTGCATCCGCTAGGCTTCCGCTCTGCATCCACTTCATCCGCTGTGCATCCGCTCTGTATCCGCTTCATCCATTCCGCGTCCGCTTTGCTGAGGCCCCCCAGAAGCCCTGCGGATGTGCCATCCACTCTCATCCACTTCCATCCGCTAGGCTTCCGTTCCGCATCCGTTTTCCATCTGCTCTGCATCCTCCCCGCGTCCGTGTTATCCGCTCTGGTTATGCAAATTTTTGCCCCTTTTGAGAGCGGATAACAATGGATGAAACATTTTGCTTGTCCGTCGTGTCCGTTTTGCATCCGTTGGGCAGTGTGACAGGGCCTTTAATTGTTCAAACAATGTGCTGTTACTGAATGAATAAACTATGCATTTTTTTGAGTGCTGTTTTATTGATTTGGTTTTCTTCCCTTGTTTTTAATTGTACTGAAAGACCTCAGAAGGGCAAGAAATTAACCATTCTTTTAGAGCCTAAGAAGTGGAGTCTGGAAGTGCAGTTATCACAGGTAATTCAATTAGTAGTAAATTTATGGTCTGATTCAAGGTTTGAATATACAAAAATATTTAAGTTACTGTTTGTTACAAATCCTATTACTAGCAGGAGACTACCAAGACTATTTCAGCAGTGAAAAACTGAATATTAATTCCAAATAGCCATTGTAGCTAATGAGAGTTGAAATACTTTGTTGCTACAGCGCCCTATTTCTATGATTTTTTTAGACATCTGGTAAAAATTTCTATATTTGTCTTCACAGGGACTACATGATTTGTAGTACACTTCTACACTAGCAACTTTTTTTATATCCTTAAATGGACTCTTTCAATATGGTTACATTCTCAAAATAATGCAGACCTGACAACCCCTGATAAAGGAAAATCTGGAGACCCATGAAAAAAAATCTGGAGATTCTATAAAAAATAGTGAGATTCACGGTCACGTGAATAACTAACCAATCAGAGCGTGTTATATCCGGTGGTAGAAAAAGCAAAATGGAGGTGCCCAGAGTGAAAAGAAATGTGCTGTATGTATATATGACTATATGGTAATATCGATATTGCGTGATCTGAGAAGTGGCGTCATGTCGTTTGTGTGAGAATCAGATTTATGCGCATATAAGCCGACCCCCAAATTTTGAAAAAAAAAAAAAAAGCGTTTTAAATTCGGCGTGAGATTGAGGAGCCTTGTCGTGAGACCGTGAGAAATGACAAAAAATCGTGAGACTCACGGCAGAACCGTGAGAGTTGGCAGGGCTGATAATGGAGTTCCATGTTTATGTAAATGTTCCTTACCTATAGTATGCACACATTCACTCTCTCTTTCTCTCTCACACAAAATCCAGACTACCATGTATTTTTATACACACACACATGTTAAGAAAAGACTGGCAGGTGGCAGAGTTTCAAGTCAAATTCCCAGGGCATGGATGTGGCTAATGGTCAAAAGCAGGGTTTCCTGGATGATAGATAGCAGCCTTGCTAGAGGGGCGGCCCCATTCAATGGCTGTCATATTCTTTGGGTTGCAGACCTGCCAGTTAGCCTGGTATGTTGCAGGAAACATTTGCCAACCCTCTGCTAGACAAACGTGGGTATCATTTGAGAGCTCTAAAAGATATCAGACTAAAAATCTAGAGTGACAAGAAAATGTAAGAATTGCAGGAGAGATAAACTATTACTTTTGTAAGAGTTAACACTGGTAGGAATTTATTACCATCTGTAATATGTTTTATCCTATGTGGAAAGATGGGGAATCATATCAGAATTTGCAGAGAGAGAACAAGATAGTCTGTAACAGCATGACATGCTTTGGCAGCACATTAGCCTGCAGGCAGTTTCCTAATCACAGTAACCATTTGCATAATGTAGCTGCACTTTATCCAGCACTGAATAATTGTAACCATAGATCATGGAACTCATTCCACTGGCACAGCTTGAGAAGAAATAAAGAAATCATTTTAGGTTTGCAAATTGAAACTTCCCGTATTGATATTGAATGTAATGGTGGTTAAAAAATATGTTTATGAACATCCAAATGTACTGGAGATAGATACAGTGGGAGCATAATTTCACCACAGTATATTATAAGAAATGGAAGATGGAAAATACCTTTTTGCAATTGGGAACATTTTAATGTTGCTGCTTTGGATAATTCTGTGAAATAAGATCTATACTCTGGTTCCTGTGGCTGAATTAATAACAAATATAAAAAGACATTTATTCATTCAGATTAATCTAGTTCTGAAGTTAATTTAATTTCCTTTATTAAATAATTGCATTGATCATATACAATAGGCACACTTGGCAAAGTAAATCAGAGAAGAAAATAGCTGCTGCTTTAAAACATCAAGCCCCCTCCACTAAATGAATCTTTGAGCAGATTATCATGTATTTCCCTTTCTGATAGTAAATAAAGGAAAACACTCTGTCCTCCTATTCACAGAGGTCAACCATGTATACAAATGTGTACCTTTGTATAGGATGACCCACATTCTTGCCGGGGGAGGAGGGAGGCAGTGCGCTGGATACAGCTTTAGAATGTTGTCAGCCAGGCTCCAGACTGAACAGATTGTGCCATATTTCTTTTATCCAGTCTGAACCAATGTTGTTTTGCCAAGAGCTATTTGGAAGTGAGCCTTCATTCCTCAGCTATCTTTTGGGAGGTGGATCACAGCACTGAGTGGGGATGGCAACTCCAAGAGGTCATTGTTCCCCATAGAGTCATCAGCATATAAGACGGTGGTGTAATATTTACAAACTAATTAGATTTGGCTGGGTTATCATTGCACTGAAAGATGATGAGTGCAAATAACCTAAAATGGTCAAAATAATGAGTTTCTAAATAATCAGTAATTTTGATATTGAACTTCATGGGAGAAAAAGAGGCAGTTTCCAGGACAAACTCTTCTAATGGTTTTATTTTGGAACAAAATCTCAGGTGGTCCATGGGTCTCTGGAGACTAGTTATTTCTGGTGTAATATTAGAGTTATACCATATTCCTCATGCACAATATTGTGCAAAATGAAAAAATAAACTTACAAACAATGGTAAACTGGGGGAAGGCAAATCGCAGTGCATACTCCATATGTCCATATATAGATGGACTTTCTTATTAACTTAACATTTTATAGATTGAAGACTAAAAGGACTTCAAATTTTAATTACATGGCTTGGATTTTTTCTAAATTACATTCACCTTTCAAAATTCTAGAATACCTTTTTTTTTTTTTTGCTATACCAGTAAAAATACCTTTTTTCCCCCTTTCATTTTGAAACTATTACATGTTTCATGGTATTTGCAGTACTTGCATTTTGTCTTCTTCTCACCCCTTTTAAATTTCTCTTTTGGTTAAAATTTGGCTCCTTAGAGCTCTTTACATTAAAATGTTATCTCATCTCTGCAATTTTTAGTTTTTACAATGCTTTCAGATTCCTCCTCCCCCCCATAAAACAGATAGTGCAGGGTCTCCCCCTGAAATTGATACCTAGTAGCAATCCAGATTTTGATCTTACTTTTAAAAATGTATTAATCTCATAAAATTTTGCTATAATGTTTCTATTAAATCAGGTCGATATACATAATATCGACCTGATTTAATATTTCACAAGAAATTTAATATTTCACAGGAAGAGTTCTCCACTCCTCTACTCATTGCAGAATAACTTATGCCACAAGACTTGAAATTCTAGACACCTAGAAAACCTAGAACTACACCACCTCTGGTCCGATCTAAGTATAGTATAGAAAATCATACATTGCAATGTCCTACCTGCAAATGAATACTTCAGCTTCAACCACAATAACACAAGAGCAAACAATAGATACAAACTCAAGGTTAATTGCACCAAACTTGATTGCAGGAAATACAGCTTCAGCAACAGAGTGGTCAATGTCTGGAATACTCTACCTGACTCTGTGGTTTCTTCCCCAAACCCCAAAAACTTTAACCTTAGACTGTCTACTATTGACCTCACCCTTTCCTAAGAGGTCTGTAGGGGGCGTGCATAAGTGCACCAACGTACCTACCGTCCCTGTCCTATTGTTTCTTTTTTTTATATATGTATCCATGTATTCATAACTGTTTTTACTTATACCTATTATCTTGTAAGCAATTGACAAACCAAATAAATAAAAATAAATGATGCAGACTTTAAAATGGCCAACTTCTTTTTCTTAGACATTTCTGTGAAATAGTAGATAAGGCACTACCACAAATTAAAACAAATCTTATCTCTGCCTTACCTGTTTCTGTTTAAGGCAAGATATTATTGTAACCAACCCGACCCTGTTTTTAACCTTAAGCAAATTATTTCTGACTGACTAGGTAAACAAAGTAGGATAATAATTAAGAGGCTGCGTGTTAGCATTTGGGAACTTGTGCCTTTATGTAAAATTTCCCTGTCCAGTCATGTCCAACTCTAGGGCATAGTACTCATCTCTATTTCTTGGTCGAGGGAGCTATCATTGTCCAAAGACATTTTCTGTGGTCATGTAGCCAGCAAGACTATGTGCCAAATGCACATTGTTACCTTCTCACCAAAGTAGTGCCTATTTATCTACTGGCATTTGCATTCTTTCGAACTGCTAGGTGGGCAAGAGCTGGGGCAGGAGCTCACACAGTCTCGAACTCTCCATCTGACAAGCTCAGTAACTTTAACAGCTGAGCCATCACACCCAGGGGTGGGCTTCAAAATTTTCAGCAACCAGTTCTGTGCCCAGTTGCTGGGTGGGTCTGGCCATGGTGGGTGTGACCTAGTTGGCCTCTTGCACCATGGCAGGGGGGGTGTTTTCACCCTCCCCGGGCTCCAGAGGTTTTCCTCGAGCCTCTGAGTGGGCAAAAATGGCCTCCTTGGCCTCCAGAGGCCGGAAATGGGCCTGGGGTGGGATTTGCAGGTTTGTCAAACTGTGCAGAATCCTAGCTAAGGATTGCCTGAACCTGTGCAAACCCGCAGCAGGCCACCCCTGATCACACCCCATTTAAAAGTAAGGCCCACTGAAAAAAGTAAAACCAAAGTACATGGTTAAACGGGCAGCTGCTCGGTATGTATGTTTGTATGTTTGAAAAACCCTTCATTTTTTTATCCCTAATTCATTATCACATCATTCTTTTAGCAATGAATACCAATAGACAAAGATATAGATGAAAGCAGAATTTCCCAAACTGTGACATCTTCCTCTCTTGGGTAGGTACAGACAGAGGCCAGGGGAATTGGAAGAACCTTTTAATTGTACATTGTAAAATAAATCCACCCTTCCCAAAGTTTCACTGTATTCTTTTCATTGTTTATTTGTGATGTTTTTGGGTGTTTTAGAGGACATGTGTATATTAAGATTGTACTAAAGGGAGTTATAGCAATTTTTTTAGGAACTAAAAATAGTGGAATTGAAGAAGGTATCCAGCCATTGAATGGGGTCCAACCATTGAAGTTGGGAGAGACCAACTTATTCCAAATGGAGCAAATGACTATTTGTAAGTTGATGATGTCATCACACAAAGGCTGTGACTTATCACACAAAGGCTGTGACTTTGCATCAAATGTTTATCATGTAAGTATACAATTACAGTATTTGCGTCATCTTGATTTCACTGGGTTAATGGATACCTCTTTAGACTCAGCAAACATATACATAATGGTTTATACTATCTGCTTATACAACTTTATTTTTATTGTTACAATTGCTCTGTTTATTTACTTTAATTATAGTCCATGAATAATGAATAAAGTGTAAATTATAATGAACATCATACAATTTATTTTTGAGTAGATGGAATTAAGATCTTTTGTAAGTACTTATGCTAAGTGATTGGTGATGTACCCTGATGCACTTAGTTACTCATTTTTACTTAAAAAATCAAGTTGCTCTACCATCATGTTCAGATTAAAGCACCAAAGCAACCTGAAGCATTTCAGTGGGAAAGGATCCTTGACACACAGCACATGGTTGCTTCACTCTGGCATGCTGTAGAAAGCAGCATTGGGGGTTTTGGTCTGGCTTCCAAAGCCACTTCAACTGAAGCTCTTCTCTGAAGTTCTGCATACCCCTAATCTTTAAAGTTTCTTCCAATTTTTTTTAATCCCACCTTTATTATTTTTATAAATAACTCAAAATGGTGAATGTAATATTAATACTCCTTCCTTCTCCTATTTTCTGCACAACAATGGAGTGGTGTGAGGGGAACTGAGCTGAGAGAGAAGACTGGCCTAAAGTTATCCAATTGGGTTTCATGCCTAAAGTGGGACTAGAACTCACACTCTCCTAGTTTTTACCCTGGCACCTTAAGTATAACACATACAATCATAAAAGGAACAAATACAGCAGATACTAAAGAGCAGAAATATATTACCAGTGGAACTTGAAACATGGCTTTTGTGGCCTTTTGGCTAATATCAGTTTTAACTCATAAAGTTAGAATTTAAAGTGGCAAAAATATTCAGAATGTAAAACTGTAAGCAGCATCACAAACCCCTGTAAAATACATTTGTTTTAAATTAAAAGAACTGGTACTTAACCCAGTTATACAAATGGGCCACCTCAGTTTTTCTGGATTGAAATGCAGACAGCAATTATATTCAGGACAGATGTTCAAGAATATCAATTATCTTGAACCAGCAGAGAGAAGAAATAGAGAAAAGACAGCCAAGGCGATTGCTGTTGGTGTTGTCATTTACAGGCTACATATCAGCATGGAAGCAAGTCTTCTCAGAATGAAGCCCGTCCATTTTTCCATAGAAGCAACATTGACATGATCTGAATATCATTAGGACTACATTATAGCCTTAGAGAGACTACTGCTCCTTCTGGGAGATAAATCTCAGCTGACTAGCGTATCTGGGACCCCGGGAATGCTGGCATAATAGCTGCTATCTCCAGACTCCAGTAGTGCAGTTTATCTTTAAAGGAAGTTTTAGTTTATGGATTGGTTTCCTGTGTAAATAGAGCAGAAATCATTTCTATCATAGAAAATATGTCTAATATTTGAAAAGCAACCTATTCTTTGTTACATTTTATGAATGTAATCTTTCCAGAGAATTGGATAGGGATCTGGCAGTGATCCTAAGAGGTACCTTTCCTTTCCCCTGGATCATTGAAATTCTACACTATGCCCAGGCACCCTTACATTGTTACAATGGGTCTTTTGTTAGCTTTAACCATAACAACTAAAGTAATTTACTGTTTATGTGTGTATGTGTGTGTGTGTGTGTGTGTTTGCATGCGTATGCACATATGTAAGTATCTGTGCAGAAGCTATTTTCCGTTGCAGACATGTCTAGCTTTGATCAATAATCCACAAATCACTTATTCAAAGTTGGGCATTTGACATTTCCATTTTTAAACTTTCATTCAAAGCTCATCCACAGAATTTCTCAGTTATGAAAAACAAAAATATATCAAACATAAATAGTTTTTTTTTAACATAAAGGCAATTTAAACAATTACTTTCACAATTTAGATTTCTAAATCTTTTAAAGTATCATCTTCTACAATTCTGTTAGCTACAAAGTTTGGATTAAGAGTTAGGGTTAGGGTTAGGAAAGCTCAGTTACTGTTACTGCTACAGAAAACCCTATGGATATAAAGTTACAGCTATGATCCTCCTGCCAGTTGAGTTTTCAAAAACTGTGAAGTGCACAGGATGCACAGTGGTGGGATTCAAAATATTTTACTACTGGTTCAGTGGGCATGGCTTGTTGGGCATGGCAGGGAAAGTTACTGCAAAATCCCATTCCCTCCCCACCTCATTAACCTGCTTTCCAGCTCCGTTCTCCTGTGCAGGGCAACAAAAGAAGATTCGGCCAATCAGCTGGGACTCGAGAGGCAGAGAATAGATGCGGGGGTGGTGGTGAGACCAGTCAGAGGTGGTATTTGCCGGTTCTCCTAACTACTCACAATTTCCACTACCGGTTCTTCAGAACTGGTCAGAACCTGCTGAATACCACCTCTGAGGATGCATAAAGACTCATCATTCCCCAGCTAAGAACCAGGAGGACATTCCTCACTGAGATATCCCCATTTAGATTTCCTCTAACTGCAGTCAATGAGATGAAATACTGATGGAAAACCCTCTTTCATTATGCAGCCTGAGCGGACAAGCAGAGGCCAGGATGGATCTCTTCATGCTCTTTCTTACATGCTTGGGTGCTACTTACCTAAACTGTTTTTAAAATCAACTTCACTCCAATTGTCAAACAATAATAATGAGAAATATTGCTAATATTTAAGTTCTATTTTCATTCATAATTCTTTAAAAATTGTTTGGAAATATTTCGCTGTCTACTGATCCACTGATTTGTAGTTTTTTGTTAATTTATTACAATTATGCTAAATACAGGAATAAGTGAGAAAACATTTCTCAGACTGGAATTTAGGATACAACTTTCCTAGAACTGTTCATTAAAGAGGTGCCTCCATTGAAAAGTGTTACAATTAGAATAAAGGGCCTTTTCTCTTTCCTCCCTTCCTCCCATCCATAAAGAAACCTGCGGAATGAGGGGATAGTAACTAATGCAGCTTGATGGCAATTATAAATCCAACATTCCTTGACTTCATGCCAACATTCTCTCTAATGCAATGTGAAATTAAGGTTCTCTAATCAAAACCAGACTTGTGTGTGTGCATACGCACATGTATATATGTAAATGTGTGTGCAATAGCATTTATTAACATGGTGAAATTGGTTGAGATTAGAGAAGAAATATAGAGTATTATATGAGAAAGTTCAAATAGGTGGTATTATAGGTAGTCATCAACATACTATAAAACCATTCATTTAGCAACCATTCAAAGTTATAACAGCACTGAAAAAAGTGACTCATGACCCGTCCTCAAACTTAGGACTATCACAGCATCCTCACAGTCACATGATCAAAAATCAGGTGCTGGCAACTAGCATGTATTTTTGATAGTGGTGACATTCTAGTCATATGATTATCATTTGTGACCTTCCCAGCCAACTTCCCACAAGCAAAGTCAGTGGGGAAACTGGATTTGCTTAATGATCAACTGTAGCAATTCATTTAACAAACATGGCAAAAAAAAAAAAAGATTATAAAACAGGTGCAACTCATTCAAAAATGATCTTGTTTAGCAATGGAAATGCTGATCTGTGTGATGGTGGTAAGTTGAAAACTACCTTCATACAGATAAAATATCTGCCAAAAAGATACAAGTTTACTTAATAAATAAACAAGAAAAAATCCATCTCAAAGAGAAATGAAGGCAGAGCACGATCTCTATTGTGCTCTCTATAGGGCAATAATATATGTTCAGCTCTGGGAAGGTGAGCCTGAAATGGAACAGATTTGAACAAGGTGAAAGTAAAGCTCAGGGGACCATTTTTCCATAATGAGTATTTCATTAGGCTTCATTTGTGTTTTACATTTTCTACCCAACAGAGATGTTATTATCAGTAACTTCCCTATATAATTACTTTGTTTTAGTGTTACCCATCAAGATAATTTAGATGACCAGGCCAAATATGAAGAGGATTCTTGTAAATTTAATGGATGTCAAAAAGGTTTTTTTAAACAAGTATTACTAGAAAGGCAAAGAAAAATAAATTCTGCTGGATGGAGCTGAATTTCCTTCTTTCTCAAAAATGAGGGTGATTGTGTTTTGCATCACAACAATGCTGCTACTGCTATCCTAATCTTTACATATTTGAATATTCCTCTAGTTTATACTGACAGTCTTATGAACACAACATGATATTAAGGTTATCCAGTCAAAGCTAGCATCAGCCCAAATTCACTCGTATTTTGTTTACAAGTACCCTATTATTTGATGGCCTCATTTTTCACGAGTAGGGCTCCACTTCTGTTTCAGTGGGCAGCAGCACATGATATTAGGACACATTTTATTTTTCTAATCATCTGGTATTCTAACTATTCTTTCCCTCAGATTTCTCTGTGAACATGCAATGAGCATAATGGAATAAATACTGGATTAGACTTATCTCTGAATGGGCATTCTTGTGAGAGGAGATATTTAAAGGACACAAATGTCATCACATGTAAACTCGCAAATCTCAGATCTGGTTGCTTGTCTTTGTAGCAGAGTTATGACATATATGATGAATCCAGTTGGGATGTCTGCCTGATAACAGAAAAAGATAAGCATTAGAGGAGGTCAGTGCTGAAAAGATGTCCAAGCCTCTGAGTCCCATTGAAGCCCCTCTTTCTCTTCTGCAACTGCTTTTTCCTCAGTTGCCCTGCCAGGTGTGGGAATAAGGGAACTGTGCCAGTTGACCTCTCCGTAGAACTGCCACTTGGGTTAAAAAATTTAGAGAATTGGGAAAATTATCAAGAGAAAGATTTGCCAAAGTTTGGAGTGGGAGAGCAAAAGCATTGCAGTGCAGAGTTTCCTTGAGAACCTGGCAAGTCTCTAGCCTTCTGGTGTGCTCCTAGGCCATTTCGGAAGCAGAAACCCATTTGCTTCGGGGTGAAATTCAAAAATTTTCCCTACTGGCTCTGTGAGCATGGCTGTGGGCATGGCTTAGTATATTAGTAATAGCAACGGGGGCAATTGGGGTGATTTTTTACTGATTCAAATCGTCCGTACTATCTCTCCTGAGGTGGGCTGAAGTGGTTGAATTTCACCCGATTTGCTTATTGGATTGTTATATTTCTGAAATAGCCTGACTCTGTTACAGCATATTTTTTAAAAAATTGTTTATGTCATCTAATTGGGGAAGGGGGCTTTTAAAAGTGATCTTCTAACAAGTATTCAAATAAGCTTCTAGGGTTTTTTGCATTTCATTGAATTTGATGTCAGCAAAATGGAGTCAATCTCTTGAAGTTAATTTGAATAATGCCATGAAGCAGATGTGTTCTGTGGAGCGCGGACAACTTTTAATTTCAATTCCAAAGGCACTGGTGCTGCAACAGATCAGATCTTATTAATTACAGAGTAAGAGCTGACATGGCAGAACAAGGCATAACACAATCATACATCATGAGAGCCATAGTAAAGATTTGTTTCATGAGAAGAAAGGCAAGAGTGCCATGATCATATTGGATCCAATTTGATAGAGAAAGCAAGCTATATTAAGTATTTTTGAGAAACACAAGAGAACATTGTAGCACAGAAAACTACACTAAAACTGCAGATCTGTGCTACAAAAATCCAGATGACAACCAGCTGGAAAGAGAATTTTCTTTGTCTTATTCACCCACCATCCAGTGCAGGGGTCTCCAACCTTTTGGATATCAGGAACTACCAAATTTATAATTTTAAATCCTGCAGATCACTAAGATGAATCCAGAATGCCGCTCGCTGAAGTGCCTGGACTCCCACTGATGGGATGGGGTCCTTCAGGCATTTGGCAACCTTAAATACTCAAAGAGTAATTTGGACCCGTTTCCCACCGAAAACAAAACATCAGGATCTCTCATCTCTCTTTCTCTCTCTCATCTCTTTCTCTGACATTCCTCTGTAAGTGTCTGAATCCAAGGAAGAAGCCGGACAGCTGACAGGAAATAGGAGTATGGCTCCATTGGCTGTGGAGGAGGCTGAGGAAGGGCAAAGTCTGGCTGGGCAGAGCAGAAGAGAGATAGTTAAGGGTGAGGGAATTCAGAGAAAGAACCAGGCCCACCCCCTCTTCATCCTAGGGCACACAGGGAGGAACAGAGAAGGGAGCAACATGGGTTGCGTGGCTTACAGAGGAGGAAAGGGCCCTTCATTAGCCACAGCTGGGATCGACAGTTGGTAAGAAAGGCAGGCTTTGTGCAGCAGGCTGCTGGGAGCAAACGTGACTTTATCCTGTGTTGTCGTGGCTTAAGGCCCTGTCACACTGCCCAACTGATGCAAAACGTTAGTAAAAAGGACAGAACAGACGAGAAAAATGTTCCATCCATTGTTATCCGCTCTCAAAGGGGGCAAAAATTTGCATAACCAGAGCGGATAACACGGAAAGGAACAGACGCGGGGAGGACGCAGAGCGGATGGGAGCGGATGGCACATCCGCAAGGCTTCCGGGGGACCTCAGCAAAGCGGATGTGGAACGGAAAGAGCGGATGCAGAGCGGACGCCTAGCGGATGAAGCGGATGCACAGCGGATGCACAGCGGATGAAGCGGATGCAGAGCGGAAGCCTAGCGGATGCACAGCGGAAGCCTAACGGATGCCGAGCGTTAATTGCGCATGCGGGGAGGATGCATTGCGTAAGCCCCACGGATAAAAGGGAAGCAGCTCGGAAGCAGGTCACCATTCAGAGGAAAGACCTGCTGACTGACGTATTGACTGCCTTGCCTGCACTGCATGCATGCCTGCCAGCAAGCCTTGCTGCCAGCCTTCCTGCCAGCCTTGCTGTCTGCCTGCCTGCCACCCTTGCTGTCTGCCTGCCTGCCAGCCTTGCTGCCAGCCTTCCTGCCAGCCTCCCTGCCAGCCTTGCTGTCTGCCTGCCAGCCTTGCTGCCAGCCTGCTTTCCAGCCTCCCTGCAGCCAGTCTGCCTGCCAGACTTGGTGCCTGCCTGCCAGCCTTGGTGCCTGCCTGCCTGCCTGCCAGCCTTCCTGCCAGCCTTCCTGCCAGCCTTCCTGCCAGCCTGCCTGCCAGCCTGCCTGCCAGCCTTGGTGCCTGCCTGCCTGCCAGCCTCCCTGCCAGCCTCCCTGCCAGCCAGCAACCCCACAACCATGGGGAAGAAGAGAAAGCAGCAACATGCCGCCATCCCTGGCAAGAGGAACAGGGCCACCCCCCTGTCCCTGACTGCTTCTGCTGGGGCTTCTGCTGCTTCTGCTTCTGGAGGAGCTGATGATGCTGCTTCTAGCGGTGGTGCTTCTGCTCGTGCTTACTCTGCTGTGGCTGCTCCTGGCGTGGTGTTCTGCTCGTGCTTACTCTGCTGAAGCTGCTCCTGGCGGTGGTGCTTCTGCTGGTACGTACCCTGCTGAAGCTGCTCCTCGTCCTGATGGTCCTGCTCGTCCTGCTCGTACTCCTGGACTTGCTCGTCCTGCTCGTGCTCCTGGTCTTGCTCGTCCTGCTCGTCCTGCTCGTGCTCCTGGTCCTGCTCGTGCTCCTGGTCTTGCTGCCGCTGCTGGTGCTTACTCTGCTGCTGCTGATCCTGGTCCTGCTGGTCCTGCTGCTGCTGCTGCTGCTGCTGGTGATGATGATGATGATGATGATGATGATCCTGCTGGTGCTACTGATGATGATGATGATGATGATGATGATGATGATGATGATCCTGCTGGTAATGATGATGATGATGATGATGATGATCCTGCTGCTGCTGCTGGTGCTGCTGCTGCTGGTGGTGTGGAGGAGCAGCCCCTACTACCTGAAAGTCCCTCTGATGAGGGCCCATCTGGTCCTGCCAAAGGGAGGAAGAGGCGGATGCGGGGACGGGAGAGGAGGCAATACTCCATTGAGGAGGAACACGAGGATGAGGTGCTGGAGTGGCTGAGAGAGAATGACTATCTGTGGCGGAAGGGACACCGGCTGTACAGGGACACCAAGCGGAAGCAGGCTGCTTGGAGAGAGAAGGCGGAGAGTATGGGCTACACTTCGGAGGTGCTCCTCGGCTGGTTGAAGCACATGCACACCTGGTACGGGAAGCTGCACCTGAAGAAATCTGGCCAGGCCACAGTAAAGCTGACAGACAGAGAGACCTACGTCATGGCCAGGTGCAGCTTCCTGGAGGGTGAGATCCGCCACCGAGGAGCACCAGGAGCCCCTCTGTCTACCCTCTCTCTCCAGCAGCCTGCTGCAACCCAGTCCTCTTCTGGCCGAGAGTCAGTCCCTGTCTCCAGGCAGGTTTCTGTGGAGCGTGCCACAGCGGAGAACCCGCGGACAGGTGTTTTAACCATGGTGAAGCACATGGAGGACTCCCTGGTGCAGTGGGAGAAAGGAGATGGCACGTCCACCACAGCCCTACCCGCATCCACCCCCAGCTCCACCTCCACAGAAAGGCAGAGAGCCAGACCGGAGGGGCAGAGCCACACTGTCCTGTTGGAGATCAGGGACACCATCCGGAGCAGCATAGATCTTCTCTCTCAGCTGGTCAGCACCGACTCCTCATCCTCCAACCGCAAGCCCTTCCTCACCGATGTCAACCAGACCCTCAGGGACATGGCGGAACCCCAGTACCAGGTGGTGAAGGACCGGATCACCGAGCTGCTTCACAATCCTCCAGACCCAGAGGAACCTGCTCCCACCCAGTCCAAGTCTGCTCCTCCACCCCAGGTGATGTCCCTCCCATTCCAAGGCTTTCCACAGCCCCTCACCTACCAGGGCTACGGCTACCAGGAGGTCCAGCAGCACAGGCAGCAGCCCTTCCCAGTCCAGGCACAGAGTCATCGGACGACACCGTTGCCACCGGTTCTACTGATGCCACCGATGGCACCCATGCCAACGATGCCACCCATGACACTGATGCCATGCCACCCACACCACCGATGCCACCAATGCCAGTCCTCACCCAGCTGCAGACCAGACAGCCCCACTACACTGCTCCTTCCTCCACCCCACAGCCAAGCCCGGCCTCAGTACATCTGTCCTCGGTATTGGGGCTGACACCACATGGCATGGGGGAAGGGGCTCTCAACATCACGGGTCTGAGTCAGCTGTCCGAGAGCTTTCTCAACACACCATCACCTGTTGTCCTCTCGGGGCCAGGCACCCAAATGGCGCTTCAGATAAGCACTCCAGCACCAGCCACCTCCACAGCACTTGGACCCTTCACCCCTGAGACTGGGCACACCTCCGAGTGACCAAGAGGAGTGCCAGAGACTGGCTGGCTGGCTACCTGTGGACTTTATTTGGACACTTGACTTGGGTCATTTTTCTTTTACAGCTTGTTGTTAATAAAGTCTATCTATGATTCACACACTTGCTTCATTTCTTTTTTTTAATAAAGTCTTGGTGGAAACTTTTAGAAATGGTTTAAGCCTTTGCATGCTTGTGGAATGGGTTGAGATAGCAGTGGGGTGGGCAGGGATACCTTTGGAATGGGTAATAGCTGTGGGATAAATAAACCTCCAGTGCAAGCATAGTGGGACTGTATGGTCCACCCTCCCAGGTGCCACACCTATGGCCCTTTATTATCAATAATAATGTAATAATCATCCACACATGTCAACATAAACACAACTCTTTATTAAATGCCCTGTTCATTGTAGGCCCACCCAACATACATGGCCCAATCTCATCAGTGTGATGAGACAGGCTGAAGGAAGCATCCTTTAAACATATATCATCCTGTCTTGCCACTCCACCGCTCCAGCTGGGGAGTTGCACCAGTGTTTCAGGAGGTTGCGCTGCTTCTTCCCTTCACATGAGGCTCTGTTGGGGCCTTGCACATCCTCAGTGTCTATCTGGTTTCGCCCTTGCCTCCATTCCCCAGGCTCCATGTCCCCATTGCCTTGTTGGAGGTCCATGAGCCTGTTCTGCAAGACTGGGTAGCGGGTGCGCATGAGATTGTGCAGGATGCAGCAAGCTTCCACGATCCTCCTCACGGTCTGTGGGCGATGCTGCATGGTGGTGAGAAGTTCCTGGAACCTGTTGGCCAGGATGCCAAAGGCATTCTCCACCACCCGCCTTGCCCTGGACAGCCTGCAGTTGAAGATCCTCTCTTCATCTGGAGGTGTAGGGCTTCATGAGGTAGGTTCTGAGGGAGAAGGCGTCATCCCCCACGATGAAGTAGGGCACATCTTGCGTGTCGTTGGGCAGGGGGTCTGGATCTGGGAAGCCCACGATGAGGTTGCGTTCCAGCCCCTCCTTGAGGTCACTAGCGTTGTATACCTGGGCATCTGAAGATGAGCCGTTGCCTGAAGCATCGATGTACATGAACTTGTAGTCAGCATCGACCATGGCGAAGAGGATGATGCTGAAGAAGCCCTTGTAGTTGAAATAAGTGGACCCCGACTTGGGTGGTGCTTTGCAGGCCACGTGCTTCCCATCTATGGCTCCAACGGTGTGGGGGAAGTTCCACTTCTGATACCACTGCTCTGCAACTTTCTTCCAGCCTTCTTCAGTGGAGGGTCACTGGAGGAGCTCCTCCTTGTATTCTTCGATGATGGCCTGCACCACTTCTCTGACCACAATGCTGATGGAGTTGGGTGGCACCCTCCAGCTGTACTGCATGCTCCTGTAGGTGGTCCCTGAGGCCAGGTAGCGCAGAGTGAGTGCCACCTTGAGTCCAGGGTCCAGGCTGGGCCGGAAGTTGGTGTTTGCCTTGGTCAACCTGGGTGTCAGCCGCTGCACAACTTCGTCAAACATGGCTGGAGGCATCCTCATGAAGTTTTGGAATGCCCGAGTGTCTTAGTTCCTGAGCTCCACCATCAGCTTGTTGTACAGTCCGTACTCTGCTCTTCTCCCGATCCATCTTCGGACCCAGACGCTTCTTGGCCGCCTCTTTTTCTTCCCGTAGTAGAGTTCACAGAGCCTGTAGATGGCTTCACACTGTTGCAGAATATAATATCCGATATAGGTCCCCTCTGTGAACGTTTCTTCCATTTTAAATGCTTTCTTTGCGAGCTGCATCCGCTTTCATCCTTTCTCCATCCGTTCTGCATCTGTTCTGCATCCGTTCCACGTCTGTTCTGCTTCCTCCCTGCGTCCATTTACTACTGGAGCGGATTGAGTTGCGTGGATGCCTAGTGGATATAGTAGATGCAGAACGGATGCAGAACGGATGCCTAGCGGATGCAGAACGGACGAATTGGATACATTTTCCGCGCAAAAGGTTTGAGCAGCTCAAAACCCTCTGAGCGGATGAAACGTCAATAGACGGATGCTGGACAGATAGAGAGGAAGCAAAACGGAGGCAGTGAGTACAGAACGGAAGCATCGCGTTAACCAACGGATGGCAAGTGTTTTTCTCCATTTTACATCCTCTTTCCATCCATTGGTGCAGTGTGACAGGGGCTTTATCTATGTTTCTGGCGTCTCCCCAAACATATGAGTTTTGCTGTGCCTTCAAGTCTGAAATTCTTGCTCCTGCCCTGCCAAACTAATGACTTCCGTTTGTTTTGTTTGGACTTTAAGTTACAGGTTGTGTTGTTCATGTTTTGGACTTAATTTTCTGCAATCAAAGGCTGTTCCTGGGAGAGTTTTTCTCCAGCCAGAAGGTAACCTGGACATTGGGGGCAAAGTTGGAGATAATCAAGAGATTCTTATTGCTTATCTGACTGTGTTGCCTTTGTGCCATGCCTTGGATCATCACACTCTCTCTTTCCCTCCCTTCCTCCCTCTCTTTCTCCCTCTTTCTCTCTCTCTCTCTCTCTCTCTTTCTCTCTTCCTCCCTTCTCTTTGTCCCTGGGGGGGAGGATCCTCTGAACTGATGCTGGGTGGTGGGAATCTGATGTCCAGAGGCCAATGAGCCATGTGCTGAAGACCAGATGGCTGGCAGGGAGTGGGGCAACACGGGTGATATTGGCAGTGATGGACTGATGCGCATGGGAGATTGCAGCACTGGAATCTTCCCAGGTGTTCTCTGGCCTGTGAGGGGAGTGGGATTGGGGGAAAGGAACCTCTGAACTGTTATTGCCTCCTCCTTCCACACATTGAGGAGGCGGAGCAGCTGCCAGTGATGCCCTCAGGTGAAGATGTTATGAGGGGGAGGCTCTACCTGTTCTATATTAGCATACTTGAAATACCCTTTTCTGATTGGTCCACAAATATGGCAATATGATTGGTTCTGCAAGTGATGGTGATTGGTCAACAATTGCCACCCTGTGATTGGTCCGCCTGAGTGGCGGGGAATTCAAGGAACCGTCACTGGCTGCGAGCTGCGAGCAGCCGCTATAAAAAAGGCTGCCACGGCTCTGCAGTTAGACTGATTCCAGGAACCGAATAAAGAGCTGAAAGTCACTCTGGTGTCCAGTCTCTTTTTCCCCGCGATCTAACACTGGCGACAAAGGTGGGATTCTGAGACAAGGAGACCAGTTGAGCACGTGGCAACAAGAACAGAGCAAGATGAAATGGCCAGCACCAACTCGCCACCAGCACCATTCAATCCAGCGACGGAGGACTGGGAATCGTACATCAACAGATTCCTCGAGAGCAATGACCTACAGAGGATCTTAGACAACAGAAAGAGAGCCATGTTCCTGACACACTGTGGACCCACAGTGTTCAAGATGGCCAAAGCATTGGCCAAACCTGAGGATGTAAAGCAGATGGCCTGGCCAGATTTGGAAAAAATACTGAAGGCCCATTATGCACCGACCATCTCCAGCCTTATTCAGAGACATGAATTTTACAAATGGGACCAGAGAGAAGGTGAGTGCATCAGAGATTTCGTAGCGGCTTTAAGGGACATTGGAGGGGCATGCGAGTTTCTCAACATGGATGAAACCATGAGGGACCATGTGGTCCTAGGTCTGAGAGACCTCACCTTGCAGAGCCGGCTGCTAACCTGACCAAACATCACTCACCTTGCAGAGACCTCACCTTGCAGAGCTGGCTGCTAACCTGACCAAACTTCACAGTCACTGAGGCCATCACTGAGGCCAAGGCAGCCGAAGCCACTAAAAAATCAGCAGACACAATGCGGCGAATGAATACAGAAAACCAGAAAACACCGGCAGAGACAATTCAACCCTGGGAGAAGAAACCAGAGGGCAACCACAAGACCACCATGCACCATGAGGACATCGAGTCTGTGTCCGAGACCGATGACGAGGAAGAGGAAATACACAGACTCCAATCAGAACGAAACAAACATGAGAGGAGAGAACGTAAGTCGGGGTTCCAATGCGCCAGGTGCGGAGGAGACCCCCCTTCGTTTCGAGTGCCATTTCCTAGATGCGGTTTGCTGGCACTGTGAGAGACGGGGACACATAGCAAGGGTTTGCTGGAACCAAAAGAGCTACAGCCCCAGACGAAGACACAGTACCCCCTCCAGAACGAAACAAAAAAAATAGGCAGGGGGCCGTTGGAGCCGAGAAAACAGAAGCAAACAGCTCAACGAAACTTACAGAAAGGAAGAGACACACCAAACTATAACAATCGGGCACTCGAGTGCAACCGATGCCCGGAAGGTACATGTGAAAGTCAACATTGAAGGCCAACAATGCGAGATGGAAGTGGACTCTGGTTCATACCTATCTATGGTATCATGGAACACACTTAAGAGACTGATACCGAGCATACGAAGAACAGAACTGGAGAGCCAAAAACTGACTCTCAAAGACTACCAAGGGAACAGGATCCCTGTAGTCGGACTTGAACACTTCCAAGTTAAATTCAAGAATCACACAGAAATTCTTCCACTAACCATCATAGACCGGGATCGCCCAAGCTTACTGGGACTTGAATGGTTCGAGCCCCTGGGAATCGGAGTGACCAGAATCAACAGCGTCACCGAAACAGACTGGGAGGAGAGCCTGATGAGAGATTTCCAGGAAGTGTTCGATGGAAAATTAGGTAAGTACCGAGGGTCCCCTCTATCATTTAATTTGAATCCGAACATAGCCCCAATCAGGTTAAAGGCAAGGCGAGTCCCTTTTGCATTAAAACCAAAGATCAATGAGCAATTGAATAAACTCATCGCACAGGGGGTATTGGAACCAATAGACCACACAAGGTGAGAAACCCCAATTGTGACCCCAATTAAGCCAGATGGATCCATGTGAATCTGCGGAGACTATAAGGCCACCCTCAACCACACGCTACAACAAAGTGCCTACCCCGTTCCAGTGGTGCAACATCTGTTACATTCGTTGGGGGGAGGCAAGGTCTTCGCAAAGCTTGACCTTGCACAAGTGTACCAGCAATTGCCAGTCGACCCCGAAACAGTGGAGGCACAAACAATTGTGACTCACAGGGGGGCATTGAGATGCAAAAGACTACAATTTGGAGTAAGCGTGGCCCCAGGGGTGTTCCAAAGCTTGATGGAGTGCATGTTACAAGGAATAAAAGGGGTGGTCCCATACTTCGATGACGTGCTGGTATCAGCTAGTGACAAGAACCAACTGGAAAGCCACCTCAGAGAAGTCTTACAAAGATTCCAAGAGGCGGGACTCAAAGTTAAAAAAGAAAAATGCCAGCTAGCCATCTTTAAAGTTGAATTCCTGGGGTACCTAATAGATAAACATGGCATCCACCCCACGGACCAGAAAATCAAAGCAATAAAAGAAGCTCCCAGGCCCAAAAATAAAAAAGACTTAAAAGCATTTTTGGGACTCATTAATTTCTATAATGTCTTTCTGCCACAGAAGGCAACGATGGTGGAACCACTACACAGATTATTGGATAAGACAGCTACCTGGACCTGGGGATGACGAGAAGAGGCCACGTTCCAGAAAATAAAAGACTTGCTGACATCCAAATCTGCCACTGACATTCACCTGTGACGCATCATCATTTGGCGTCGAAGCCATACTCAGCCACATGCTACCAGATGGGAGAGAAGCACCAATCATGTTCTATTCCAAAATGCTGTCCAAAGCAGAAAGAAACTATAGCCAATTGGACAGAGAGGCGCTAGCAGCGATAACAGAAGTCAAGCGATTCCATGAATACCTCTATGGCAGGACTTTTTCACTAATTACAGATCACAAGCCGCTCTTGGGAATACTCGCAGGAAACAAGGCCACCCCAAACATACTGTCACCATGAATGATGAGGTGGTCCGAGTTCCTTGCCGCATACAATTACAAATTAATCCACCGGCCAGGGAAGGACATATCACACGCTGACGCCCTGAGCCATTCTCCCCTGCCCAATCTGGGAAGTGACCTGGCACCAACCACATCCATACTACAAATTGAAATATTACCAAACCTACCCATAACCGCAGCAGACATTGTGAAAGAAACCTCAAGAGACAAAAAGATGGTGCGGATTTTAAACTGGGTAGGAAAAGGTTGGCCAGAAAACGAGACTGATGACACTTTTAAACCGTTCCAGAACAGACAGACAGAACTCTCAATGTTAAAAGGTTGTATACTATGGGGGGATCGGGTAATCATACCGGAACTACTCCAAGAACAAGTACTGGATAACTTGCATGAAGGACACCCGGGTATCGTACAAATGAAATCCCTGGCCAGAAATTATGTATGGTGGCCAGGGATGGATAAGGATATTGGGAGATGGGTGGAAACGTGCACGCAATGCCAAAAATCCAGACCTACACCCCCTGCCGCACCTGTACTCAACTGGGAAACACCGAGGGGACCCTGGTCGAGAATACACATAGATTTCACAGGGCTGACAAAAGGACACACATTTTTAATAATAGTAGATCCTTACTCAAATTGGTTGGAGGTAAGCGTCATGAATTCCACAACAACAGAAGCTGTCATCAGACAGCTGAGGAAGCTGTTCACAACACGTGGGTTGTTGGACCTATTGGTTTCAGACAATGGGCCACAATTCATGGCATTGACATTTGAAAAGTTCCTCGCCGAACATGGCATAAGGCATGCCTTGACAGCACCGGGTCGGCCGGCTACAAACGGGCGGGTGGAACGCATGGTCCAGTATACGAAAGAGACTATAGAGAAACTAGATATGGGGGACATACAAGAAAAAATCTACAAAATGCTAACTATACAACACATCACACCTAACACCACAACGAATAAAAGCCCAGCAGAACTATTGATAGGCAGAAAATTAAGATTGCACCTAGATAGATTACACCCCACCTACAGCCCTCAAAAACCAGCAGACTCCTCTAGTAAGCACCGCACATTCGGAACAGGGGACCAGGTCTATGCAAAAAATCTCACGGGGCACCCACGATGGATACCGGCAACAATAACCCAGGTAACAGGACCCAGGTCATACAGACTAGAAACAGAGGATGGAAGAAGCTGGAGGAGACATACAGATCAGCTGAGATCACGAACATTAGAAAGAAACACGAACAAACCCAGGTGCAAAGAAAAAGAACACACACACACGCCAGAACCACAGCAAACATTAAAAAAATAACAATAATAATAACCAGACCAGAGAGGGGGGAGACCCCTCAAACACGAATAAGAGGGGAGGGGGAGACCCTCCACCACCACAAGAAACACCGCAACAAACACTAACAACAACCCGCCAACCAACTTCACCAATAACACCAGAAAGAAACGACAATTACTTACCTGGAGATGACTTCGGTAGAGAAGAACAGGCAGTGGAAAAACAACAAGAAGCCACTCCAGAAGGGAGCGGCTGAGCTGACTCTACCAGCCCTGATCGACTGGGCAGGAGCAGCATGGCCGACTCTACCTTCCAGGAGGTTCCACGTAGAAGGACGGGAGAAACAGCGATCCCGTCCGAAACAGCCGAAGACAATAACACAACTGAGCTGCGCAGGTCAAGTAGACACCATAAAAGCCCTGCCTACTTATGTGACTACGTAACTACTTATGTGACTACGTAACGTAAGTGGACTAAACTAAGTGGGGAGGGGTGTTCTTTATTAGCATACTTGAAATACCCTTTTCTGATTGGTCCACAAATATAGCAATATGATTGGTTCTGCAAGCGACGGTGATTGGTCAACAATTACCACCCTGTGATTGGTCCGCCTGAACAGCGGGGAATTCAAGAAACTGTCATTGGCCACAAGCCGCAAGCAGCCGCTATAAAAAAAGGCTGCCGCAGCTCCGCAATTAGACTGATTCCAGGAGCCGAATAAAGAGCTGAAAGTCACGCTGGTCTCCAGTTTCTTTTTCCCCGTAATCTAACACCACCCCTCCCCACAGGAACTACAAAGTGCTCACCACCTCTCTGGCAGCCACCAAGCCTCCTCCTTCCCGCTGGGCATGTGAATGCTTCTAGCAAGGAGGAAGATTAGCACAGTAGGAGGAGTCTTGTTGGCTGCCAGAGGGGCGGTGAATGCTTCGCAGTTCCTGAAGGGAGGGATAGAGCCTTCCCCTCATAACATCTTCACCTGAGGGCATAACTGGCAGCCACTTGGCCTTCTCAATGTACTGAGGCAGGAGGCAACACCAGTTCAGAGGTTCCCCCCCCCCCGCAGGCTAGACAACACCCAGGAAGGGCTCTGATGCCGTGATCTCCTGTGCGCTCCCCTCGCTTCCCTCCCCATGCACATCAGTCCATCCACCACCAGTTTCACCCCTGGTGCCGACAGGGGTGCACTGCAGACCACCAACATTTTCTCATGGATCACCAGTGGTCCACGGGCCCTGGTTGGTGACTTCTGTTCTGGAGGATAGTTTGGGAATAAATATTTGCTAGTGCACTTTAGGACCTAAGCATTATTGTATGATTCCTTATTTCATTAATATTTTATTTGGTTTGGGTACTTTGATACTAAATGCCAAGAACCCTGCTTTAATTCACTGATGTAGAAATAAAATTCCTACCAGTATAGAAAGTTGAGATTGAGAACTCTTCATCAGCTACATCAAAAACAAGAGGCTCCCTGTTTTAGGCATCAGATGAAGGGATCCTATTCAAGACATTTCTCACTTCTACCAGGGGTGGGATTCTAACGGTTCTATACACTTCTGGAGAACCAGTTGGTAAGCTTAAAATATACTTCAAAAATGTTTTCTAAATTAAAGTTCCTATCACCATCATTCAATAATACAGCAACAATGGAGAGGACCTATACAATACCAAACAAAATGTAGGATGTTTATTGCTTTCAGTTCTCCATATAAGCTACTTCTGCTTTGCTAACTGTTGGAAAGCCTTTCATGTACTCACTTTAATCAAGTCATGTAGTCCAAGAACTGATCCAAGTCAGAAGAGCTAAGACATTTAAGGCAAGCAAGTTATAGAAAAGGAATATCATGTTCCATCTAGCTGTTATTTCTCCATGTTAGTTGATCTGGAGCAAATTCTACAATGGAATAACAATCAAAGCAAATCAGACTGAACCCACAATCTCTAGTAATGTAGCTGAGGTCTAACAATGTTTATTATGTTCCCTGTATGGTTGAGTTATATTTATGGAAAGTAATTTTACATCTTTTATTACTAATTGTGTAACTACAACAAATTTTGAAGTTCAAAGTGGAATTGTTAAAGGATATATAAGTTAAAAAAAATAGCAGAGTATGAATTAATCCTAGAGGCAAAATAATGGGTGTGTATATACAGTGATTGGGTTCACAAAAATAGAACCTAAAGCCAAGCATTTACAAGAATGAGTATCATTCATACAAAAATATTTTTTAAAAAAACAAAGAATTCATGGTTTTAATTAAAATTGATCTTCCCCATTTTCTTTATTCCTTCTACATTAAAAACTTTTCTCTTCAACTATTAAAAAGTAAGTGTCAAGGATATAGCTATCACTTTTATATGCATACACCTTTAGATTGGAATGGTTGAACAAATGTGTACAAACAGAAATTATCATAAACATCTGGCAAACAGCTAATCCTCCAGTTTTTGTTACATAATATGGAAAGATTCTAAATTCCTGTCAGCACAGAAATTCTTGAGAAGAATTGAGTTGAACAATTTGCAATTTTAGAATACTGAGCACACCAGGAATGATATACCTTGTTTCTGTCCAATGATTTCCCTTTAGCTCAGTATTTGTTTACATATGGTTGACTCATGGCAAGCAAGAGTGTCTGAAGGTTTAATCACACCCATATGAAGAGCAGGTTTTGGTTCTGGCTAGTCTAAACAAAATAATTAGGAGTGACATGATAGCAGCATTCCAGTATTTGAGGGGCTGCCACAAAGAAGAGGGGGTCAAATTATTCTCCAAAGCATCAGAGGGCAGGACAAGAAATAATGGTTGGAAATTAATCAAAAAGAGAATCAACCTGGAATTAAAAAGAAACTTCCTAACAATGAGGACAATTAACCAATGGAACAGCTTGCCTTCAGAATTCATGGGCTCTCTATCACTGAATGTTTTTAAGAGGAGTCACTCGTCTGAAATAGTATACGTTCTTCTGCTTGAGTAGAGGCTGGACTAGAAGACCTCCAAGATACCTTCCAGCTCTATTTTATTCCATTCCATTCTCTTCCATTCCATTCTATTCTGTGTTGGCTTTAACATAAATTATTGTGAGATGAAAAAAGATCCAAGAATACTGCTGGTATATGGCTGCATCATGCAGAGCAAACCTGTTCCAGTTTATGGTTCATACAGCACTGATGCTTCAAAGTTCAATGCAATGCTGCCTTTTTGCTTCTAAAAATAAGAGCTAGAAAGTTTAGAGGACAGGCTCCAAGCTATGAAAAGAGGGATTTTCACTGTTGTTATTGGGCCCCTCGTTTGAAGAGCATCACCTCTGCAGCAAGAAACACCTCACGAAAGCAGAGTGCCAAGCTGAATTGGCACCTAAGTTCTGGAGGCTTAAAACATACTCTGCTTTTGAACACTTAATTTTAATTTCCTCATTTGAGTGAATTCTTGTAAAACGTATTAAAATACTTTTTTCCATTGGATGTAGCCCTAATTTATTCATTCTAAATGTAATTATCCGTTTAACAAAACTGGAAAGAATGTTGTAGTGTCTTCTTAATTGACATAAACTAGGCCTTGCTGGTTTTGTGCCCCTTCATTTTTTTTCTCTTCATTTTCTTATCCCAATTTTCTCTGTATATTTTTACTTCTTTTCTTGTTAAAATAAAACAGTTTTAATTTAGATTATTGAAAGGGACATCACCTTCCTCATAACTAAATACCCATCAATTATTTATCTGAAAGAAAACTGTATCACCATAAAATGTCCTGTCCGGAACAGAAGAAGGGACAGGCTGAACCTTTGGTTCCAAGCCAAAAAATCCAAATACCTTTGGACAGGAAAGTCAAAACAAGAAAGCAGAGAAGGCAAAGCTATTGGTATATGGGCTGCATCTTGCCAGAAAAGACAAGGTTAGGGATGCTTTGAATCCACTGTATGGGGACCAGATAGCATTTTTTGTTCTGTTTCTTTATCTGATGAGTGGTTCCAATAAAGAAATATGCTTATTCACACACACACACACACCCAAAAAAAAACCTTTCTCCCAAGGAGTCTGCAAATACTATGATTGTCTAGGGCTGAAAAGTACAAAATGGTTAGTTACCAATTTATACTCTACTCTCCACCACTGCCACCACTGTGGCTTCTATTTGTTTAGTGGGGGTGGCCTTGGCTAAAGCAGGTGGCTTTATTGTTTTTTTGTCCACAGCGATCCATGAGGGAAAGAAAGGCAAGAAAGAAAGTAGGGCTGGGTGCGTTTGGTGGCAGGAGGCAGTGCAATGGGGCTGTTTGGTTTGCTGACGGAGCCACCAACCGACTGACTGATCCGACCAAAGCTGAGCCCAATGTTGGGGAGACTGCAGGGTTAGTTTGGCCAGGCAAATTATTTCTCCCCCCTCCCCATGCTATCAAAGTGGATCCTGGGTGCTGCACTGCAATATAGAAACAGGAAATGGAGCAGCCTGCATGAGGGAATGAGGAGCAGGGAGAAGAGAGGGAAAGCGCCCTCCTCCTTACCTCATACCAGCCACTCCCTTGCCTATTTTGCCATTGCAGTGCCATGCCACAGAGCTTTCCTCACCCACCACCACTGCCCTGATGCCCTTGCTTCCCCCAAGCAAGAGGAGCAGCAGGGAGGAGAGAGGGCTGCTCCATTGCTCATTTTGCCATTGCAGCACCGCGCCAACCACCATCACCCAGGACTTCACTTTCTCCAATCATTGCTTTGCCTGCCTGATTTCCAGCTCTGTCACGTTTGTCACCATTGTGTGCAGGGAAACAAATGTTTCTGGGACTAAAAAACAAGTTTACTCAATCAATTCCAACTTCGCAAGATCTTTTTCTTTCATGAGAAGTTGGAATTGATTGAGTGAACTTGTTTTTTAGTCCCAGAAACATTTGTTTCCCTTCAAATGATGGTGAGAAACGCGACAGAGAAACGTGACGGAGCTGGACTGGGGTGACGGTGCATCAGTGGTGGGATTCACATTTTTTTACTACCGGTTCTGTGGGAGTGGTTTGGTAGGCGTGGCAGGGGAAGGATACTGTAAATTCTCCAGTCAGAGGTGGTATTTGCCATTTCTCCGAACTACTCAAAATTTCCTCTACTGGTTCTCTAGAACTGGTCAGAACCTACTGAATACCACCTCTGCGGTACATGTGCCCACAGAGAGGGTTCTACGTGCCACCTCTGGCACATGAGCCATAGGTTCGCCACCACGGTCCTGTACTATTTCAGACAAATGGCTGTCCAATCTCTTCTTAAAATCCTCCAGTGATGGACCACCCACAACTTTTAGAGACAAGCCATTTCACTGATTGATTGTTCTGTCAGTAAATTTCTTATTAATTAATTAACATTATTTGATCCATAATTATACAGAAAATTTAGCTCAATAGTTTAGCTATTATACACAAGGCTGCTCTTCTGGTTAATTTTTCAAGTAAAAAAACATATAGGAATTATATTTTAGAAATATGTTAAAGCTGGTTTTTTTATTCAGTTTTAAGGCTGAGAAAGGAAAGATCTATTACTTCTTATAGCTGAGAGTCATGATGTTAACAGGAGAAAACTTTAGAAAACTGATCAGAGGCTCAGTCCAAAAGCTGAATTTGCAGGATGAGTTCAGCCATCATCTAAAATTCAGTAAGGCATTTTTTCCGTCTGTAAAAAAAGCTCTGTTCAGGCCTCTATTACAGGACCCAACAATAATTAATTCATGCCTTAACCTGTAAGCCAGAAGGAAGCTTAACAAGCCCCAAGAGCATGATTCCTATGTATCCATATCACTTCTAAGCTACAAATAGACCTTTTAGCCCATAATTTTTATTTTGAATGAGTAGTTTTCCTTGCAAGTGAATATTCATGGATCGGTTTGAATTGAAATTCTTTTCCCTTATCATCATGAAATAAAATTAATCTGTTATGTATTTCAACATAGAATTACAGAGTTGAAAGGGGCCACTTTGACCGTTAACTCAACCTACTGTATTCTTCAAACCCACAGCAAAGGCTTTTTAGCTTCCATGGCTAACTGTGCTGGGTAATTGGTGCCACAGTCAAAGTGCACTTGCTGCCAATATATTTTTTTTCTAACATTCAATCAGGACTTTCCTTCTTGTAACTTGCCACGTAAATCAGTGGTTGCCAACCAGTGGGCAAATTTTGGTGGTCTGTAGAGAAATGTCACTCCCAAAGCAATTAACGTGTAGTGTGAAGGATGTGTGTCTGTGTTTATTTTCATGGTCATGATGTGCATTGAAAATGGTGTTTGATTTCATTGTACAAGATGCAATGATAATAAAGTAAACTAACTAACTAATTCAGGCTGTGCGGGAACACAAGGCTGCACCGCCCACATGGCTCGTGGGAATACAAGGCTTGCATTGCGAACAACATGAGGTCATGAGGGGAGTGGAGAAAAGGCGGCGGCGGAGGAATTTGCTCCACTAGCCCGATGCACCTCGCCTGACCACCGGGCTGCTTCTTTCTGTTTCTTTGTTCTTCTACTTTTGGCTGCACGCAAGGAAAGCAGCAAAGTTTTTCTTTCTTTCTGCCAAACTCCACCAGAAATGAGTCTTTGGGACCCTGCAAGGCATCCTGCTCCAAGAGACTGCATCAGCAAAGACTCATTTATGGCAGAGTTTGGGGAGCTGCTTCTGCTGCCTTCCTTGCATGAAGCCAAAAGTCTCTCTCTCTTCCCCCCTCCCCGAGAATGGAGCTGGAGACGGTATGCTGCAATCCCAAATAAAGAATGATTGATTGGTAGGAAAATGGGATGGGGAATTTTCCTGCAGACTTTTTTGGGGGATTTTCCCAGGGTCTCTGGTCCACAGGATTCAAAATTATGAGTTTGGTGATCCCTGAGGTCCAAAAGGTTGGTGACCCCTGACCTAAATTATATGTCCTGCTTTCAGAGATGATGTAAAAAAATCTTGGCTTTCTTGTCAAATACAATTTCAAGTACTTATATAATGGTATCATGATTCCCTCTTTTCCAAGGCTCAACATTCCCAATCCTTTGCTACTCTTTTCTGAATCTATTCTAAGTTTCAGCAGTCCTTCTTAAAATATGATGTCCAATACTGAGCAGAATACTTGAGATAGAACTTTAAAAATGTACTAGGTCTGCCTAAACTTTACTTTCTTTTGAAGCAGTCTTGTTAAATTAATGACAGATATTCAGTTTGTAATCAATGATTTTTCCAAGTTCTATCATTGATATACCATTGTATATGTGATTTCTGTTTCCTAGTTTGTCCCTATTAAATTACATTGTATTATTTTCAGCTTATTTCTCTAACTTATCAAGATAATTTTGCGTTTTATTTCTAACTTCTAGAATATTAATCAAATATTAATCAGTCATCTGAAAATTTCACAAGCATTCTCCCAATCTCTTTATCCAACTCATTAGTAAAAATGCTGAAGAATATAAAGCTCAGGACTGTGGTAATTCATATTACTCCACTTTTCAGTTTGATGAGAAATTGTTGATGAACATGGAATTATTTCTGAGCCAGTTATTTATCCACTTGGTTGTCATCCAATCCAGCTTTTACTTTAACTAGCTTGCTAATCAGAATATCATATGGTACTTTATCAGATGATTTTGTGGAAATTAAGACATTTTACACACAGTATTCCCACCTCTTAACAAATCAAAGAATAAGATCTAAGTAATTTGGTAATCACTGCATTGTTTTCATGATGCTCACCAATCAGTCACTTTGTTCCTGTCATTTCTTTAGCCATTTTTTAATTAAGCAAAAATCAAGATGGGAGCAAGTATGGGGACAGTATCAATCACATGCTTATT
The DNA here is from genome assembly GCA_015471245.1 of Laticauda colubrina. NCBI lineage: Eukaryota > Metazoa > Chordata > Lepidosauria > Squamata > Elapidae > Laticauda > Laticauda colubrina. Next base: position 22,740,281 of record BLBF01000025.1, read on the forward strand.
CTAAAATTTGGTGGTTTAGGTCAAGACGTATTTCAACATCCTAAATAACATTTTTCAAGCTCTTCTTTTATTTGTAATCAGAGAGTGATTTTAGGTAATCAGAGAGTGATTTTAAAAGTTATAGTATCTAGAAGAATATAAGTAGTAGAAATCCCATACTATGAATATGGAATAGATACAAACCAAGGCTATGTATGTCTGAAAATATTTTTGTTGACCTCAGCTCTAGAAGCATTTTACAGAAAAAAAAGTGGGCGAAGAAAAATGATTAACATATAAAGATTTGCTAGTTCATGAAAATGGGAAAGTTAAGAAGAAATCAAGAGACAACTGATACAGAAGGATTTAGTTTTCAATGGTTGCCATATGCACAAATAAGAGAAAGAATAAATATAGATTTAAAAAGTACCAACAATAGAACATGATAAAATGCAATTTGAAAATGAATGACATATAGTCCTCAATCTATGATTGTAATGCAGCTTGCCAATTATGGTTGCAAGTAATGCTAACTGTTAAGTGAGACATCCTTGCTTATGAACCCCACTCCCTGCTCTCCCTGATGCCACCGTTAAATGATGCCCCTTAAGTGAGCACAAATTACCTCATAAGAGGGAGAGACTCTGGGAAGTCTGCCACCCAGCTGTATCCATTAAGGTGGCAGACAAGCAGCAAAAAGTTTACAAAATCAAAAACAGCCAAGCATGGGGGAAGACCCCAGCAAGACTGGGTCCCAGCACCATTGTTTCAATGCCAGAAAGATCTCCAAACAAGCCTCCTAGCTTGGCTGATGAAGCCATGTTTGTGGGTTGGGCCTCTGTCCTGTTCAGTTGGCCATCAGGAGACTGCAAACTTCTAGACTTTGAAGAAATCAACTGTTTACATCAAGGTGTCAAACTCATGTCACAGCAGCATCACATGACATAGGTGCAGCCAGTGCATGACTCATTTAGCCTGTGGGCCAGGAGTTTGATAGCCCTGGTCTACATGCAAAGGCAGAAGCTTCAGGAGGAGCTTTTCGAATTTTTCCCTTGCTTAACCCCCTCCCTCCCCAAGAAACCCACAGACAAAAAACTGGAGGGGGGGACAGACTTTCCATCTTTCTCTCTCCCCATCACCCAATCAGGTGCTGACTAAACTCTCCACTTCTGCCTTCAGAATTTTCTGAGTTGAATTTTTTCTTCAGTTCCTCAATACAAAAAGAGAATGTTGTTAAAAGGCCTGGAATTCACATTGTCTTACAATTTAAAAGATTTTTTTAAAATAATGACATATTGTATCATTAGTATTTGACATCAGAGAAATTGACTAAGATATATAGATATATAATTCTAATCAGTGTTGGAAATGTGAAAAGCAGAAAGGGACATTTTATCATGGATGCTGAAAAGATGAAAAAATACTGGACACAATATATAGAAAGAATAGAAGATGAACAGACTGTCCTGCCCTCCATAAGAGGTACTACAGACAAAATCAGTAAGATACTACACAGGCATCACATCAAGACTGCCTTCAAAACAGACAGAAAAATAGCAGCCATCCTAAGAAACCCCAAAGATAAAATTGACCTGGAAAACCAAGGCATATATGAAGTCCTCTGCACATCATGCCCTGCCACATACATTGGACAGACCAATAGAAGAATAAGTACCCAGCTGAATGAACACAAAAATGCAATAAAAGGAGAAGGCAGAGCTTTGTCTCGGTGTTACAGCTGCGATCTCGGGGCTCTGAGATCGCAGCTGATATTTTCGCCCCTGGTCGGTCCTAACGGACCTAAACCGTCCCGTAGAGATGGGGATTGTGAAGGGC
>BLBF01000025.1:22749052-22844869 GCA_015471245.1 Laticauda colubrina
AGAATAGAATAGAATAGAATAGAATAGAATAGAATAGAATAGAATAGAATAGAATATCTTGGAGGTCTTCTAGTTCAGCCTTTTGCCCAAGCAGGAGAACCTTTTATACCATTTTAGATAAGTGACTTCTAGACCATGGGTGTCAAACTCATGTTGTCACAGTGGTGTCATGTGACATATTGGGACCTTTTTCCCCTTTGCTAAACCAGGCGTGGATGTGGCCAGCGTGTGATGCATCCAGCCCGCGTGCTGGGAGTTTGACAGCCCTGGTCTAGACTCTTCTTAAAAACATCCAGTGATGGATCCCATGATTTCTGAAGGCAAGTTGGTCCACTGGTTAATTGTCTGTTGGGAAGTTTCTCCTTAATTCCAGGTTGCTTCTTTCTTTGATTAATTTCCAATCATTATTTCTTATCCTGCCCTTTGATGCTTTGGAGAATAATTTGACCCCCTCTTCTTTGTGGCAGCCCCTCAAATACTGAAATGCTGCTATCATGTCACCCCTAATTCTTCTTTTCTTTAGCCTAACCTGATCCAATCCTGTACTAAAAGATCTCAGAAATTCTTCTGATTCTCTTCTCTTCTCTTCTACCCTGTAATCCTTGTATTAGAAATACAAAATGGAGGAGCCACGGAAGATAAAACTCCAGCATGTACAGATTAGGTTTTATTATCCAAGCCAAACATTCTTTTTTCTACCAAGATTGGAATAATTAGCATTAATACTGCTATACTTAATCTCAGTGGTATTCTTAGGTGGCCGAACACTATCTTGCAACCTAGATGTTTTCATCCACTATTAATGTTGAAGTTTTTGAGAGGGGGGGAGGGAGAGAGGGAGGGGGGAGAGATCAAACTATTTTCTTACTATAAAGGTAAAGGCAAAGATTCCCCTTGCACATACATGCTAGTCGTTTCTGGCTCTAGGGGTCATCTCTGTTACAAACTGAAGAATCAGTGCTGTCCAAAGATGTCTCCATGGTCATGTGGCTGGCATGACTAAATGCCGAAGGCGCACGGAACGCTATTACCTTCTCACCAAAGTGGTCCCTATTTTTCTACTTGACTTTTACATGCTTTTGAACTGCTAGGTTGGCAGAAATTGAGGCAAGTAATGGGAGCTTACTCCATTACACGGTGCTAGGGATTCCAACCACTGAACTGCCGACCTTTCTGATCAACAAGTTCAGCATCTTAGCCCCTGAGCCACCACATCCCATTTCTTATCATAGAGGAAAGTAAAAAATTATGATCCAGGATTTGTCTGTATAAGGGCTTCATAAGGGCTCAAATTGTTGTGCAAATTTTCTCACTGTACATAAAGAATCTCACATTATTCTTTCCAAACCATTTACTTTGTATTTCTGGGGGAAAGGGCATTCTTCACTAGTTAAAATCAATAGCGATTACTAGACTAAATTCACTGAGATTTTATGTACTTGCCTTATTTCTGAAAGATTAATCATGGATCCAATTTAAAAAATGATCACTCAGGTGCTTTCTGTCAGTTGTCAAAAGAGCCCCAGGCTCTCATAATGCCAGACATTCTTACAATGAGCAATGAAATGATTTTGAAGCGTGAATGAAGGTATATAACCAAATGCTGGAAAGATTAGAAGTGCATGTGAGGAAAACACCAAATCTCCATACCAATGGTGCATGAACAGAATAGTAAGAGAAGAAAAATTACCAGAAGGAAGATAAATCATCATGTATTGCTGGATTTTAAAAACTAGAAATTAACCTGCCACAAGTATGCTTCAGCCTCTGATTTTTGTGCAAAATGAGGTCCAAAGTTCCTTCCAGCTTCTATTCTACTCTACTCTACTCTATTCTATTTTGTGTTACCTTTAACATAAATCATTGTGAGACGGAAAAAGATCAAAGAATACTGCTGGTATGTGGCTGCGTTAGGCAGAGCAAGACCTGTTCCAGTGTATGGTTCATACAGCTTCATTGATGCTTCAAAGTTCAAATCAGTCATAGCAAAGCTGCTATGTTTGTGCCAAATACAAGTTCATGACACCTCAGTGGGAGGCCCATGTATTATAAATTGTTGTAGATGAGATAGATGTAGCCAAAGCATAGATAAGCAGTGTCATATCTGATCAGCTCAGGAAGGATGAGGCTAGTACAATAGGTATAATTGTGCAAAAACATTTGTTATCACAACAAATGTAACAAACCACATGCAAATCAGTGACAGGTGAGAATTCAACAAATCCCTTTTCACTGAAACACTACCGTGTTTCTCATATAATAAGGCCAGGTCTTATTTTTTTAGGAGCCCCGAAAAAAAGGCTAGGTCGTTTTTCGGGGATGATTTAATTTCCCCCCTCCTTGCATCTTCGGGTGGGTGGGCGGCGACAGCTTGGATGTTGACCTCGGTGTTGATGAGGCACTTCGTATTGGGGTCAACACAAGCAGGACCATATCTGGGTGTGCAACAAAACTATTTCCTAATGGCAAGCCACCCCCACCATTCCCCCCCATTTCACATGTTTTAATATAAGCCTTAATTTGGGGGGAGGGGTTTAATTTCATTTCATGCCTATAAAACATGTTGGGACTTCCTATTGGGGGAGGCCGTATTGTTGGAGAAACAGGGTATTAGGGAGAGTGCAATCCTGTGTAAAATCCACTGCACCATAATTCCTGATTGAATCTGACTCAAATTTTCTATTTTCCAACAGCATCTCTATATGGTTGTCCTTTATTCAGAGGTGGTATTCAGCAGGTTCTGACCAGTTCTGGAGAACCGGTAGCAGAAATTTTGAGTAGTTCGGAGAACCAGCAAATTTGGTTGCTCCACCTCTGCCTGGAGATTTTACAGTATCCCTCTCCTGCCACCCCACCAAAACATGCCTACAGAACTGGTAGTAAAAAAAATTGAATCCTACCACTGCCTTTATCCCATCTGATATTAAACTTAGGACAGGTTCAAGGATATCAAATGCTTCCTTGGAGTTGGATGGTAAAAATCATAGTTTTAAGTATCATCACCATGCTAACCTGGGCTCAGCTTAATTAGAATGAGAAAGCCTCAATTTTCAAATCTTTATTTTGATTGGAAGGAAACACTGATAGAAAGAGAGAGTAAAACAGATTCCTCGCTACAGAAAATGGAGGAGAACCTTATTGTAGGCTGTATAGAATATTTACCCAGAATTTAATGGACAAGATTACATAAACATCAAAATTGGAATCTTTTATTGCTCCTGATTCCCACTGGTATTAGTCAAACATTTCAAAAAGATGGTCAAAGTCTAACCATCTGACACTCATATCCCTCCCCAACCATTGGGGATCAGTAAAGACTCTGTGACAACCAAAGCAGTTACTCATGTAGAAAATTAATACTAGGACAGTGATGAATCAATTTTCATTTTTCTTTGTGATTTAGTGACTGGATGAAAGGACATCAAGAAAAAGGAACAGCATGCAGTCATTTGCTATCTCCAGATTTAGCGGCCTGGATATTCTACAGAACATAAGAAATGGGAACCTACAAGGTCATAATTTTGAAGCAACATTTGGCTTCCAAATCGATTTGTATACTTTTGTTGCCAGGTTTATGGCTGGTTTTTTTTGGTTTGTTTGGGGTTGAGAGCCACTTTGCTGTTTCCAACTTTTCCAGCAGTGTGTCGTATTACTTTGTCATGCCATTTTTAAATTGCTTACCAATATTTTTCAGTTTTTCCCATTGAGCTTTCATTTTGAAGTTCAAATGATGGTCAAATGCACTCTCAAAGCATACCAGTGGATCTCTTATAGCAAATGAAATATACTGTTTAAAGCAATATATTTAAAAAAATAGATGTCAAGGTTCTGACTAACGAACCCAAGCAAATCAGAACTCTGAGACGTGAATCCACCTCAAAGAACTTCTTTATTGAATACATCATATTGGCACTGGTTAAAGGAAAACCAGCTCGAAATAATCCCTGTGGTTTCAGTATAATGAAAATAGCAAATAAGTCCATCCCCAAGTGTCACCGATCATCCTGGTCAATAAGGTCAATTGCCTGGCTCTCCAGATACTCCTTCCCTGACCTTGTCCATTACCAGTGGAAATCACCTTGATTCCCAAAAGAAAGCTCTCTGTTGTGCTTAGGAAGGCATTCCAACCCCCTTCCTGCCCTGTATGGCAACTTAGGAACAGTCGAATGCCTTCTGCCAGGTTCGGTTTGAAGTTGACAGTCAGCTATCCCCCTAGTGAGTGAGAAGTACCTGGAAAATACCAAGGACAGATAGATTAATTTTCTATATCCACTTCTCCAATCACCTGGCTGCCCTTTTGGCTTTTGATGATTTTTCTCATGCAATTTTCTGATCAAACTATCTGGTCTTAGATCCTGACTCTTCACCCAAGTGGCTTCAGAGAGGGGGGAGCCCTGACTACCGGTTTGGACTTCTTTGGCAATGGGCCAAAATCCGTGATTGTGCAGTTTTGACCCATGCTCGCCACTGGAGTGCCCCGAGCCACCCAGATTTGGGGCTGAAGCCACCCCATAGAGGTGGTGAAGAAGGGGGAGCCATCAGCGGGGTTGAGGAGAGCCACATCTCTCCTCCTTGAATGGCCATTACTCCATTTCCCAAAGGCAGTTGCAGTGGTGGTCAGAAATGGCCACCTGAAAGAAGAACCCGACTGGACAAGATTGTGCAGGAGGAAGTTTAAAGGAGAGAGTTTGACTGACTGGGTTGAATGGAGAACATCTATTTAAGGTATCTGGAACCTGAATTTTAAAGACTAATATTATTCCTAAAAAAGATCTTAATAGGCAAAAGAGAAAGGGAAAGGAAACAGAATTGGCTTTTTTCCTCTCATATTGTTAGTTTTAATTGACTTGGAACATTAAGAAGAAGAGATTCAAATAAGAAATTGATACTAATCCACTTTAACATTAATAGGCTATTTCTAGCTGAAAATAAAGTGTCAAAGGGATAAAGATTCTGGGATAATTTAAATTTTTTCTTTAAAAGAAGAAGGAAAGCAAAGGAGGGAAAAAGGAAACAAAAGAGTGGAATCTGAAAAATGGAGGAGACCACCTGGAACTTAAAAAATCAATTGTGGAATTTTAACAAAGCTTGCAAAAGATACATTGTAGCTAAAACTTTGTTATAAGATAACAAAGCCCCTGGAAAGAGAAAGTGAGAAAAGAAGCAAGAAACAATTTTGGATTATTGGATGATTCCTGGAATTTTGGATGGTGGATCCTAATGAAATAAAATAAAATCAATTGGGGGTTGTTTAAATTTTTTTAAAATGGCATCAATCCTTGAAGAGTTAAAAGTGAGACTTAAAGAACAAAAAGATGAAGCACAAGAAGGAAGAGGATCTTTTGGCTTCATCTTTCAATTTTAGAAATGGAGATCTTGAACAATGAAAAACAACAAGAAACGCTGGCAGGACAAGAAGGGTGAACAATGAAGAAGCCATCTTTAATGACCAAGCAATTTTAAGCGGGGTAAAAAACGGAAAGGTGGGAAAGGGAGTTAAAAACTTAAGCACTGAAGCAACAACCCCCAAAAAAAGATTAATTTGAAAAGCAATCATAATATCAGGAAGAAGCAGAAGGGAGGATCACAGAAGGGATAAGCAGATAGAAAAGGGAATAAAAAGGGGAGGGAGAAGAAAATAGGGAAGAGGGAAAGGAAAAGAAGCTAGCTACAAAGGACAGAAACAAGATGTAAAGGTACAGGAAAAGCATACAAGAATTAAAGAATTAAATCTATTTAAAAGACACAAAGACAATGGTTAAAATTTAACTGAAGGAGAGGATTCTGCAAGGATGCATGGGATAGCATTGTTATGAATGCTAGAAATAGAAATAGAAATATTTCTATTTGTTAGAAATAGAAAAAGCTTAGAAAATATGTTTAGATGATTAAAGTGATAGAAAAAATTTGTATTGATGTGTAGTGGAATATTTGTTTGTAAAGAGAATAAGGCTCTCAATGATTTAAAAAGAAAGTTTTAAAAAATCTGAAAAGAAACATGGAAGATTTTTATCAGTTGACAAGATGAAGTTGAATAAGAATAATAATTTTATTGACTACTGTTAATAACTATTGTTTTTTATTTAAAGACAGTAATAGGTAAAATATGAAATATAGATGATTAAAGTGAAAGACAATTGATATTACCATGTAATGTTTGTTAAAAGAAATAGAAATGTAAATGATTGTTTTTAATATTATGGCAGAGCTGTACTTGAATAGAATAATTGTTCCATTTACTATTGTTACACGTATATACACAGATATATATATACATATATACTTTTTTCTTTTAAGAATTTAGTGTGTATTTTTAATGGAATATACAAAGCAGAATTCAATTGAAAATAGGTATGTGTTATAAAATAGAGGTTAAAAAATGAATGTTATAACTGTAAAGATGTAACTTAAATTTTTAAACAAGATTTGAAAAATAAAATATAAAGGTGTTACACTCCAGTCTAGTAATTACAGGGGAAAATTTGTTTTATGTGAAAAGATAATATAAAAATGTAAACAGGACAGATGAAAGTATAAAAACATTGATTAGAAAGATTTTAAAAATTAGAAAAAGATATGTAATTGAATTAAGAAAGGAATGAGATAATTTAAAATAAGGCTATAGAAAGTAAAGAAAGGGAAAAGCTATTGAAAAAATTGAAAAAATAGTTATAAGATATGGATTAGGATTATAAGATAAACATGTATTGAGTTTAGGGAGAAGTGATGGAGAAGTGATAACCCAGGGCCACGCTGTTCTCAAAACAAGATATTTTATTTGTATTTGTATGTTTTGTGAAAACTTAAATAAAACTTTTATTAAAAAAAAAAGAAGTAACTGAGTCATACTAATAGATATCTCCTGCTGTTGCCTTATCTGGGGCAAAAATGTGAAAGACCGGATGTACTACTTAGTTTCAGCTCAACTGTGACTGAGTTAATGATCTTTCTGATGGGGAATAGCAATCGTAGTAGCACTTAGACTTATTTACCGCTTCACAGTGCTTTACAGCCCTCTCTAAACAGTTTACAGAGTCAACATATGGCCCCCAACAATTTGGGTCCTCAGCCTCGGAAGGATGGAAGGCTGAGTCAACCATGAGCCTAGTGAGATTCAAACTGCCAAATTGCAGGCAGCCGGCAGTCAGCAGAAGTAGCCTGCTGTTCTAACCACTGTACTGTCCCATTGGTACTCAGTTAAAAAGCTGAACTAAGCCCCTGGGATGAGCTGATTAGCTTTATAAATCCCTTCAGAATTTGGCCGTAAAATGAACCCACTGATCAGACATGATTTTCTTTGGAACTCTGTGCAGTTGGTAAATATGCTTCAGGAACAGCTTTGCCAGTTTGTGGGTTGATGGGATGTTGGAATAGGCAATGAAGTGAGCCTGCTTGGAAGTAAGATCAATCGCTGTCCAGATTATGGTGTTTCCCTCACTATCTGAGAGTTCCATTAGAAAGTCCATTGCTATTTCCTCCCACAAATGTAATGACAGTGGCTTTCCAGCCCCCTTTTTCATTGCAGCACATAATACACAGCTCTTTACAATGTCTTTTCTCATTCCTGGACACCAAAATTGCCTTTATACCTGATGCCATAACTTTAGAAATCCAAAGTGGCTGGCTTGTTTGACATCATGGCTTCTTTCAGAACCTGGACCCAGAGGTTACTGGGGACATATAGTTTGTGACCTTTCCATGCCAACCTGTCATGGAAGCTTAGGAGTTGTTCATTGTCCCTGAAAAACAAGTTTGCAACTTGTTTCTAAGCTTCTGGGTTAGCTCCCTCACCAGCTTACCCAATCATCTTTGAGCCTACCACATCATAGTGACTGGCATTGCCTTCTGAGAGAGGAGATTGATAGCATTAACCACTTCTTCACAACTGCTTTTGTACTGGGGCATTTGGGATAGGGCATCCGCTAGGAAGTTCTTTCCCCAAGAAATGCATTTTAGTGTGAAGTCAAATCAATTAAAGTACAGCACCCACCAGATGTCACAGTTCCAAACCAAGCCAGTAAAAGAAGAGGCTATACCGTGAGCAGAACGGGTCTCTTTACTGGAGTCTCAGCTTGGCACTTGGTGAACAATACAAGTAAAAGGGTTTCTAGCCAGCGTTACTGGCTTCTGCTAACCAGCTGGCTATTCGGACTCAGTATGATTAATTCTCCTGTTCTTGGTTGTTCCCATCTGATTCCAGTAAGTACTCTTGCTGTAGCCTGATTGCTCCTTGGCTGGCTCCAGCAAGTACTTTTTTGGCCCGCCTCAAGCAAGCACTCTTCGAACCCGGTTGCTCTCTGGCTGGCTCCAACAAGTACGCTTCAGACTGGATGGCTTCTGAACCAACCACAGCTGGCTTGCCTTCCTGGCTCCTCTTCCAGCATGAGTCCCATCACCCGACACCTATCTGTGGCCCCATGCATCTTCCTCCCCCTGCACATGTGTAGCAACTCCAAAACGATGCGTTATGGCCACTTTGAATGGCGCACTGTCTCGAACGTTGACACCGGACTTATTTGGGTGAGAGTTTCCAAGGAGTCCTGAGGCCTCCAGATTTTTGTGATCAGTCCATACTTTAAACACCACTTGGCTTCCTTCTAGGAAGTGCTGCCAAGTTAATAGTGCCCACCAGACAGTGAAAGTCTTCTTCTCTCACAACACCCAAAAGAACCCCCCCCCCAAGACTGTGCCACAGTTGAGATAAGGTGGAATGGCTGGAGGAGCTGGAGCTTGATGAGGAACCAGTCTAAGCCAGATGTTCACTAGGTATAGGATGACAGAAGGACTCTGAAGAGCATCCACCAGGGGTGACTTTTACCAGAAAGCATTAAGGATCCCTCAGAGCAGAGGGGCAAGAAGGAGATCATGGCAAGATTCCTCCCACCAACCTGACCATGAGCATCTCATGTTCAGCCATGCATTGTATCTGCTGCAAGAGGCAATCAAAAATCAGAGAGCCAGAGAAATGCTTTCCCATATGTCTGCTTAGCAACCTTGTGGAGTGACCAGGCAGTCAGTGGGTGGAGCTGCCACCTCCACAACTGTGGCAGCAGTCTCCATTGCTCCACAGGGTGTGGTTCTGGTTGCAGTCTTAGACTGTTCATCGACTATAAGGGGTTGAAGAGCGGTGGGATTTCAATAACAACCAGTTCTCCAGCTGGGTAGGCATAGCTAGTTGGTCATGTGACTGGGTGGGTGATGTCACTCATCATTCCCAGCCCCACCTCCCAGACACTCACCTCAAAGGCAGAGGTAGGATTCAGCTAGTTGGGGCTAATCCCACCACTGGCTCCCCCCCACACCTGTTTTTCAGCCTGTTTTTTGGACGTTCTTTTTAGCCATTTTCAATCATTTTTCAAGCTATTTTCAAGCCATTTTCAGGCAGTTTTAAAAGCCAAAAAAGGCTCCAAAATGACCCGAAAACAGCCAAACATGGCCTGAAAATCAGCCAAGAAACAGCCACAAAATGGCCAAAAAACAGGCCATGTTTTGGATGGTTTTCAGGAAGTTTTTTGGGCCATTTTCAGGCCATTTCCTGGACCATTTTTCAGGCTGTTTTTCAGTCATTTACAAGCTGTTTTTCAGGCTGGTTTCAGGCTGGTTTTTGGGCTGGTGGCCTTCCCTCAAGATGGACATTGAAAGCTATGTATCCAGCTGCCCTATCTGTGTTTCACCTAAATGCAGGCAAGGGAAGACACCTCTCCAAAGGTAGCCAAGCCTTCAGCATCCTGGACAGAAATATCTATGGACTTTAATGTAGAACTTCCTGAAAACTCAGGGAACACAATCATTTGAGTCATGATGGATCTGTTCTCCAAGCAGGTCCATTTTATTTCTTGCCCCCCCCAAAAAATAAAAATCCCTACAGCTAAACAGCTGGTGAAACTGTTCCCGTACCACATTTATCAGTTACATGGTGCCCCACAGTGAATAATTTCAGATATGGTGGTTCAATTCACTCCAAAAATTTGGAGGGCCTTTTTGGACCTATTTGGTACCAAACAAAGACTGGTTTAATCGCACCATCCTCAACCTAATGGGAGCTCAGAGAGAACAAACTCAGTCCTAGAACAGTACCTGCAATGTCTTATCAATTATCAGCAACATAATTGGACTGATCTATTGCCATTTGTTGAACTGGCTTACAACTAAGCAGTGTACAGTAACACTGGTTTCACTCCATTCCAAGTAGCTACTGACCAACAATTTAATCCTATGCCTGAATTGCCAATTAAGGATCCAGTAGTCCCTTCATTAAAAGAATGGATCTCACAGTTGCAAAAACACTTGGCTGATACTAGGGCTGCTTACAAAATCCAAGCCAACAAGAAAAGAATTGAACCTAAGAAGTTTAAAATTGGGGATCATGTTTATCTGTCCACACAGTTCCTCCAATCCTTACAACCCTCTAAAAATTGGGCCCTAAATTTGTGCTTCCCTTCTCTGTCAAACACATTATCAATCCAGTTACCCTGGAAGTGGAGTTGCCCAAATTGCTGAGAGACCACCCAGTCTTCCATTGCAACTGATTAAAACCCAAGTCAATCTCACCTTTACAGCCAACCCCTCCTCCTGTCTCTGAACCTTTTATGATTGATGGTGAACAGCATTTTGAGATTAAGCAAATTCTGGACTCATGGGTCCATAGAGGGAAGGTTTAATACCTGGTGGCATGGAAGAACCTCCAGGTTCTCAAAATGAGTGAGTTGATGAATCACATCAGAGTCCCTACATTGCTCAAATGCTTCCACATCTAATATCTTAACAAACCAAAATGATTGTATTTTTCTTGTTTTCTTGTCTTTTCCTTTTGCATATGCGGATCTCCTTCTAGGGGGGAAGCATGTCAGGTCCCTGCCAGAATGCTGCCATTCTGGACAGGAGTGGGGAGGCATCAGACATAGTTTACATGCTTTTGCTTCTGCTGTAACTCCTTGGGAGCTTGAGGGATGAGGGGTTCACACCATTTCCATTGACTCCTCCTGACTAGTTTGCACCGGGTATTCTAGCCCTCAGTGCCCTAGAAATCTTTCTACTGTGCCACCTCGGCAAAGTCAAAACATCATTGCAGCAAATGATTGGCTACCAATTGATATGGGGTATTGGGAGGGGACTGAAGGGAAAAATTAGCTTTATGCTTCATCCCTGGTTTTCAGACTCCATCTGATTTCTGCAATCACTGTCTCTCAATAAAAGTTCCTTTTGAAATGTGACTGGTTTCAAGAGTTTTGCTTTCTTGGGAGAGGAGTTGAGGCAGAGCCTTACTTGATTTATGACTGGTTGCTTAACAACCAAAGTTACAGTGCACCTCCACTGGGTTACTTATGACTCAGTTCCAGCTATCCAATCACATGGCTGCTTTTCAGGTGCTTAGCAACCAACCATATTTATAGTCATTTGTAGTATCCATCAATCACTTGACTATGTTTTATAATGTTTTGGCCTGAAACCAGCACTTACTTCTAGTTTTTGGCAAAACCATCCCATAGTAAACCATTACTTTGGTTAATAATTATGACATTTATTTAATGAACATTGCAAAAAAGGACATAAAATCAGGTTGGTCATATGGGTGACCCACTTTACGACCCTCATGACTTGTGATCAGAATGGGCAGGCTCCATTACAGTCATAAATCAAGAACTATCTGTACTATTTGCTAATTAGCTATTATAAAATTGTCACTTGGGTGTATTAGTATACTCATGCAACTGAGTTGCAGGAAATCTAGTGGGAAACACTACAGTTCTTTTAACGGAGATCTACATATTTCTTTGTTTCCCTTTAAGTCTGTAATCATAAGCCCACTTAACTGAGAAATGTGGCTTACTGAGGTTGGTAGGGCTTTCATCCAAGGGAAGAGACCTGCATTCTGCTGAAAGCCTTCTTTATATCATCAATCCAAGTACTATCATTGATAGCAACCAAAAAAGCAAAATATAAATATAGAAAAATAAGATAATTCAGTTAGCATCCAACTAGTTTATGTTCAGGGCGCCAAAGGAAAGCAGAATATTGCATAGAAACACTTTCTAAGGCTGATTTCATCATGTCTTCCTTTCCAACTGATCTGACAGGCAAAAAATAGCCTGAGACAAAAAAGACTGCACAGCTTTCTTCTTGGGCCCTTTCTTTTTTACAAAGGATCCTGTGAAGCTGAAGAGGCTGAAATGACTATCAATCAGCTCAATTCTCATCCCAAAGGAAATGGTGAAACGGTTTTGCAGCATTTCCTCAATTTCAGGACAGGCAAGGACTCCCATCTTGTGAATTTCCTCCCTTCTCCCTTAAAGGTCCACAATTGCCTTTGCCTCCCCATCAGAGGGGCAACTTGGCCCTCTCTATGCAGTCATTTTCTCAAGAGGAAAGCAAACATAGCAGAGAATCACAGAGTAGGGTTGTCGTGGCAGTTTTCTGCTCCCCTCTTGGCTTCTTTCTCTTCCCTTTCTTCATCTTATACCCCCCCCAGGAAGGACCCTCATGTGGTGGAATGAAGCTGCAGCCATGATAAAATGGGTCCTTCGAATATTTCAAAATGTCCAGCATCCACCCTATGCTGGGAAACTGTACATTGTGAGATTCTTTTAAACTGACCCATTAATTTTTCAGTGACTTAGCAAAGCATTTAAGGAGATATCAAGGCTTTCTTTCTTGTCACAACTGTTGCAATGCTGAGTGTTTCACCAACAAACAAGATTTATGATATCTTCAGGGTATTTGGGACAGTTTTTTAATACTTTATTACCACTGTATCATGTTTCAAAGACCTGGATGCCATTCTACTGAGAGTTGACTTTTTTTAAAATGAGTCTATAAGATCATAGTATAAAGTAACTGAGACCACTTATGTCAAATTTCAGAAATTCCAACAGTTTTTGTGGAACCACAGATTATCAATCATCTCAGTTTGGAAAGAAGTCTACAGTTTACAATTCATTTCTGAAAATCTCCTTTTCATCCAAGGGGGAGAATTCTGGAAGAGCAGGAATGGGAAAGAAGATTTTTAAAGACAGAGTCCTCTGTAACTCCAGCTGAAAAATAAATGAAAATTCTTTCTCTTCCCTTTCCAGTGAAAGGGAGGGACTGAGAAAAATTGTAAAGGAGAAGAATGTATCAACTCTAAGTTGAGGCAACAATGTGGAAATGAGAGAAGGAGCATACCTTCCAGATTTTTATAAGCAAAGCTGGGAGAGGAGGGAGGAGGTGAAGGTAAAGGAGGTGTTGTAAAGGTTGAACCTGGTGTGATAGTAAGCTATGGGACAGATAGCAGGAAATTTCAAGTCTAGAAAATGAGTTACAACAGAGCTTTTCCCCCCATAAGGCAGGAGGAAGACACATCTTGCAGTTAACATATATAAAGGACAGGATTCCTGAGTGGTGTTAGATGGGGAAATTCTTGTATGTATGGTTTCTGAAATATATCTATGTAACATTCTTAAGAATGCTTTGGAAAAAAGGAAAAAGTCTACATTTTCTATCTGATTCAAAGCCTTGATATTGTAGAAAGCTAGCACCTACCACTCTCCTAGAAGAATGAAATATTCTAGGAAATATTAAAAAGGCAGAATATTATATTTCCCTGGATGAGAAAAGGAGAAACATGTTTTTAAAGACAAAGCAGCTCCCTACATCTCCCTGCCCTTCCCCTTCAGCTCCAAGGTGACGGGATGAAGACACGGCCCTCAGGACATGATAGGATTAGCTCTCTACCCATCTCACCATATGGCACCTGGGAAAATTACATCACCCAGCAAGATTCAACCAAGCCTGAGACTCAAGACAACCTACAACGGTACCTCTGAATGGCCCTATGGGAGTCTGATAACCAATCAGAATACATTTCTTTCACAAAAACAGGAAGCAAGTTCAAAGCCCAAGAGAGGGTATAAATATGTCTCACTCTCCACTCCATGTAGTCAGCTTCCCAGGACCAAACCATGTGGTCCTGTCTACCATTAAACCATCCTTCAAGCAGTCTCCATGTTTCCAGTGTCTTTCTTCCAGCTTGGGATTGAACCTAGATGGACATTTCCTCCATCAGTATATAAAGCACTTAAAGTTATATTTCAAGATTTCAAAATATTGATTGATTCTATTAATTTCAGATTTATCAGTCAAATATCTGGATAGCTTAATGCCTATATTGTGCTTGATTGAATTGCTAAAAGCTTCAAGTAATAAAGACAGAAAAAGGAATAGAGGAAATTATATTAATCCTGACAGGTGTTTTTGAAGATCAAGAAATATATATTTTTAAATATTCCTTTTCTAGTCATAGCTTGAAGAGCCCTCACAAGTTTGTGTTATGCACCAGCTGATCTATTTTCTGGATCATAAGGGCCCTGCACTCAGTCATCCATGACCTGGTCAGCTCCTCTTTGGATTATTGCAATGCACTCAACATAGGCTACTCTTGAAGAGTATTTTAAACCTACAGTTGTTCCAAAATGCAGCAATGCAGACAGTTCTGGAGCCCCCCGGGGTTGCCTCTTTGCCAGCTTGAACCGAGGCAGCAACTGCAGGCTGTTCATGCCAGCAAGAGGCAGTGGTTGCAGAACGTTCACACCGGCAAAGAGGCAGGGGCAGCGGGGGCAGGACAGTGTCTCGGGTTGGAGTCATTCCCAGCTGCAACAACAAAGACCGGAAGTAATTGACCAGTGTTTCCTCCTGCAAAAATCTTTTTAAAGATTTGTTGGGCAGCAAAACCCATCAAGAGACGAGGCGTCGGATAATCACCGTTGCTATTGTTGCATAAAGGTAAGACTAAGTCTCTGGCCATTGCCACTGCCACTTTGGCCTGCCTGAGCCACCCCACTTTGCTGTGAGTTACATCTAGTTGGCCATGCTTACTCAGTCACATGATACTCCCTTGTCATACCCATCCAGTCATTAGGAAGAACCAGTTGTTAAATTAGTTGAATCCCACCACTGGCTAAAAGGATTATGGAGAATTCTTTTTCTTGACAAAAGCTACACTTGTCTAGCAAAACAAGCTATGAATGCTTTGATTTTATTTGCAAGTTAAAGTTCTCAACACTTATGGATGAACAAGGACTGAGGTAGCTATGAATTTGAAAGATTTCTTGTAAAAACAAATAAAAAAATAATTGTAATTACCACTCCATAGAACTCAGTCATAAACTTGTTATGGCTTGCAGGATTCTGAGAGAAAGTTTAAAGAAACAGTTTCCTGACAAACCCAGCAGATAGCTTTGTCTCCCAAAAGGAACTTGACGGTCAGCTATATTGGATTTAATTCTTATTAACAGAGATGAAATGATAGAAAGGGTAACTTGTCCCTGGCTAAGATTTCTATGCAATAGCCTGTGGGGCGATGAGGTGGGAGTGCGTCCAAGGCCTTTTTGTTAAAAACGTCCTGTAAGTCCCAATATTCTAGGTATCTGGGGATCACCTTTCGGGCAGTCCTGCATCATAGCTCACACCTCCCTTCTTGGGTCTGCTCTCACTGGCTTAGAGTCAGAGATATTAAGTCTCTCTTTGATTTCTCCAGGAAAAATCCTATTTTTCTGTTCCATAGGTTCTCACATAAAGATAAATGTTTCCCCAGTCCATTCGTATCCAATGATAAGGGGTTTTTAGCTGAGGGAGCCAGTGTTGCCTAAAGACAATTCTTTGAGCATGTGGCCAGCATGACTATAGGCCGAAGCACAGAGAATGTTGTGATTTTCCCACCAAAGTGATACCTATATTTCTGCTCACATTTGCATACTTTCAAACTGCTGGGTGGGGAGGAGTTAGGGCAAGTAACAGGAGCTCATCTGTCGTGCAATATTTGGGGCTCGAACCATGGCTGTCCACTTTCCAGCATCTTTCCAGCATCTTTAATCTCCTGAACCATCACACACCCAAGCTACCACATATTCTGGAACAATTAAAATTACTTCCATTCCATACAAATGGGAAATAAAATTGCTAAAAATCCTTCCCCATTGTTAGCATATATTTTGTGCATTTATATAGGACAGGTAGTCCTTGAGTTATGAATGTAATGGAGCCTGCTCATTCCATTCGTAACTCAAGGATTTATAGGAGTGAATTGCAAACCTTGTATGTGATCACTCTGTCCTTTCGCCCACACATTCGCTAATCCAATGTGCAGCTCATTAAGTGCACATGAGGTAAGCTGGGGTGGGGAAAACCATGGATGGCAATAGAATAGGCCACCTGCTTCAGCCTACCCAATGTGTCCCGTGACCACTGAGATACCTCATTCTCCCTCCCCTGGGTCCCCACAATCCCCCCCAACGTGCCATTTCAGGTCACTTCCCTTACGAAGATCTGTCTCCCCTCCAGCCTCTCTGTTTCTTTGCCTGCTCCCTCCTTTCTCATCAGCAAAGCGCTTGATGAATGCTTCAGTGACAAAAAAACAAGGCTTGGAGGGCTGCATACACGCTTCCAGGCCTCCTTTCTTGCCACCAAACCACTTGAAGATTGTGTCCTCAAGCTTTGGCAGCTCTTTGCAAAAAGCCTTTGCCAGTAGGAACAGAGCTTTGGAGGGACACACCAGCCATCCCAAGCTCCACTGGTGCTGACAAAGATATTGCAAAGGGCGACTGAAGCCTACAGGGATGCAATTTCCTGCTGGCTTCAGCAAGGAAATGGCAAACAGAGGGAAGGCCTGAAGGGCTGCAGCCTTCCCTCCATTTGCAGATGTCCAGGCCTCAATTCACAGAGAAAAGAGGCCTAAGGTGCGAGATCAGGCGAGATTAGTAGCATTAGATCTCATATCACTGATCTCGCGTGATCTCACAGTATGTTAAGCCTCTGTTCTCTGCAAAGGCATCAAAAACCTGAAGCAATGAAGAAGGCAAAGAAACCATGACAGAGAGGAGATGTTCACAAGGTAAGTCTCCAGAGACTCAGTGCCTGTGAAGACACAGCTGGGCTGGGGGGGGAGGGGTAAATAGGCACAGCAAATGTTGCAAAGCCTCATAAGGGCGAACTAAAGCCCCTGTCACACTGCACCAATGGATGGAAAGAGGATATAAAATGGAGAAAAACACTTGCCATCCATTGGTTAACGCGATGCTTCCGTTCTGTACTCACTGCATCCGTTTTTCATCCTCTCTATTCGTCCAGCATCCGTCGACTGACATTTCATCCGCTCAAAAAGTTTTGAGCTGCTCAAAACTTTTGAGCGGAAAATGTATCCAACGTGTCCATTCTGCATCCGCTAGGCATATGGGGGACATCCGTTCTGCATCCGTTGTCATCCGTTATGCATCCGCTATATCCACTAGGCATCCGCTGCGCATCCGTGCAACTTGCATCCGTTCCAGCAGTAAATGGACGCAGGGAGGAAGTGGAACGGATGCGGAATGGACGCGGAATGGATGCAGAACGGACGCTCAGCGTTAGTAGCATGGACGGAGAAAGGATGAAAGCGGATGCAGCATGCAAAGAAAGCATTTAAAACAGAAAAAACATTCGCAGAGGGAACCTATCCACTCCCATCCGCTTCCATCCGCTAGGCTTCCGTTCCGCATCTGCTTTCCATCCGCTCTGTGTCCTCCCTGTCCGTTCCTTTCCGTGTTGTCCGCTCTGGTTATGCAAATTTTTGTCCCTTTTGAGAGCGGATAACAACGGATGGAACATTTTTCTCGTCCGCTGTGTCCTTTTTACAAACGTTTTGCATCCGTTGGGCAGTGTGACAGGGCCTTAACTGCTGAGGTGCTGCAACATTCGTGATTTTGGGACTTGTTCATAAACACTAGGGGACATTTATCGTGTACCTTAAAACATTCACAAAGGCAGTGTTCATAACTTGAGGATTACCCGTAATTTGTAAAAAGGGAAATAGAGAAATCTATATGACAGCTTATGAGAAAAAGCTTTCTAATTGCTAAACTGCCTTTCTTCCTTATTTAAAATTCCATGGAAGTTGTGAAGGACAGCATGTTGACATTTTCCCAATGACACTTTCTTTGTTCTGTCTATGCGTTCTTGATTACTCTTTTGTTTGATAGATTTTAAACCATGCCTAGAGATTGGCATTATGTTTTGAAGGTCAGAATCAGGGGTCAAGATGAAATAAGAGTTCCCACAAAAGGAAAAAACAAATGATTCATATTCTCTATGAAATTCAGAGTTGCAAAAGAAAAGACCATCTTTGTACTGGTTTAGAATAAGTTGACATAGAACCAGGAAAAAAAAAAACCTCTATATTGAGAACTGTGTTGAGAAACACTGTCCTAAAAGCTTCCTCAGGAAATCATCAGAGCAGAATGGCAGGGAATGTAACCAAAGGAGCAAGCGTTGCCTTTTTCCTCTCTGCTCAAATATCAAATGCTGCTGGACTGCCTGAGTATAGATTATGTTGTCGATCTTAAACTGGCATAGGTGTCGCCACATCTTAATGTAGCCATTTCTTATTCTTATTCTTTGCTTTTTCTAGGATTTCTATTTAGGGGTTTAATACTGCTTCAGGCTCACCACAATCTGGTAGTAGGAAGATAAGGGGGGGAATGTTGTAGTCTAAATAACATTCTTTTCCGTGGGAACTGAGGATGTGACTGCAGGTGGTTGTAGGTGGAGTCTCAAGTCACCAGAACAGATGGAGTGAGATTGGAAAATGTGACTTTGGAGGGCAGTTTTGAACATTTGCTTTTTACGGGGTGTAAATCCGGGGCATGGTAAGAGCCGGATTTACATCAAGACCTTGCCAATTTGATTTATTCCTAATAAAATAATTTTTGGAGATTATGCCTGCATTGGACTTCTTGTTACTGGGGATGAATTACTTGGAAGCTTGACGTATGTGTTTATATGGCTTTGTGTACTTCTATGCTCTAATGTAATCAGCGTTTGATCCAATGATAGGATGTACAGGTTCCAAATGTATACACAATAAATGCAACTGAATAATTGAATTCAGTCAAGAAGAAATCCCCAGAACTTTCTGACAGAGTTTGATGCTGAAGGCTTCCAGGATTTTCTGATGCCAGGATTTTTAAAAAACCTGTTTGCTACATAAACATGCAGTCTGATTAAACATGCAGTCTGATCCCTTAACCTACCAGCATCACCACCATTTTCACATTTTTCCCAAATCAACCAGTGTGATTACATATTCATTAATGGAATACATTAGCCTTCATCTTTCAATGAGTTACGGTTCTGTACATAGACACATGAAATACAAGCAAGAATCACAGGTTTGTGATACTTTACATTTCAAATGAAAGCATGTATCAGAAGTCACCTATTAGAACTACAGTTACGGAGAAGCAAGAGATCATGCAGTTTCTCATGTTCTATTTTTATAGCCACTTTGATTCTATTAGAGTTCCATGAATCTTTTTTTGAGGATGTTATCTAGTTTGGACAATGAAACATCTGCAAGAAAACAAGCAAGCTTAGAGAACACCAAGAACCCTGTATTTCAACCTTGAGTTTCAAATATTCTCCTTTATTGAAACTTTTTTCCCAGGTTAAAAAAAATGGTGTTAGACCAGGTCAAAGGAGAAAATTGGGAAAATACTGCAACCTTGTACTACAGCTTTAAAGGTTTTCCCACAATAATAATTACAATGCCAGTGGGGGGAAAACAGGATGCAGCTGGGGTAATGACAGCAGGAAACTTAAAGAGAAACCCATAAGCTTGGAAAACATGCACGACTGCATGAGTTTGCAGTGCAATATCCTTTTTTAAATCTAAGTTTGACTGATGAACTTGACACGCTTTCAGAGTTCAGAAATGCAGAACAAGCAGCTGACTTTTGCAAAATGGAACTTGATTGTTTTACCCATGCCTAGGGTGCGGCTCCAGCCAAGGAATTTCCCTGTTGAGACAAAAGGCCAATGGAATGCCTAAGAGGAGGAGCAGCCACTCCTTTTAAACATAATGTTGCCTCCCCACGATTGGCTGGGCATTTCTTTTTCCTCCAGGGAACCTGTCGGAGAGGGTGGAGTTCCTTTAGTTTTGTTTTTTTTTCCCAGCATCTTTTTCAAGTAAGAAAATACTTGTTGGATGTTTTAACATAAAAGCTCTTACTCACAGGAAGATGATCGTATAGAGATGATGGTTTCAGACAGGAAATAATATTTACTGTCCAAATGGAAACTACTTCAAACTGTTTGGAAAGATTTAGGTGTAAACAGGAAAGAAGGAAACAGTTACTAAACATTTTCCCATTATGCTACTTTCTGCATTAGACAATCTACTTATTGAGCGCAAATTTTCTCCCATTCATACAAATGTCAGCATTCATACTAATAAGACAAGGTCTGAATTTTTTCTGGGTCCCAATTATTTATCTATCCTTGCTCCACATAGGAATAGATACTGAAGGAAAAACTAATCTGGAGATGAGCTTGCAAGGGGTGACTATCTTTAGCAGATAGTATCCTGAAGAGCTGTCTTATATCAGCTGAATTCATTTAGCATACCCCACCTTGAGAAGTAGAAGCCCTGCAAGGGGTTTCCTTTAACCTTCTGGGGGCAAAGCAGGGAGCCTACTCAAGGAGCTGGCCAACTTTACAGCAACTCCTTTTTATCCCTATAGCTCAAGTTCACTTTCAATTGTGCCTTACGACCTAGACATTTTTTTCCTTTTCACTCACTTGACTCTGAAATTGTTAAATATTGTGTATTTTCTATTACCCAAATGCACTGTGAATGAAAAGTTCTCTCTTCTGCAACAAAGAATAAGATTAATCTTTATAACCAATTTTCAAATGGAAAAAAACATATAAATCCAAATGTTTCAACCAACCAAATTATTGAAGCAAAGTTGCTGGACTCTCAATGCAGTTATTAGTGAATCTTAGGGCAATGATAGTCCATGATCCTGAAAGTTTGCAGAATTATGGTTTTCAAATGACTACCTTCCCAACTTTACAATTTTGCAGCTGAAAAAGAAATATGTTTCACTAGACCCAAAGTCCAAAATGTCAGGCAATAGATAATAAAGTAACTCTCTCCTTTCTATTTTTTTTTTTAAGAAAAAAATCTGAACAAGATAACAGGATTCACGGGCTCCAATGGCTAGCATAAAACTTCTGTGTCTTTCTCTGAGGTGAGCTTCCAATGGCTTCCAATGGGGCCTTCTTTGCATACTAGGGTGAAATAAGATTTCTCTTTCTTTGTCTGAAAATACTGAACATAAGCCCCACTTTCTATATTCTAGAATATAATATCTTTTTCTATGAAAGCAAATTTGGCATCACACTGACAATCTTGTTCCAAAAATGCTAAGGAAAATTATATCTATATTTACATATCCAAAGGATTTTGATTCTTTGCACAAGTTTCCAGGCCCCAGTGGCAGAAGGGGCATTTGACCCAAGGAGACATGAATTCATGATCCAATAACCTATGAAAAGTTGATTTGGGTAAGGAGGGAGGAACATTTCATTTAGTTTATATTTTTAAGCAAGTGCTGAATTTGCAGAGGGGAAGAAGCTAGTTTAGCACCTCTCTCCATCTGCTGGCCAGGAAGACTCATGAGTATATCTATAGATTAAAAAGGAACAAATTGCTTAATAATCACTTTCAATTAAATTAATTTCCTAGATGGGCATGAACTCTTCTCTATCAATTAAGGAAAGCAAAAAAGAACAAGAGGAAAGAGATGTCATCAGTGCACATATGTTTGAGTATCAGAATATGAATTGGCAAGGCTTGTTTTGAACAATAAACTGTTGTGTCAGTAGCTCTGTTAAAGTATGAAAGAAAGGTTTCAATATATCACACCAACTTTACTTCTTTTCAGTCCTTCATAGTCAACTATTTGATCTTCATCCTTTCAGTGCTGCCATTGATACAGTAACCACTGAAAAAAGCACAACATGTGCTGGCCCATTGAAGAAGCGGAGCGGCAGTTACAGTTCTCTCACCAAAAAAGGGGCAGCTGGAGGAGACTTCTTGCACTGAAAAAGGGGTAGCTGGAAGCAACTCAGTCTCTAGCCTCCTCTTTCGGTGCAAGAAGCCTCCCCCAACCAGGTGGCTGTTCTCCTCCTTATCTGCCTGTTTGTTCTGTATGGCCAAGGAGGAAGAGAGCAGCCACCCAGTTGGGGGAGGCTCCTTGCACCAAAAGAGGCATCTGGAGAACAAAAAAGACTCTCCTCCAGCCGCCCCGTTTCGGTGAGAGAACCCTGTAGCTGCTGCTCTGCTTCTCCAATGGGCCAGCACATGTTGTGCTTTTTTTGGTGGGGCTGGATTCCAGCTGCATTGAAAAAAGCACGCAGCAGCTGCAGGCATCTCACAACAAGGTGGGTGAGAATCCCCGGGACATCCGTCCACCCACCTGCTAGCTGGCCAGGCTGGGCTGGGCTGGAAGAGGCACATCTGCCGGGAGAAGGAAGAAAGCATGCTCCAGGAAGGTGGGTAGGCGGGCGGATGCCCTGGGGCTGCACTACAAATGTAGTGGCTGCACACACAAGTGTGCATGTGCAGCAGCCGCAGGACATCTGCCCAAGCTGCGCCGCTGCTGCCACATGGTATGGAAAGCTAGGAGAGCGACTGGGTGACCAGGTCAGGGGCGTGGCCAGCCAGGGGTCACCACCTGTTCGGCGACCCACACCAAATCACAGCTACCAGTTCATCCGAACCTATGCGAACTGGTTGAAGACCACCTCTTAGCAGTAGGCTACCACAACATTTTGTTTTAGGCCCAGTACTCTTCAATGATTTCATAAATGACTT
Organism: Laticauda colubrina; assembly: GCA_015471245.1. Lineage (NCBI taxonomy): Eukaryota > Metazoa > Chordata > Lepidosauria > Squamata > Elapidae > Laticauda > Laticauda colubrina. Next base: position 22,771,719 of record BLBF01000025.1, read on the forward strand.
AGATGAGGGAATAGAAGGGGAACTCATCAATTTTGCAGATGATAAGTTCAGGGGTAGGCTTCAAAAAAATTAGCAACCAGTTCTCTGCTCAATTACTGGCTGGGTGTTGTCATGGTGGGCATGGCCTAGTCAGCCTCCTGCACCATGGCAGGGGGGTCATTTTCACCCTCCCTGGGCTCTGGAGGCTTTCTCTGAGCCTCCAGGAGGGCAAATATAGCCTTCTCAGGCTCCGGAGGCTCTCTGGAGGCCAGGAATGGACCTGTTTCTGCCTGTTCTGTATAAATATAGTAGACTCCAAATAACTCATTCTGATTGGTTACTAAAAAACAAATGGGGATAGGTTCAAAAGGAACCAATCCTCGAAGCCGCACAAAGGCGGCAAAATCAAATGAATGTCATTGGCTACAAGCCGGCAGACAGAAAATTATAAAAGGGCTGTCGCGGCTTGAGCCAATGTTCCATTTTGCAACTGTACTTGAAATAAAGACTTTGTTGTTGGAACCCGGTCTACCTCGCGTTTTTCCGGACGGAACACTGGCGACAAGGGTGGGATCGTCCTAAATGCTAGACTGAGCACGTGGTGACAGACAAGCCAGACAAAGAGAAATGGCCAGAAACAATGCGCCGCCCACACCCTTCAACCCAAATGAAGAAGATTGGGAATCTTACGTAGACCATTTCCAGATGTACCTAGAGAGCAATGAGATGGAGGAAATCTCAGATAAGCAAAAAAGAGCTGTTTTCTTGACACACTGTGGGCCCGCAATTTTTAAAATGGCCAAGGCTTTGGCAAAGCCCCGAGATATCAAACAATTGATGTGGACCGAGCTCCAAAGAATATTAAAGGCCCATTATGCACCGGTGGTGTCAAATCTAATAAAGCGGCACGAGTTTTATCGGAGAGACCAGAAAGAAGGCGAAACCATCGCTGATTTTGTAGCCGCCTGACGCCAAATAGGGGGAGCGTGCGAGTTTCTCAACTTAGATGAAGCGATGCGGGATCGAGTGATATTGGGGTTAAAACACTCAACTATACAGAGCAAGCTACTGAACAAACCCAACATATCAGTAGCCGAAGCTATTGCAGAAGCCTCGGCTGCCGAAGCCGCCAAAAAATCGGCAGATAAGATGAAACAAATGAATGCAAGCAACGATGAAATAAGCTCGGCCAGAGGGAAAAAACAATCTCCTACAACCACTCATTATGAAGAACTCGAGGAGACGTCAGAATCCGGGGAGGAAGACGACGAAATCCACCGCCTATACACTAACAAGAAAGGGCGCGAAAATAGAAATCGGCGGGAATGTGCTGGCTGCGGGGGAAACCATCCCTGAGCTGATTGCAGATTCCTTGATGCCATTTGCAGAGCATGCAAGAAAAGGGGACATATCGAGAAAGTCTGCAGAAACAAAAAGAATTACAGCCCAAAGAGACGAAACGACTCCCCAGCAAAGCCTGAGCCAAGACTCTCCGAGAGAAAGTGGCAGCGAAACAGGCAAGCCACTAACCGGGAGAAAGCATACCAAACTTTCACTATCAGAAGCGCTCAGACGGAAAGCGGGAAGAAAGTAAAAATAGTTGTAAAAATCGAAGATGGCCCCTGTGAAATGGAAGTTGATTCTGGATCGTTCCTATCCATGGTGTCATGGGACACCCTCAAAAAACTAATTCCAGACATCAAAATTAAGGAACTCCAGAGACAAAAACTAACCCCCAAAGATTATCAGGGAAACCGAATTCCTGTAATCGGCCTGGGACATTTTCGAGTCGCTTACAGGCAACATGTCGCAGTACTACCATTAACGATAGTCGACTGAGATTGACCAAGCCTCCTGGGTATCGAATGGTTCGCACCATTGGGCATCGGGATGACCGGAGTAGACCGGGTGGCCGCAACTGACTGGGAAGAAGACCTGATCCAAGAATTCCAGGACGTCTTCGATGGCTCCCTAGGCAGGTATCGGGGGACCCCCATTTCTTTTAGTCTAGACCCACAGATAACCCCTAAAAGGCTAAAGGCCAGATGGGTTCCTTTTGCTTTAAAAGCAAAAATCGAGGAACAACTAAATAAATTAATAGATCAAGGGGTTTTAGAACCGGTCGACCACGCTAGATGGGAAACACCAATTGTGACACCAATTAAGCCAGACGGGTCGGTTCGAATCTGTGGCAACTACAAGGCTACCCTGAACCACGCACTGCAACAGAGCGCGTACCCGGTGCCAGTTGTGCAACACCTACTGCACTCTCTTGGGGGAGGAAAAGTTTTTGCGAAACTAGACCTAGCACAAGAGTACCAACAGCTCCCAGTAGACCCCTTAACGGCGGAAGCACAAACAATAGTGACTCACAAAGGGGCATTCAAATGTAACAGACTCCAATTTGGAGTAAGCGTAGCCCCAGGCGTTTTCCAGAGCCTCATGGAACGCCTGTTAAATGGCATAAAAGGTGTCGTGCCATACTTTGACGACGTCCTAATTTCAGCCAAAGATGCAACACAGCTTAAAAAAAGACTCAAAGAGGTCCTAAATAAATTCAGAGAATCTGGCCTTAAAGTAAAGAAAGAAAAGTGCTGCCTAATGACTGATCGCGTTGAGTTTTTAGGATATTTAATTGATGGAGAGGGCATACACCCCACCGAAAAAAAAGTCAGAGCTATAAAAGACGCACCAGAACCAAGGAATAAAACTGAGCTGCAGGCATTTTGGGGATTGATAAACTTTTATAATGTGTTCCTACCCCAAAAAGCCACAATAGCAGAACCATTGCATCGATTACTTGACAAGAAAACAATTTGGACATGGAGGTTTAGAGAAAAAAAAGCTTTCCAAGGAATAAAAGACTTATTAACATCAAACACCGTTCTTATCCAGTTTAGCAACACACTGCCATTGATGGTGACCTGCGATGCCTCGCCATTCGGAGTCGGTGCCATCCTGAGCCACCAATTGCCTGATGGGAGAGAGGCACCCGTCGCATACTATTCAAAGACCCTGTCCAAAACCGAGCGTAATTGCAGTCAGTTGGACAGAGAAGCTCTAGCAATTTTCGCCGGAGTGAAACGCTTCCACGAGTACCTATATGGAAGAACTTTTCAAATCGTAACAGACCACAAACCGCTACTAGGAATTTTGGCGGGAAACAAGCCCACACCGAATATTCTGTCCCTACGAATGACTAGATGGTCAGAGTTCCTAGCAGCCTATTCCTATACTCTGACACATCGCCCAGGGAAACAAATTTCCCATTCAGATGCTTTGAGCAGAGCACCATTGCCATCCACAGAGGAAGACCCGGCACCAACGATGACAGCACTGCAGATAGAGACTTGCCCCGATCTACCCATATCTGCGAATGATGTTGCCAGAGCCACCGCAAAAGACCCATTGACTGCCCGCGTACTTAACTGGGTAGGTAAAGGCTGGCCGGAAAACCAAAAAACTGAGAACTTTAAACCTTTCCGGACCAGACAAACTGAACTCTCAATCCAAAAAGGTTGTTTATTGTTTATTACAAACCAAGGTACTGGGTATGCTTCACGAAGGCCACCCGGGAATAGTTAAAATGAAAAGCCTTGCTAGAAGCTATGTCTGGTGGCCGGGTATAGATAGGGACATCGAATACTGGGTAAACTCATGCAATAAATGCCAAAGAATCAGGCCATCCCCGCCAAAAGCACCCATAAGAGACTGGGAAACCCCAAGAGGCCCCTGGTCACGAATCCACATCGATTTTGCGGATCCTACCAAGGGGCATACGTTTCTGATTGTCGTGGATGCATACTCTAATTGGCTGGAGGTAAAAATTATGCAATCAAGGACAACAGAAACCGTTATAAAACAACTCGACAAACTATTTGCAACCCATGGCCTACCGGACGTCCTAGTGTCCGACAACGGGCCACAATTAACCAGTCTCCAATTCGAGCAATACCTAGCCTCCCTAGGTATAAGACATGCCCTAACCACGCTGGCCCACCCGGCTGCAAACGGTAGGGCAGAGAGAATGGTCAGGTTTACCAAGGAGGGTTTAGAAAAAATGGACACTGGGGATGTCCAAAATAAAATAAATCGATTACTCACTCTCCAACATATCACACCCAGTACTACAACCAACAAAACACCAGCAGAATTACTGATGGGAAGGAAACTAAGGTCGCATCTAGACAGATTGCACCCAAATTTCACACCAGAAACCCCCCCCCCCGACTCCTCCACTCGATTCAGGACCTTTGCAATAGGCGACTTAGTTTATGCAAAAAATTTTACCGGGGACCCATTATGGCTACCTGGACAAATTACACAAATAACAGGCCCCAAATCCTACCGACTAACGGTAGACGACGGCAGGGAATGGAAGCGGCACATAGACCAGCTTCGCTCCCGAAACATAGAACGAAATGCAAACACACAACCACACATAGAAAAACACGACGAAATTCAAACCAAAGAGGAGGGGGAAATGCGAGAAATCAATAAAGAACCATTTAAATTAAACTCCGAAAATAATAACAATCAAAAAGAGCAAATAAAAGACTCACTGTTTGAAGAAAGTTGCGAGAAGAGTCCATCCAAAGGGGCCAGCCAGGCCAGCTCGACCTGCCCGGAGGAAACGGGAGGGAGCGGCAAAACCGCTGGCCTAAGAAACTCAGGCGGCAGTAAAATGGCTGACTCACCCTTCCAGACGGTTCCATGGAGAAGGACTGAAGACACAGCAACCCCATCCGAACCGGTCGAAGTCTCCAACAATAATGAACCGCACAAGTCCAGTCGAGTCAAGAGAAGCCCCACCTACCTGCGCGACTACGTCACCACGTAGGACTGAACTAAGAGGGGAGGGGTGTTCTGTATAAATATAGTAGACTCCAAATAAATCATTCTGATTGGTTACTAAAAAACAAATGGGGATAGGTTCAAAAGGAACCAATCCTCGAAGCCACACAAAGGCGGCAAAATCAAATGAATGTCATTGGCTACAAGCTGGCAGACAGAAAAGTATGAAAGGGCTGTTGCGGCTTGAGCCAATGTTCCGTTTTGCAACTGTACTTGAAATAAAAACTTTGTTGTTGGAACCTGGTCTACCTCGCATTTTTCCGGACGGAACACTGCCCATCCAGAGCCTTTGAGAGGCCTGTTTTTCACCCTCCCCTGAGTCTCTATGCAGGCCCTGCACTTACCTGGGATCCAAAACAGGCCGCGTGGAGACTCCTGGGAGGAGCGGGGTGGGGTAGGCAGGGCCAGCCAGTTGGTGCAACTACCAGTTTGGTGAACCAGATGTAAAATTAATATCCGGTTTGCCCAAACCAGTTCAATCCGGTAGTATCCCATACCTGACTAAGCTGGCAGGTATAGCCAACACCCTGGAAGACAAGCTCAGGATCCAAAAAGATCTTGACAGACTTGAACAATGGGCCCTATTCAGCGACATGATATTTAATATGGAGAAAAGCAAGGTTTTACAACTGGGCACGAAAAACCAAAGATACAAGTACAGATTAGGAGAAACCTGGTTCAAAAACAGTAACTGTGAGAAGGACCTTGGAATCCTAGTGGACGATCACTTAAACTTGAGTCAGCAATGTGTGGCAGCAACTAAAAAAGCTAATAAAATCCTTGGTTATATAAACAGAGGCATAGAATCAAAATCACCTGAAGTAGTAGTAAGGCCATGCCTGGAATACTGCATCCAAAAATGTGTCACCACATTACAAAAACAGATGTTGAGACTTTGGAAAAAGTTCAGAAAAGAGCAACTAAGATGATCAAAGGTCTGGAAACTAAACCATATGAAGAGTGGGTGTAGGTTTTGGGTCTGGCTAATCTAGAGAAAAGAAGAATTAGGGGTGACATGATAGCAGTGTTCCAGTATTTGAGAGGCTGCCACAAAGAAGAGGGGGATCTTATTTTCCAAAACATCAGAGGGCAGGACAAGAAACAATGGTTGGAAACTAATAAAAGAGAGAAGCAACCTGGAGTTAAGGAGAAACTTCCAAACAGTGAGCACAATTAATCAATGGAACAACTTGCCTTCAAACATTGTGGGTGCTTCATCACTGAAGATTTTGGACAGTCACTTGTCTGAAATGGTAAAGTATCTCCTGCTTGAGCAGGGAGCTAGACTAGAAGATCTCTAAGGTCCCTTCCAGCTCTATTCTGATAATTTTAATCCCTTTATTGTACTTTTAATCCATTGTTTTAAATACCATTCCCCTGCTGTCTTATCAGAAGCCTCAACGCTGGAAAGAGCTGTAAAAGAATTGATAACATGGGAAGAAGGCAGAGATATCCTTCACAACCCAAGGCAGTTCCAAGCCCACAAAACAGCTGAAAATCAACAAGTTAACTAATGAGCAGGCAGCCAACTCCTGTAAGTTTCTCCCTCAGTCTTAACAATGTTGTGGCGTTCGGAAAAGACTGAGCTGAAGTTTTCACTCCAGTCCGTGTTTCCAGCGGGAACACGGACTGTTCCTATTGGCTGATGCTGTTTGACAGCTGGCTATAAAAGGGAGCTGTCAAATGGCATCAGCTGTTGTCTGCCAGCTGGCTGCCTTGTTAGAGCAGCAGCCGCGGCAACGCTTTATTGTTACCATAAAGTTAAAAGCTGAAGTTCGCTCTGTGTTTGCCTCAGGTTATTCTGCTGCTCTGCAACACTGGTGACGAGGGTGGGATACATATAAGAGGCAACCGGGCAAAGAATCGCTGAGTGAAGTCACTACAAAAAGAGCTGAAGTCACCACCGAGCTGAATGTCACTTTAAGAGCTACTGTCACTATTCGCGAGCACGAATTTCAACTTTCCTCGGAAGATGACTTCAAACCCTGCATTCCCGCCTTTCAGACCGACAGCGAAAACATGGGAATCCTACAGAAACCAATTTGACTGTTTCCTAGATGCCATAGACCTTGCTGACATTTCCGACCATAGGAAAAAGTCCTACTTTTTAAGTTTTTGCAGAGCCACAGTATTTGACACTGCTACAGCATTATTGGCTCCATGTTCAATTAAGACTGTTCCATGGGAAGAATTGCAGGAAATTCTTTCCAACCACTATTCCCCTAAGCCAGGGGTTCCCAACCTGGGGTGCTTGCACCCCCTGGGGGTGCGGGACAATATTCCAGGGCATGTGAGAAAAGTCCAGGTAAATAATAGGATATTGGCTATATGTTGGCATTTTTATTTTCTTTTGCAATGGACTAATTTGTTTTCATTTTAGAGTTAAGTATCATTATTTAGTGGCCGTCACATACATAGCTGAAAAGATTCAATCCTACCAAGCATTTGAAAACTAGTCCTTGTAGTATTTAGTACTATTTTTTACTACTTAGTTATTTGTTCTATTTCAAATAAAAGATTAATTTTCTGAGGTTTATTCCAATGTTAATTTATTATATGTTTCAGGGCTACATTTGTAATTTCCTTTAAAAATTATATCAAAGAATAAAGTAACAATCTTTTTTGATAAAATATTATTCGGAATTCACATAATTTATCCTTGAGCAAAATATAAATTTCAGGGGGTGCGAGGTTCGAGTGAAATTTCTTTAGGGGTGCAGGGCGAAAAAGAGGTTGGGAACCATTGCCCTAAGCCATCCCAAATTGACAGACATCATGCTTTTAGGAGACAAATTCCGGCTGAGGGAGAGACTATTAGTGGGTACATGGCTATGAACAGCTGCCCTACAAACAGCTGCCTTGCATTGTGGGTTTAGAGACTATCTGGAAGACATGTTATTAGATCAACTAGTTTGTGGAGTCAGGGATTTAAAGCCCCTGTCCCACTGCACTAACGGATACAAAGAGGATGTAAAATGTTAAAAAAAGCTTGCCATCCGTTGGAAAACGCTATGCATCCATTGTGTACTCATTGCATACGTGTTTCATACACTCTATCCGTCAAGCATCCGTCCACTGCGATTTTATCTGCGCAAGAAGTTTTGAGCTGCACAAAACTTTGTTTCTATATGGACACTATTTGAAGTTGATTACGGATTACAAGCCTCTGTTTGGCCTTCTGTCAGGCGAAAGACAAACTCCTCAGATTTTGTCTCCAAGAATGACCAGGTGGACTTTATTTGTGGCTGCCTATTCCTATACACTGATTCATTGACCTGGCAAGAGTCTATGCCACGCTGATGCTCTTAGTCGCTGCCCCCTACCTGTTCCTGTGGTGGATCCTGCACCAATTAATGCTGTGTTCCATATCAACGATCTCAAACTTCCCATCACTGCCCTTGATATCGCTGCCCACTCTGCCAGGGACCCTTTATTGTTACAATAAAGTAAAAAGCTGAAGTTCGCTCCATGTTTGCCTCAGGTTATTCTGCCGCTCTACAACAAATGTCATGCTACCAAAATATAATTTAATTGTTCTTCTTTGTTCAAAAACATACAGAATAATAACGATGTGTACAAAGCCATTACTTATCATGTTGTACTTTAAACTACCAGATAGAAGGTTGAATGGAAAAAATATGCAGCTCAAGGAGCAAATTCTCAGCTTTTCTGAGACTTTATAGGTCTGTAATAGACTGATTCTATAATTTTTAGCAAAAATACCAATCTTTACATTTAAGAACATCTCTTAATCAGAGCAAGTTCAAACATTTGCCAGCTGATGATTTCAACATCAAACAAAGAGAAATATGTATTAAATGTACCTGGACAATTGTATAAAAATTAAATAATATGAACACAATATTTGAGGATTGGTCATCAAGTGATAACTTGAGAACGATGCCCATAGAGTTTCTGAATTAGATGCATTAAATATTAAACCACAGAATTATAGCAAAGTAGCAAACTATTGCATTTAGACCAGCGGTGTCAAACTCGCAATGTCACATGACATATCATGACTTTTTTCCCTTTTTGCTAAACTGGGTGGGGGCATGGTCAGCACGTGATGCATCCGACCCATAGGGCGCGAGTTTGACAGCCCTAATTTAGACTGGTTATCTGAAAAACCACCACAAGTTGCTCCTGGATATGAAGTAGTAGATAATTGTATTAAATAATGGCCATCCACAAGACTAAGCTTTAGTTTGCTTCAACTATAAATATGAATGGATAATTGTATGGGATTTGGCTATGCAGTCATTATGAAGGATATTGTTTTTTACAGGGCTAATATTTCCAACAAGGAAACACAAGCAATTGGCATATATGCAGCAAATGGAAATAAACATAATTATCATCTGTCCACTTTCCAGATATTCTATAAATATGTGAAAACGGGAATAGCAATAAAAGCAGCCAATCATCACCCACAAAACAGAGGGAAATGAATCATGCATGGTCAATATATGAAGACAGACAGCTGAAGAAGTAGTGCAGTGAAAAAGAACAAGGTAACAGAGAGCTAAATGCTTTTTGTATGATGTTAGATCTTTGATGACCCCACTTCACCATTTAAATTTTCTGTTCATGTGATAAAATAAGCTGGCTGAAAAACAGAAACTTTTGTCAAAAGGACCACAGCACCCCATAATTAAGTGGGGCAAATGCTAAGAGCAATGTTTTGTCATAATCCTGAAATAATAAGCAAGCATATATGTACCTAGTAAAGGACATTTGGCAAGAGACCCAGTTTGGTATAGTAGTGAAGGCATCAGACTAGAAATTCGAAGACTCTGAGTTCTAGTTCTGCCTTGGGCACAAAACCAGCTAGGTGGCCCTGGCACCTAAGTGGCACTTTTCTTAGCTAGGAAGGAGGCAATGACAAAGCTCTTCTGAAAAGCCTTGCTAAGAAAAATGCAGGGATTTGTCTAGGAAGTCTTTGAGGATAAGATATGATTAAATGAACACTGGGGAATTACCTGAGGACTAGAAAACAGCTGATGTGATTCCCATCTTCAAGAGAGGGGGAAAACAGACCCAGGAAGCTATACACCAATCATCCTAATATCAATACCTGGAAAGATACTGGAAAAAATAATCAAAAACAGATTGATTGATTGATTGATTGATTAATAGAAAAAAAATCAGCAAGGAAGGCCTATGTTAAATCCAAAGGCCCATTAAACCCAAGTTTATTATATTTGACCAATTTGCCTCAATTTCATAATGACATTACTATAGAATTGTGCAAGTCATTATTTGTTGTTAATTATTATGAATGATGTAAAGGGCCTGTCACATAGGCCGACGGATACAAAACATATGTAAAAAGGACACAGCGGACGAGAAAATTTTCCATCCATTGTTATCCGCTCTCAAAAGTGCCCCGAATTTGCATAAGCAGAGCGGACAACAACGGAAAGGAATGGACGGGGAGAGGATGTACAAAGGATGTAAAGCGGATGCTCCATGGAAACCTAGCGGATGGAAGCGGATGGAAGCGGATGGCACATCCACAGGGCTTCCGTGGGAGCACAGCGAAGCGGATGTGCAACGGAAGGAACGGATGCAGAGCGGATGCCGAGCGGATGAAGCGGATGCACCACAGAAGCCTAGCGGATGCCTAGCGGATGCAAAGCGTTCACTGCGCATGCAGGGAGGATGCATTGTGTCAGCCCCGCGCATATAAAAGGATGCAGCTCGCAAGCAGGTCACCATTCAGAGGAAAGACCTGCTGCCAGACACAGCTCCAGCCAACAACCATGGGGAAGAAGAGGAAGCCTGTGCCATCTGCTGCCAGCCCTGGCAAGAAGAACAGGGCCACCATCCCACCCCCTGGCCCTGACTTTGCTTCTGCTGGGGCTTCTGCTGCTCGGGCTGACTCTTCTGGTACTGGGGCTTCTGCTGGTGCTGCTCCTGGTGCTGGTGCTTCTGCTGGTGCTTACTCTGCTGGTGCTGCTCCTGGTCCTGCTGGTCCTGCTGGTCCTGCTGATGCTCCTGGTCCTGCTGGTGCTGCTGGTGATGCTGGTGCTTACTCTGCTGCTGCTGATCCTGGTGCTGCTGGTGCTGCTGGTGCTGCTGGTGCTGCTGGTGCTCCTGGTGCTGCTGGTCCTGCTGGTGCTGCTTTTGCTGCTACTGTTGTTGTTGCTGGTGGTGGTGGTGGTGGTGTGGTGGAGCAGCCCCTAGAACCTTGAAGCCCCTCTGATGAGGGCCCAGATGGCCCTGCCAGAAGGAGGAAGAGGCAATCGCGAGAACAGGAGAGGAGGCAATACTCCATCGAAGAGGAACATGAGGATGAGGTGCTCGAATGGCTGAGGGAGAACGAGTACCTATGGCGGAAAGGACACAGGCTCTATCAAGACACCAAGAGGAAGCAGGCTGCTTGGAGAGAGAAGGCGGAGAGCCTGGGCTACACTTCGGAGGTCCTCCTCGGGTGGTGGAAGCACATGCACACCTGGTATGGGAAGCTGTACCTCAAGAAATCTGGCCAGGCCACAGTCAAGCTCACTGACCGGGAGACCGATGTGATGGCCAAGTGCAGCTTCTTGGAGGGTGAGATCCGCCACCGAGGAGCAGCCCCTCTGACAACCCTCTCTCTCAGGCAGCCCACAGAGAGCCAGTCCTCTTCTGGCCAAGAGTCAGCTCCTGTGTCCAGGCAGGTATCTGTGGAGCGTCCCACGACGGAGACCCCCCCGACAGCTGCACTCCCCATGGCGGAGCATGTGGAGGACCCCCTGATGCAGTGGGAGCAAGGAGAGGGCACTTCCACCAGAGACCAACCCACATCCACCCCCAGCTCCACCTCCACAGAAAGCAGGCAGAGAGCCAGACCAGAGGGGCAGAGACAAACTGTCCTGCTAGAGATCAGGGACACCATCAAAAGCAGCGTAGATCTCCTCTCTCAGCTGGTACACACCAACATACTATCCTCAAACTGAAAGCCCTTCCTCACCTATGTCAACCAGACCCTCATGGACATGTCCGAATCACAGTACCAGGTGATAAAGGAGAGGATCACCGGTCTTCTGCACAACCCTCCAGGCCCAGCTGAACCTGCTCCGACCCAGTCCAGGTCTGCTCCTCCACCCCAGGTGATGTCATAGTCCTTTCAAGGCTTTCCACAGGCCCTCACCTACCAAGGCTATGGCTACCAGGAGTTCCAGCAGCACAGGCAGCCCTTCCCAGTCCAGCCACAGGTTCATCAAACGCCACCGATGCCACCGATGCCACAGATGCCACCCACGCCACAGATGCCACCCACACCACAGATGCCACCCACATCTCACCGCGCTCACCTGCAGACCAGACAGCCCCACTGCACTCCTCCTTCCTCTACCCCACAGCCAAGCCCAGCCTCAGAACATCTGTCATCGGTCTTGGGACTGACACCCCATGTCATGGAAGAAGGGGCTCTCAACATCACAGGACTGAGCCAGCTCTCTGAGAGCTTCCTCCACACACCACCCCCTGTTGTCCTCTCGGGGCCAGGCACCCCAATGGCACCTCAGATCAGCACTCCAGCAGCAGCCACCTCCACAGCACCTGGACCCTTCACCCCTGAGACTATGGGCACGCCTCAGCGTGACTGAGAAGAGTGCCAGAGACTGGGTTGCTACCTGTTGACTTTATCTTTGCTTGGGACAGTTTACTTGGGTCATTTTGCTTTTACAATTTGTTATTAACAAAATTTATCTTTGCTTCACACACTTGCTTCAGTTCTTTTAGTCAATAAAGTCTTGGTGGAAACTTTTAGAAATGGTTTAAGCCTTTGCATGCTTGTGGGATGGGTAAGGATAGCAGTGGGATGGGCAGGGATACTTGTGGGATGGGTAATAGCTGTGGGATGGGTTAGGACAGCAGTGGGATAGATAAACCTCCAGTGCAAGCATCAGTGGCATCTGTGGTGTGGGTGGCATCAGTGGCATCAGTGGTGTGGGTGGCATCTGTGGCATCGGTGGCATCGGTGGCACCGATGGCGTCCGATGTACATGTGCCTGGACTGGGAAGGGCTGCCGCCTGTGCTGCTGGACCTCCTGGTAGCCATAGCCTTGGTAGGGGAGGGCCTGTGGAAAGCCTTGGAAGGGCAGTGACATCACCTGGGGTGGAGGAGCAGACCTGGACTGGGTGGGAGCAGGTTCATCTTGGTCTGGAGGGTTGTGCAGAAGATTGGTGATCCTGTCCTTCACCACCTGGTACTGGGGTTCCACCATGTTCATGAGGGTCTGGTTCAAATAGGTGAGGAAGGGCTTGCGGTTGGAGGATGGGGCGTCGGTGTGTACCAGCTGAGAGAGGAGATCTACGCTGCTCCTGATGGTGTCTCTTATCTCCAGCAGGACAGTGTGGCTCTGCCCCTCCTGTCTGCCTTTCTGCCTTTCTGTGGAGGTGGAGCTGGGGGTGGAGGCGGGTTGGGCTGTGGTGGAAGTGCCGTCTTCTTTCTCCCACTGCGTCAGAGGGTCCTCCACGTGCTCCGCCACGGGTACCACAGCTTTCGGAGGGTCTACGTCGTGACACGCTCCACAGATACCTGCCTGGAGACAGGAGCTGACTCTCTGCTGGAAGAGGACTGGCCCTCAGCAGGCTGCCTGAGAGAGAGGGTTGTGAGAGGGGCTGCTCCTCGGTGGTGGATCTCACCCTCCAGGAAGCTGCACTTGGCCATCACATAGGTCTCTCTGCCCGTCAGCTTGACCGCGGCCTGGCCAGATTTCTTGAGGTGCAGCTTCCCGTACCAGGTGTGCATGTGCTTCCACCAGCCGAGGAGCACCTCCGAAGTGTAGCCCAGGCTCTCCGCCTTCTCTCTCCAAGCAGCCTGCTTCCTTTTGGTGTCCCTATAGAGCCTGTGTCCCTTCCGCCATAGATACTCATTCTCTCTCAGCCACTCCAGCACCTCATCCTCATGTTCCTCTTCTATGTTGTATTGCCTCCTCTCCTGTTCTCGCGTCTGCCTCTTTCTCCCTTTGGCAGGACCACATGGGCCCTCATCAGAGGGGCTTCCAGGTTGTAGGGGCTGCTCCTCCACACCACCACCAGCAGCAGCAGCAACAGTAGCAGCAAAAGCAGGACCAGCAGGACCAGCAGCACCAGCAGGACCAGGATCAGCAGCAGCAGAGTAAGCACCAGCAGGAATAGCAGGACCAGGAGTACCAGCAGGACCAGGAGCACCAGCAGGACCAAGAGCACCAGCAGGACCAGGAGCACCAGCAGGACCAGGAGCACCAGCAGGATGAGCAGGACCAGGAGCAGCGCCAGCAGAGTAAGCACCAGCAGAAGCACCGGCACCAGGAGCAGCGCCAGCAGAGTAAGCACCAGCAGAAGCACCAGCACCAGGAGCAGCGCCAGCAGAGTAAGCACCAGCAGAAGCACCACCACCAGAAGCAGCTTCAGCAGAGTAAGCACCAGCAGAGCATCACTGCCAGAAGCAGCATCAGCAGAGTAAGCACCAGCAGAAGCACCACCGCATAAGCAGCAGCAGCAGCTCCTCCAGAAGCAGCATCAGCAGAAGCCCCAGCCCCAGAAGAGCGAGCCCGGGCTGCAGAAGCCCCAGCAGAAGCAGAGTGAGGGCCAGGGGGTGGGAGGGTGGCCCTGTCCCTCTTGCCAGGGCTGGCAGCAGATGTTTGAGGCTTTCTCTTCTTCCACATGGTTGTGGGGTTGCTGGCTGGCAGGCAGGCAGGCAGGCAGGCACCAAGGCAGGCAGGCAGGCAGGCAGGCAGGCAGGCAGGCTGGCTGGCTGGCAGGCAGGCAGGCAGGCAGGCTGGCAAGCTGTGTCTGGAAGCAGGTTTTTCCTCTGAATGGTGACCTGCTTGGGAGCTGCTTCCCTTTATATCCGCGGGGCTGATGCAATGCATCCTCCCCGCATGTGCAGTGAACGCTAGGCTTCCACTAGGCATCCGCTAGGCTTCTGCTCTGCATCCACTTCATCCGCTAGGCTTCCACTCTACATCCGCTGTATCCGTTCCGCGTCCGCTTTGCTGCGCTCCCCCGGAAGCCTTGCGGATGTGTCATCCGCTCTCATCTGCTTTCATCCGCTAGGCTTCCGTGGAGCATCCGCTTTCCATCCGCCCTACGTCCTCCCCCCGTCCGTTTCTTTCCGTGTTGTCCGCTCTGGTTATGCAAATTTTTGCCCCTTTTGAGAGTGGATAACAACAGATGGAACATTTTTCTCATCCGCTGTGTCCTTTTTACAAACGTTTTGCATCCGTCGGCCAGTGTGACAGGGCCTTTACTTTGTTGTCAGAGTATCATAACAAATCAACCACAGGCAGCCCTGTTCTCTTTCCATGACTGCAGTGCATTTTGAAAGTTACAACTTTCTTTTCGTTTCTTGATCTGCTACTAAATATACAGTTTTTGCTGCAACTGATTAAAAAATGTCATTCTTTTGGGATTTTATAATGTTTTGTTTGGTTAAGTGAAGTTTTCAGTCATTAGGATTTCATATTACATATCCCATAACACTGATTTCCAGAAGAGAGTATTCTCATGCATTAAAAGTACAACTCCCTTCACCGGCATAGTAGCATCTGCAGAATCCAGAGATTTCATAAAAAGTACAAATGGTGCACATACAAAAGGAAAAGATTTTGCACCCTAATGGGATGGACATTTTCCCATTTAACTCTGGAAAATGCCCAAGCACTTCTAGTTAGCATAGTAGTGGACAAAAATATCAGTTAAAGACCCTAACTTTATATCCCAATAGTATACTGTAAGGAGCTGTCTTATTGAAGCTCAGATAACTGATTCTTGTTTTTCATGCCACATGATACTGCAATTGCATTACATTTGGCCTGTTCCTTTTTAATCTTATTGCTAAGCATGCAGTGGTATCCAGTAAGCCCTAGAATGCCTTCATAGAAAAATCAGTTATTTGCTCTTTCAGTAACAATACTCAAACATTGGTCTAAGAAAGGGAACCACAGACCGTACAGCAATTATTTAAAGTAAATGTAATAAACAAAGTAACCAAGAAATTAGGTTTGCTCAGAGGAGTTCTTTACAAGCCGCCTTGTTTACCTGCCACCTGTCCATGCCCTGCCAGGGAAGAAAGTTGGATTGAGAAGTTCTATTTCTCTCACTTCACTCCTTGAAGTGTTGTAATTGTGTGTCTGACTTTAGGAAAGCTATTTCATCACAGCCATTGCCAAGATACTGGGTTCTTCTCTGGGAGAGAGTGCAGTGACTTCTTTCACACATGTAGCTGCCTTCTCTGAAGGCAGAAGTATAGGCCCTTAAAGCAGCAGAATGTATGCAAACAGTTGCACTGCACTTCGGTCAATTACTTATTATTATTCTTTAGTTGGCCTTCCAGTGCTTCCTAGAGTGGAGTATTAAGTATATACACGACCATGAGTTAATAAAAATAATAAAATGAAATAAAAATCTAATAATGTAGTGAAAAAAGATTAGACTCCTTAGTTGACACAAGAAAGTGACACCACCACCACCCCAGTTTCTAATCATAAAATATATGCATTTTATATATAAGCAGGGTCATTATGACCTCTTTCTGCACTACTAAACCATGAAGTCATATCTGCTCCACAAACCATGATAGGAGATTAATTTTAAAAAAATCACTGTACTTGCTGCAAATACTCATTCTGTATATGCACTGAAACATGCATCATTTAATTTGTATTTTTTGAGCTGCAGTAGCTTTTACTTTAATGTAGCTTTCATGTAGCATAGTAGTGCCTTTTAGTGATAATTACTTCTGGAATTTTCTCCAGGTCTCTATACTCTATATGGTATTTATAAATATTAAGAGGGCAAGAAGTCTATGTGACAGCTAAATCATAAGGATCTTTTTCACAATCCTCAAATATGACTTGAGATGTTCACAATCTGCAATGTTTCACATATTCTAGTAAATCCCAGAAGTTCAAATGCATTTGTGAAATTCTTGCTTTGAACTGTTAGCATTGAGTCCTAGCATGATGTAAGTGACCACAGGAAACCCATACATTTCATGTAGAGAAGGGGTGTGTCAAACTCAATTTCATTGAGAGCCACATCAGCATTACGTTTGCCCTCAAAAGGACCAGTAGCTGGGTCAGCACGACTAGGTGGGCATGGCTGGGTGGGCGTGGCTGGCTCAATGTCACTCAGTGGGCGCAGCTGACACAGGACAGCTGGGTCAGGATGGAACAAGTCGCATTGGCTAATTCAACATGGGGACAATTCAGTGCCCCCAAAGCTTCTCACCTTCTCACACACACATGCACTGCATTCCAAGTTTGGGGATTTTTATCCACAGAGGAAGGAAAGGCTCTTCTCCCCTAGCCCAGGTATGATTGACAGTTTGTAAGCTCAGATATAGATAAATGTCACCAAGGTTGGAATGGTGTGTGTGTGTGTGTGTGTGCGTACACATGCACAGCATGCCAAAGGAGACATTCTTCTCCCAATCCGAGACATCATTGGCATTTCCCTGTCGTTGGCATTTTCCTGCACCCTCCCAGAAAATTAGGAAATGGAGGATGACACTGCTGTGTGTAGAAATTCAGAGGAGAAAGTGTGCTGGAAGCACTTTCCTCCAAGTCCAACTTCTGCCCTGGCAAATCTCTGGAGAGCAAGAAGAGGTGGCAGGGGAACAGCATTCCCAGGTCCTGCATGAAGGAGTCTGGCTGTTCTTGAAAGGGAATCCCCATTTTCAATTGAGTGTGGTAAAGATGCTGCCTTGCCTTTCCTCATGCAGCTCCTGTGCTACCCCCTCCTCTCCAAAGACCTGCACTTCCACATGCAGCAACAGCATCCTCTACCTCCTGGCAAGGGGCCAGGCAAGGCTGGAAGTGGGGATCTGGCGGTCTCCAGCAGAGGAAGGTGAGACAAAGGCAAGCCTAATACACTAGGAGAGCCTTGCCATCTCTTTCAAGCCACGTGGCTCCCTGGGTGGTGGCACAAGCTACCGGAGCCCTGGGCAGCAGAGGGCAACTCTCAAGCTCCCAGGGTACCTGGACCCTGCAGTGCAGTCCCACTTCTCAAAGGGACACCCATCTGCACATATCTCCTCCTCAAAGCTGGTACTGCTGTGCTCACTCTCCTTAGCCAGGTTGCTCATGGTGGGTGTGTGAGGGCAAAGTGCATGGGTCAGAGTGGGGCCCTCTTCATTTGAGGAGACCTAGATTTGTAAGTAAAGCATCCTCAGCAATAGAATGGGACACCACCGAGAGCCCAGGAGAAGGGAGAAAGGGGATGGAGAAAGGGCAGCAGGGCTGCCGATGGTCAAGTGCTGAGGCAGGACTTCTCTCAGCTCAGACCCTCCCACTTGTTCCAATCTCCTTCCTTCCTTCCTTCCTTCCTTCCTTCCTTCCTTCCTTCCTTCCTCCCTCCCTCCCTCCCTCCCTCCCTCCCTTCTTCCTTCCCTGCCTCCTTCTCATTCCCATCTCACCACTGAATTGCACTCTGTTGGGCAGGGTCCAGTGTTCAAGTCTGTACCCCAGATCTATCTTCTAAAGTGTTGGCTATACCTCCCTGATTAGTGTCATCTGCAAATTTGATGAGTTCTCCTTATATCCCCTGATTCCCTTAAAAATGAAGATATTGAAGAGTACTGGCCTTCTTCTGTTCTTGTTTGAGAAAATTGAAGGTTGTCACACTTGACTGCCCAGAATATTTGGAAAGATCAGAGAAAAATATCCAGCTCTCCCTCAGAGTCCCAGCATTTCTGTGCATTACAACCTTGTATCCCTTCGTTATTCCATAGATAAATTCTCCATCCTGGAAAGTCATTCAACTATTACATTGACAGATATGGATTTCCAGAAATCAAAATGTAATAATATTTTAAACCATATATTTTAAACAAGAAGTTCTACCTCACTGAAATGAACTTTAAAAAGCAAACAAAATCATAGGTTGAGTGTAATTACTGTATGTAGGACGTTCAGTGTAATAATCCATTTAAATGGACGCTGACAGATAGCTTTGTAGACTCTGCTGAAATCCATGATTCTTCTAAGAAGTTAGTTCCATTGTTGGATGGCTCTTATTGTTGGGAATAATGTTACTTATATTGGGCTATAATCTTCTGCCTAGTTAGACTGCAGTGGCATTTAAATAACCATTCTGGGAAATGATTATACTGTAAATGTTAACACTAGCTGCAGATTTTCTTTACTAATAAAAACAGTCCCTGTAAATGTTGTATACACTAATTAGATATAGCTGAATATCTAAACAGAAATTATTTGATAAACTGAATAATAAACAGAATAAAAGATGGTTATAATGAAGCAGAGGTGGTATTCAGCAAGTTCTGATCAGTTCTGGAGAACTGGAAGCAGAAATTTTGAGTAGTTCGGAGAGCTGCCAAATCCCACATCCAACTGGAGATTTTTCATTATCCTTCTGCCAAGCCATGCCCACCAAGCCACGTCCACAAAACCAGTAGTAAAAAAAAATTGAATCCCACCACTGTAATGAAGCTTATAATTGTTCAATTTAGATTACATGAAAATCAAATAAAAACAACTCTTATCAGTCAACAACAGTATAACCAAAAACTTATGAAGAAATATTATTAAAATACTTTTCCTCCTGTTTTATTGCAGAAGAATTCTACAGCATCTAAATATCGCAGTTTATATAAGGAGCTGTTAGCTCATAGAAAATGCATCTGCCTTTCAATAGAACTGTAGAGAGGTACAGTTTTAGTTTATTCATTCATTAACAAAAATATATTACCCATTTCATCAGTTACAATTTATTTGCTGATGCAGCTCCTGGGATTTTGCCATGTAGTGGGTACTCTAAAGTTCTGTCTTAGGCCCAGTATTCTTCCACATATTCATAAACAATTTGTAGAAAGAATAGAAGGGAACTCATCAAATTTCCAGATGACACCAACCTGGGTGGAATAGCAAATAATTTAAAAGTTAGGTCCCAATACAGAAGATCTTGACAGACTTGAATACTGGACCTTTTCTAATAAAATGCAATTCAATATGAGCCAGTACTGCATTGAAACTGCCAAAAAAGCCAATGCAGTCCTGGGCTGCATCAGCACAGGGATAGTACCAAGATCACATGAAGTGTTAGTATACAAGATAGAAGACATGTTAATGAAACACATGGGTATCATATTTTTATTTTAGGAGTGTCAAACTGGCTGCTTGTGGACTGGATGCGTCACCTGCAGGCCACACCCACCCCAGCTCCGCAAAGGAAATCATGATACATCACGTGATGGCAACATAACACGGTGAGTTTGAGACCTGTGGCTTAGATGATTCATGCAAACTATATTGTCCCAACTAAAGCCCCTGTCACACAGCACCAGCGGATGGAAAGAGGATGTAAAATGGAGAGAAACACCTGCCATCCGTTGGTTAACGCGATGCATCCGTTCTGTACTCACTGCGCCCGTTTTTCATACTCTCTATCCGTCCAGCATCCGTCTACTGACATTTCATCCTCTCAAAAAGTTTTGAGCTGCACAAAACTTTTTGAGTGGATAAAGTATCCAACGCGTCTGTTCTACATCCACTAAGCATATGGGGAACATCCGTTGACGTGTTGACTTTATTTTTGCTTTGGACACTTGACTTGGGTCATTTTTCTTTTACAGCTTGTTATTAATAAAGATTATCTTTGCTTCACACACTTGCTTCATTTATTTTATTAAATAAAGTCTTGGTGGAAACTTTTAGAAATGGTTTAAGCCTTTGCATGCTTGTGGGATGGGTAAGGATAGCAGTGGGATGGGCAGGGATACCTTTGGGATGGGTAAGGATAGCAGTGGGATGGGCAGGGATACCTTTGGAATGGGTAATAGCTGTGGGATAGATAAACCTCCAGTGCAAGCATCGTGGGACTGTATGGTCCACCCTCCCAGGTGCCACACCTATGGCCCTTTATTATTAATAACAATGTAAGCATTGATCCACACATTTGAACATAAACACAACTCTTTATTAAATTGTAATTTCATACAATGAAACATACAATGAATGTATGTTCATTGTAGGCCCACCCAACATACATGGCCCAATCTCATCAGTGTGATGAGACAGGCTGAAGGAAGCATCCATTAAGCATCTACCATCCTGTCTTGCCAATCCACTGCTCCAGCTGGGGAGTTGCACCAGTGTTTCAGGAGGTTGCACTGATTCTTCCCTTCACGTGAGGCTCTGTTGAGGCCTTGCACATCCTCAGTGTCTATCAGGTTTCGCCCTTGCCTCCATTCCCCAGGCTCCATGTCCCCATTGCCTTGTTGGAGGTCCATGAGCCTGTTCTGCAAGACCGGGTAGCGGGTGCGCATGAGATTGTGCAGGATGCAGCAAGCTTCCACGATCCTCCTCACGGTCTCTGGGCGATGCTGCATGGTGGTGAGAAGTACCTGGAACCTGTTGGCCACCCGCCTTACCCTGGACAGGCTGTAGTTGAAGATCCTCTCTTCACAGGTGAGGCATCTGGAGGTGTAGGGCTTCATGAGGTAGGTTCTGAGGGAGAAGGCGTCATCCCCCACGATGAAGTAGGGCACATCTTGCGTGTCATTGGGCAGGGGGTCTGGATCTGGGAAGCCCATGATGAGGTTGCGTTCCAGCCCCTCCTTGAGGTCACTGGCATTGTATACCTGGGCATCTGAAGCTGACCCATTGCCTGAAGCATCGATGTACATGAACTTGTAGTCAGCATCGACCATGGCGAAGAGGATGGTGCTGAAGAAGCCCTTGGAGTTGAAATAAGTGGACCCCGACTTGTTTGGTGCTTTGCAGGCCACGTGCTTTCCATCTATGCCTCCAACGGTTCCCCTTCTGATACCAGAAGTCCACTTCTGATACCACTGCTCTGCAACTTTCTTCCAGCCTTCTTCAGTGGAGGGGCACTGGAGGAGCTCCTCCAGGTATTCTTCGATGATGGCCTGTACCACTTCTCTGACCACAATGCTGATGGTGTTGTGTGGCACCCTCCAGCTGTACTGCATGCTCCTGTACGTGGTCCCTGAGGCCAGGTGGCGCAGAGTCAGTGCCACCTTGAGCCCAGGGTCCAGGCTGGGCCGGAAGTTGGTGCTCAGCTTGGTCAACCTGGGTGTCAGCCGCTCCACAACTTTGTCAAACATGGCTGGAGGCATCCTCATGAAGTTCTGGAATGCACGAGGGTCTTCGTTCCTCAGCTCCACCATCAGCTTGTTATACAGTCCGTACTCTGCTCTTCTCCCGATCCATGTTCGGACCCAGACGCTTCTTGGCTACCTCCTTTTCTTCCCGTAGAACAGTTGAAAGAGCCTGTAGATGGCTTCGCACTGTTGCAGAACGATGGTGGCTACCAAAAGGAGTGTGTTACGATCCATGGTGGACATCAATGGATGCTCTGGAAGAGCAAGAGCCAGATGAAGGCTGCAGAGGTCTGCACAGCAGGGCTGCTGGTCTGAAAGTGAGATCCAGGTGAGTTGCTCCCCCTTTTTATAGGCAATATAGGTTTTCCCCTAGGTGTCCTTCTGCATCCTCTAGACATCCTTAATATCCGAGATAGGTCCCCTCTGTGAATGTTTTTTCCATTTTAAATGTTTTCTTTGCAAGCTGCATCTGCTTTCATCCTTTCTCCGTCCGTGCTACTAACGCTGCACGTCCGTTCCGTGTCCGTTTCGCTTCCTCCCTGTGTCCGCTTTCCGCTGGAGCGGATTTGAGTTGCGCCTATGCGCAGCGGATGCCTAGCGGATGTAGCAAACGCGTAATGGATGATGACGGATGCAGAACGGATGTTCCCCGTATGCGTTGCGGATGCAGAACAGACGCGTTGGGATACATTTTCTGCTCAAAAAGTTTTGAGCAGCTCAAAACTTTTTGAGCGGATGGAACCTCAATCGACGGATGCTGGATGGAGAGGAAGAAAAACGGATGCAGTGAGTACAGAACGGATGCATCGCATTAACCAACGGATGGCAAGTGTTTCTCTCCGTTTTACATCCTCTTTTCATCCGTTGGTGCAGTGTGACATGGGCTTAAATTGCTTTTTCCTCCTGTGGAGTAAAACAAGTCCCATGAAAGGAAACCTCAACAGGACTTTCCTCTCTTTCAGTTATAACTAGGAGGGATCACTTGGAGTAGGTTACTCAGCACTTGACGTCTGTCCATCGTGCCCACAGAAGTAGCCCCAACTCCAGCAAGTGGAATCCATGGTTTGGGCCACTGATTAGTCTTCAATAGTAGAGTATGGTTGAAAGAGAGAGAACAGGATTAGCTCCCTAAAAGGGGAGAGAGCTTGTGCAAACTGAAGGGTCAGCCAAGGAGCTGAGGCTTAGCAGAACTAGCCCATAGAAGATTCAGGAGCAAGATATGATCAGCTGTGTTTACTGTCCTCAAAGCTTCCTATTCCACAAGCACATAAAATGTGCAAGAGATCATATCTTGAGAAAAGTTCTCATTTTCTCTGACAATTGCTACTTCTTTTCCAAGTCCTGTATTTTTTGGAGTATCAGATGCACTTTTTTCACCCACAAAAGTGGGTGGAAATGTCTGTGCGTCTTATATAGCGAATGTTGCCGAAGCCCTACCCATCCACCGGCCCCCACCCTTTGGCCTCTGCCTCCCAGCAATTTGTCTCCTTGCAGCAAACAGCAAATAGTCTGTTTCAGCTTCAGCACAGCCTGATTAGCACAAGCAGCTGATTGTTGCTTGGAACAGCCTCCTGACAATCAGCTGTTTTAGGCTGCAGTATTGCCATTGCCTATTGCCACCTCCATGTTCCCATTTTCTGCCTGTTCCGATCCCCGCCACCTGGTGAAGGCCAAAAATGGGGCACACAAGAGGCCAAAAACGAGACATGGGGAGGCTGAAAACGGGGTGAGGAGTCTGAAAATGAGGCGCACGGAGGCAGCAATAGGCAATGGCAATCCCTGCAGCCTAAAACAGCTGATCGAGAGGCTGATCCAACTGACAATCAGCTGCTTGTGCTAATCAGGCCGTGATGAAGCTGAAACAGGCTCCTTGCTGCAAGGAAGCAAGTTGCCGGGAGGCAGAGAAAGATTTCTTTTTGATTTTCTCCCCAAAAGTATAATGCATCTTATACTTTGAGCATCTTATACTTTGAAAAATATAATAGTTTTTAATGTAAACAGATATACCCAGTGGTGGGATTCAAATTTTGTATCTACCGGTTCTATGGGCGTGGCTTGGTGGGTGTGGCAGGGGAAGGATAATGCAAAATCTTCAATCAGAGGTGGGATTTGCCGGTTCCACAAACTACTCAAACTTTCTGCTACCAGTTCTCCAGAACTGGTCAGAACCTGCTGAATACTACCTCTGATATACTGTAACACTCCTGAATTGTCCAAAAAGACTAAAATTTTCCAAAAATTCTTAATTCCTCAGTGAAATCTAGATTCTGATTTCAAGGCATTCTTCAGTCACCACTCTCATATTTTGCTGTAAGTCTATGTGTAATTCAATATTATTTGCTGTTCATTTTTAAACATTTATGTTAAAAATCTTTTTAAAATATATGTACCATCTTACAAACCCAGGTTATCCCAGAGTAGCTTACAACATAATGACAACAAAAAGGTATCTTACTTGAGGAGACAAAACTTTCTTAATATGTTGTTTATTAGATATTTTTAGGATCAGAAAAAGAACACAAATGGACTACAGAGACCAATTATATTCAGAAGCATATACATGTGTGCACGCTCACACACATGCACAATAAGTCTATATGATTGTGACAAGAAAATTGCTAAAAACTACTTTGAAGGCATCCTGTTCATCAATATTTTGAATCCATTCATAACTAGTTGATGCAGGTATGTCACAAGCAGGATACTGTAAGCCAGCAGTCTTCAACCTTTCTGGCTTGGCAGACTGGTGGTGGCCACAGTGGGGTAAGTAGCATGTGTATTGTATGCACACATGCACCACTTTCACAAAGGCAGCTTTGCACATGCATGCCCAATACTTCCATGGTTCCATTCCCCAATGGACTGCAGTCCAGCACAGGACTGAGGAACTAGGGGTTGGGGACCCCTGCTATAAGCAAACCATTTGGGGGTGGGGGGTGGGGGGTGATTTGGCTATGAATCTAGAATTCAGAACTCTATACTATTTTGGCTAAGTAGGAATCTGTTCTGATTGCTTCTGGAAAACTTCCAGGGAATATCAGGTTATAATCCCTGTAGAAAAGGAACTGAAGAAGAGAACCAATGCAAACTGTAGTGTTGTCTATGAAACTACAGTGGAGTCACCAGGAATACTTTTATTCAAAAAAGAATTTAAAATTAAATATTAGGTACATCTGGGGGGCCCAGTAGCATACTGTATTGCTTGCATCTTATCTTCCAAGATAGTATTTGAAAAATAATTTACAAATAGGAAGATGAGGCACTGGAAGAAACAAATAGACAAAGATCATGAAACCTATTAACATACAATAATGAATATTTTAAAACATATTACAACTATGTTGTTACAAAAGTTGAAAACTTCAACTTAAAAGGCATAATTTTCATTTGTTATGCAATCTATTCTTACAATAGAAAAGAAGATCCAATATTAAAACTACAGTATTTTATACTCTCACAATTTAACCAAATACATGGCTGAATATATTTATCTTTCCAATACAACTGCAAAATATCTGTTTTTTTAATATATATATATATTAAAATGAATATCATGTAGTCAAGGATCAGTAAACTAAGGAAGGAGTAATCTGCTTCCCCAGCAATGTCTTTTGCAAAGCAATGTTCATTTAGCGTTTTGCTCCAAAGCAGAGTACTCTGTTTCTGAAACCTTGGAAGTATCAATCAGCTTTGTAAGGCCAGTTTTAGCTGAGTATTTAAAAATAAATGCCTTCATGAGTTCATACTTATAGTTTTGATTGATAAAGCTATAGAGGATGGGATTGATACAACAATGAACCAGAGAGAAGCACTGAGTAACGTGAAGGGCTGCATAAAGGAAGTTCTCCATTTGGCAACTAAAGGGTATAAAATGGAAGGCCAACAAGAAGTCAAGCAGGACAACTATGTGGTAGGGCAGCCAACAGACAAGAAATACAAGGACATAGGAAAAAATAATTTTCACATTACGCTTCCTCTCTTGATCATTAGAGGCCAATACAGCTGCGGCTAAAAGACAATTGGAAATAGCAATGACAGGAAAAGGAATGACAAAACCTAAAATAACAGAGGTTAGCTCTATGCCAGCTAGCCACTCCTTTGCAGTCTCTTCTGGATAGGCAGGACGACAATAGGTTTCATTGTTGGAGGAAACCGTCTTCAGGTAATAGGTATCAGGAAGTGCTGCAAAGAAGGCAAAGAGCCATACCAAAATGCAAATGCAACAGCGGAGTCTCTTCTTTTTAACACTGCTGGCAGGTTTGAAGAAAGCAACTGAGAGGTACCGGTCCACACTCATACATGTCAGGAAGAAGATGCTGCCATATAGATTGATGGAGAACACCAGGTGAGCTATCTTGCATGAGATTTCCCCCATGTTCCACTGGCTGTGTTGAACAAAGGAGACTACCCAGATGGGAAGAGTGATGATCACACAAAGGTCAGCCACAGCAAGGTTGAAGATGTATAAGTGGGTTTCATAGCCAGTAAGTTTTGTTTGAAAATTCATCCAGACAACCACAAAATTGGCCACTAAGCCAATCATAAAAATAAAGATATACAAAAAGGAGAGGGTATAAAGCAGAGCAGTTTTGTTAAGCACATTTGGGCACAACAAGGAGTCCACGGTGATACACTCTCCATTGTTGCAGGTTACATTGGTTTCATTGAGATTCTCCACATCCACAAGATTGAATATTGGAGGCATGTCAATAGTATTCATTGCAGATGATTTTTGATGAAATGAGTCTGTAAAAAAGAACAAAACAGACAACATGAGTAATTTAGTTGAAGAATAGACATTATTTGAAGTTGCCTTTATATCAAATAACTTATGACTTCCACAAACATACTGCAAGTTTTAGGTAATGAAATATGTAGTTTCTTAGAAAATAATAAATATATAAAGAGGTATTCTTTTCTTATTATATCTACAAAATGATTGTAGAATAGATTTGAGATGATAATATGAACTGTTATAAAACAATTTAAGATAAATGATTATTTCATAAAACATGAATAAAAGTATAGTCAAATGATTAACAGTGATATTAATGTAGTTAATACTTGATTGAAAATATAAGAATACATACAATGTAATTGTAATTGAAGACTATGAAATGGAAGCACAAAACAATTTGTAAACCAACCGGCACACTATATACATGGAAGATGGCTTGATGTTTTTATGTTTTGTTTGTCCATGTTCGTTTTAAATACCAATAAAAATTAAAAAAAAAAAAAAGTCCTGCAGGTTTTGGTTAGGCAGAATTTTATACATGCCATTGTGTAAGTAATTTTAATTTCAAAAAAAACTGCAGATATAGAATAAGGAAGACCCAAAACTGTAAGCTGTATGAAAAAGAAAGAACACTAAGAGTCTTATTCTTATTAGGAAAAGTAAGGTTAAGAGACATTCTCATTCCTTGGACAAGAAGTGCTCTTTTAAACTGGACAGGGCAATCACTACTGATTTATGGTGCTGGCAACTTTTTCCATTTTACTGGAGTAAAAATGGAGATTATGTGGGGAGGAGGGTTTCAGAACAAAATAGTACAACCATCCCTGAGTCAAGCTGAAATCCTAGTGATTATATGGACACACCCTTGTTGGCAAACAATACAGTAATTTGCAATTGTCTTCTGGAAAGTTTTTTTTTTCAAATTTTCAGCCTCATCGATAACCCTTGTACTTCCTTATTTGGTATTTTCATTTTTGAATTCTGAGCAAGCATAAACTTTTCTTTTGTTGCGCTTCTTCTGGCATCACTCTTACATATACTTGATTTCACTCCAAAACCTCTTGTAAGCATTTACCCACAGGTTTTAGTATTCAAACTCTTGTAATATATGAGGCTTATTTTTTTTCTTTTTCTTTTTGAATTAGTTAGGTGATAGCGGGGCTTTCCTGAATAATCTAATTAAAAGCCAAAAACAAAAAAAACCCTTAAACATGCAGAGAATTACAACCACAGGGGAAAAAGTGAATGGAGGAAAAGACTGGACTTGGAGAGAAATCTTGAAAATCAAACATTTATTTGGAGCAGACCACCTGAGCAGTGGCACCCACAGCAGCAGCTGGCAACAATGTGACAGACCAGCTAAGTGGAACAGAGTATCCACATCAATGGGCCTTACCCAACAACATGAAAGTTAATTATGACATTTATAATTTATGATTAAGGTTTTACATTATTTATGGTATGTATGATATTTATGGAATTAGAATAGAATGAGTGGAAGGGAACTTGGAGGTCTTCTAGTCCAACCCCCTGCTAAAACAAGAGACCCTATACCGTTTCAGATAAGTGACTGTCCAGTCTCTTCTTAAAAACCTCTAATGATGAAGCACCCACAACTTCTGAAGGCAAGCTGGTTAATTGTCCTCACTGTTAGGAAGTTTCTCCTTCATTTCCAGTTGCTTTTCTCCTTGATTAGTTTCCATCCATTGTTTCATGTCCTGCCCTCTGGTGCTTTGGAAAATAAGTTGACTGCTTCCTCTTTGTGACAATCTCACAAATACTGGAATAATACTATCATGTTCCACCTAGTCCTTCTTTTATCTAGACCAGCCAAATCCAAATCCTGCAGCCGTTCTTCATATGTTTTAGGCTCCAAGCCTTTAATCATCTTAGGTGCTCTTTTATACCAAGGAAGTATAAAAGAGCCACATTCCATAGAATGAGTAGTTCTGAGCTGCATAACTCTAAAACACCACTAACTTGGCAGTCTTAACAGTTTTCCATACAGTAGCTTCTTGCTGCCATCTAATGGTCACCCAAATTTTACAGCCCAGATTTGGTAGTCTTAATTGAGATTGCCAATCTCTTTGTTTTTAAAATGTATCTTACCTGGATATTGTTGCGGTACATATATAGGAATAGAAAAATCAGAAACATCAGTTACTATAAGAGTCAGCCAGAATGAGAAATCTCTGAAAGTTTTCAGAAGTAGTATTTTCTGTTTTAATGATGAATCTTTCTATGCATATCTGCAATAGGTTGTTCTATTATTCTCTTAAAAAGATCCCTGAGCAAAGCTCAAGAGTCTTCAGCAAGCTGTTTCTGCTAGTCAGCTCTTATCATGGCCTCCAAAGTTGTGCAAAGGGATATACAGTTGGACTGTGGTTCAATGCCAGACCAGAGCTTCCTGCTTTATACCACAAGTTAAAATTACTTTCCATCTTTAGCTGATATTATTTCTCATTTCTCCTATTAAACTTCCATCTGGTAGCCAGCAAATTTCAAGATGTGTGTTGTATTTGCTGAGGTGTTTTTACTGTCAGGTGTTGAAACAAATTGGTGATTACATCAGGAAAGTTTAACGTTTATTTGAGAAAGAATCGGGAAACGTGTGATAGAGACAAGAAAATATCTGGTATGCATTTAGCATTACAGCTCCCTGGACAAGGATTTCTGGGGAAATATTTGAGCTGCAGAAATTCAGATGTCCACTAGGTGGTGTCAAAGAGTTGCAGAAAACTATTTCCTGCTGTCTGATTGATGTCCAGATATAGATAGTCCTCAATTTACAACCACAACTGAACCCAAAATGTATGTTAAGTGAGACATTTGTTAAGTGAGTTTTACCCCATTTTTTGAGCTTTCTTCTCACAGTTGTTAAGTGAATCACCACAGCTGATAAGTTAGTAACATGGTTGTTATGTGAATCTGGCTTCCCCATTGATTTTGCTTGTCAAAAGGTTGCAAAAAGTGATCACGTGACTTTGGGACACAGCAATGACCTAAGTATGAGTCAGTTGCCAAGCAACTGAATTTTAATCACATAATCATAGAGACGCTACGAAGGTCGTGTGAAAATGGTCATGTCACATTTTTCAGTGCCATTGTAACTTTGAATGGTCACTAAATGAATTGTTGTAAGTCAAGGACTACCTGCATTTGCAGCCCAAGTTTCATATCTCCACCCCCAATAAAAGATAAAGAACTCCTGAAATTAAGCTGGCAATGGAGGTCAATGTTCTTGTCTATATGGCACTTTTTATTTCCCTATTTGCACTACAGTCTGGGATTTCCACTGTTCTTCAAAAGAACAGACCTCACTTTTATATCTTTAAATTACAAATGATTCCTGTTACAGGCAGCTTAGGTTTGACAATCTTATAGACCAAAACCAGTCAATTTAGTACCCAGATGTTTATAGCACATTGTCCCTTACCATTTATCCATTCTCAACAATCCTTGCAAACACGAATTGCAAATAATCTAAAGAGCCCCAAACTGCCTTCCTTTGCATATAGAAAACACCTTTATTGTATACACTGGAATACTAGCAACTATTTTTTTTTATCTTTAAATACATCTTAAAATACATTTAAATACAAATAAATAAATCAATGATGTTTAAACACAATGCCCAGATGTTTTCATCTCCAATGTGGCAAGCCCTGAATAAACACACATTTCTAGCCCCCAAATTAACAATTTCTCAATTCCTACATAAATATTGATCTGTTATCATGGAAATTCAGCTTTGATTATTAACTATGTTTCTAACAAAAATCTAGAAAATGGAAGAAAATTACTTTCACTAATTTCACTAGCTGCAACATTCAATTTTTGGTATCGAAGCATTACAATTATGTGAATGCAAATCAGTATTATATATTGATAAACCTGAAGGCCTAATGGTGATTTTAAATATCCTATATTCTATAAAGACAGTGACCTCGTCCAATGAAAAGTAGCATTGTGATTCAGATTGCAAGAAGCAGCTAGAGGTCACTTTTTCTGCAATTAGTTGATGACTCTACATTCTGAATGTAGAATGAGCCTGTGACTCAGGTCTTCTGCTCAGATGCCCAGGATGAACTGAACCAGAAGATGAAAAACTGGCAGAGAGAGTACAAGTGGAAGAAGCATAAAAGGAGACGACGTTGCTTTTCAGAGGTGTCAATCTATGGTTACTTCAGTGTTCGGTTTGTACTAATACCACCAGATTCTAAAATAGCTTCTTCTTGTCACTTGATGAAAAAGGAAATTGTAACCATTTTAAAAGTCTTAGGTGAGAAGTGGCTAGGACAGGGGTCTACAAACCTTAAACACTCAAAAGAGCTATTTGGATCCATTTCCCACAGAAAACAAAACACCTGGAGCACAAAACCTGGGTGAGCATGGCCAACTCGATGTTACTCATTCCCACCCAGTCAGATGACCCCCAGCCACCCTTACCCAAGTTTTGTCTCTCCCCTTGTTTTCTTTTCTATGGGAAACAGGTTTGTGTGAGTGTGTATGTGGGTGTCTCCTTCTCTCTTTCTACCTCGCTCTTTCTCCCTCTATTTCCCTCTCCCTCCCTGTCTCTCATCTCTCTCTTCATCTTTCTCTCTCTCATTCTCGCTCTTTCCCCTCTCATCTTTCTCCCTCCCTATTTCTCCCTCTCTCTCCCCATCTCTTACTCTCATCTCTTTCTCTCCCTCCCTCTCTCCCTCCCATCTCTCTTTCTCTCATCTCTCTCATCTTTCTCACTCTATGTCTGTCTCTTTTTTCTTTCTCTCTCTCTCTCTTTCTCTCTCTTTCCTTTTCCCTGCCCTCACTCCCCACCCCCACCCCCAGGGAATAACTCTTAAGGAAATCTGGCCACATTCCCTCTGTCTCTGGAAAGATACAAAAATAAACCTTGCATTGCAAAAGGAGTGACTGTCAGGCTGTTACATCACAGTGCCATGAGGTTGCTGCCTTAGATTGCTGCACGCACTTCAGAGCAGCAGTATCGCAAGCAGCTGCACACTCACACAGGCACGCACGCGCATCCTGCAACTCGGTCCAAAGTGGCCAGAAAATATCGTCCCTGGGCGGCCCCAAAGCCAATTGGCAGGCAAATTACGGGATGACACAACCCCCATCACCAAGGCAGTGTCCGCTGAATCTTTGCAAAACTGGGCAAAGGTGGAGAGAGGGGAGCAGACAGAGCCGAATCTCTCTCTCTCTCTCTCTCTGCCTGACTGCAGCAGGAAACGGCAGGCGGCTTCTTCCAACCTTGGTTGGTGCTGGACGCACAACCTGCTGTCCACCCTGAGAGGGTTGCCAGGGGCGACTGGGGCAGGGAATTGGCTCCAGGAAGGGGAGGGGACCCAGTCCTCCCCCATTGTGAAACGCACTTTCACTGTGCTGCAAAAGCAGTGGCAGGCCATGGAGGTGGTATTGGGTCTTCTCCAGCCGCGCATGCCAAAAGGAAAGCCAGCTGGGCTTCTCCTCCTAGAAGCCCCCCTACACTTCCCACTGCTTCCTGCTACCTTCCTGCTACCCCCACTCTATCCCACTGTGGGACAGAGGAGCATACATTGGAAACACATGTTGGGCAACAACAGAGCATGCCATATGACCCTCCAGCACTCGGCCTGCAACTCTCCATGCTCTTCCAAGCCTGGCTTGCTGAGGAGGGAAGGAGCAGCCCTGATGCCTCCACTCCCCCCCCCCCGCTCCCCAGCCATCACTACCCGACTTCCTCAAAGATGCGGCACATTTCAGGGGCTGCAGCTCATGTTGGAGATGCTGAATAGAAGTACAGCTATGAAACCCAGGCCAGCTCTCTCCATCATCTGACTCACCAATGGGGCACTTCTGCCCAGCCAGCTGCCCTCCTCCTGCTGGGCTTTTGTGCTTGGCAACAGCTCTTTCATCCCTCTGCCACAATAGGGCCAGAGGGATGGAAGAGCCACATGTGGCTACAGAGCCGCCAGTTGCTGACACTCGGGCTAGGAGATTCCAGATTCTAGAAAGAGTTCTGAATGACTGTGTTATGTTTTTGTAATATACACCCTGCTACAAATGCATGTGTTGTGGGTGGGTGAATGGGGGTGATGGTGTCTAAGCAATATTTAAACCAAGTAAGCCTATTTTGACTCAAAAGGGGAAAAATATAAACAAGTTGATGAATATTTAGTTGGAGGTGGGTAGTTAGGAGGAATAAACTCCAAACAAAACCAACCATTTTCTTTTGCTCCCGATTATAATTCATAGAGTAACAGAATCAACCTTCTTATCTTCAAGTTAATTGAATCCTGTGAAATATCTATCCTCCTCTCTGACATCCTGCTCAAAAGACATGGAAATAATTATCCTTGTTTTAGTTCAAACTGGAGCACCACGATGCTCTTGGATGCTGATCAGCCTTCCAACAAATTGAGAAAGTGCCAATATTCTAAATGACAATGGTTAATTAGCGTTTTTGCAGTACCAATATTTAAAGCAGTATTTTGGCAATGAAGGAAGTCTTAAGCTAAATGTAAAGTGATGGCTTTAATTGTTAACTGTCTTATGTAGTCAGGAAGGAACTCCTTATCAGGGAACTGTCCTACTAGGAATGTTACCTGGTAAAAAAGTTGCCAGACCAAGACTTCTTAGTGGCAGTACCTTTTTCTAACTAAAGGAGACATATTCAGCCAGTTTCCTTTCTTCTACCAAGAAATCTATCAAAACAACTCCTCTATAAAGCTTTGGACTGCTGAGCTGATTGCTGATTGAATCATTCTGTGAACTAGGATTAATTGCACATTTTATTTATTGGACATAAATACATGTTTTTTTGTTCAATTTCTATAGCTGCCCACCTGAACCTAATTTACCCTATTTCAACTTCACAATAATGTGTCTTTAAATTGATTAGTCAGTGAATATATTTTAAAATATACTTCCACCCAATTCAAATTTGAATATAAAAAGGTTGCATCTTGTAATTTTTAAAACAAGCACCCAGATGAGATGTAGCTCATCTGTTTTGTAAGATGAGGAGAGCTGTACCCAATGCCCAAGGTTTTCAAATAAATATGTAAATAAGGTGTGGGGACTTCAAATATGCTTTTTGGTATTATTGGTTCTATCCGAGGAGCAAAAATAGAAATAGGAGAAGACTGTGTTTGGACCAAACCCTGCCACAATCTAATAGAAACTGTACATTTGCGCAGCTGTAGCAACTGGAACACTATTGCCTGATTTCCTGAGGTTCAATTACCCTCAGATGGAAGTGTGCTCAGGAGAAAACCAAGGACAGGAACAATAAGAAAATAAGTGACCTGTGAGATGAAGGCTCCAGAGCTTTTTTTTTTTTTTGCTCTTAAATTTGGAGAAAGGGTTGCTTGCTTTCATATAAATTTGGCCCTGAAACAATTCATTTGGTTTTCTGCCCTCTAGCCTTTTTTTGGTTATACTACAGGCTCAGGACCCTGGACAGAAGCAATAGTGCATATCAACAAGAATAACCCTACAAAATATATCTCTCTCCCTCTTGTTCCCTCTCCCTCCAGCCCCCACCCCCCAACCTGTCCATCATTAGATTCTACTCAGGGGTCAACATCCTCTTTACTAAAATTAAATCTAGGATTACTCTACTGGTAGTAGTTATGTCAAACTGAGGAGGCCTGAAACTCAAGACAATGTAATTTAAAACAGCTAATTTCTTTTGATTTGAACATTTAAATCGTATATCTATGTCTGGTGGACAGAACATTATCATTATGCTTTCTATAAAATCTAATGTTGACACTAGAAAATCATATCTATTTAATATCAATTTGCATGACATCAGTTCTAATAATTCTGGAGGCTTGGCAAAAAACAAAGACATATAATTTTCAATCACAGAATCAGGGAGGCTTTACTATTTCATAGCTATAATTCTAACCCTAACCCTAAGTAAAAGAAACAATTCCTTCGCCACCAATCCCACCCTCTCAAATTTGCAATCCTATTAAAGTGAAAAAAGTCTGAAAAAAAGAATGGTATTTATTTTTACTCTCTTCTTTTTCTGAGGAACTCTGAATGGAGTTATGAATGGCATAAAAACTGAGTAAATATATTGCTGGCTCAAAAATCATCTCCAAAGAATGCTCATCAATAATTCCTCATTACACTAAAAAAAGGCATTGATCAGGGTACCACATTCTGGAGTCTCTCCTTATCAAATAATTTTATTAATTATTTAGGTTAGGAGAATGCTTATCTATCTTACACATAACAGAAAATTCCACAGACAGTCCATATCCTAGAAAAAAAGAAATAAAATACAACACAATCTTGATAGGGTAGAGCAATAGGTTGACAACAACAAAATGAAATTTAACAAAGATGGATGTCGGTTGTTCATTTAAGAAATAAATAAAACATACATGTAGTAAATAGAAGATATCTAGCTTTACTATAGCAATTGTTTTTTAAAAAAAACATAGACCAATTAAAGATTATCAAATGATTAGAAATTAAGTTCCGCAAAGGAAGATTGAAGGAGCTGGGCATATTTAGCCTTGAAAAGATAATAAAGATTATAGACATGTTATAATCTACAAAAGATTATAGGCATATTATAAACATAAGAAAGAACAGGCCAAGGTCTGTTCTGTGTCATCCCAAAGGGCAGGACACAGAAGAATAGATTTCAGCACATTCCAGTTGAATGTTAGGAAAAACATGAATTCCTGCATTGAACCAGTGGTGGGTTTAGTTGACCTAAATTGACCCTTCCAATTCTGTTATTCTACTTGATTGTAAACAGCTTTAACATCTGGGGAAATCAAAGGCATAGGAGGGAAAAGTCAGTCAATTCTACGACCCTAGACTAAAAATATTCTACATAGATGTTAATATTTTTGGTTATCTTAAAAAATTACATCCCAAGATTTGATTTCCTCATGTTCTTTGCTTTTAGTATTTGTAAGTTTTCTTTTTTCCTTTTGATATTCTATTTATTTTAAATTAAATTTAAACATATTTAAAATGGAATCTAAATGTATATTTGTTTGATTTATCATTTTTCCTTTGATTTGCACAAACTGATTTAGTGCAGCTGGAAGCACTAGGTTGTCACAATTGAAATAAAAACCTTTAAAAACCCCATCCAATTTAGTCAAGCACTTTAACATTTAACTTGGTTTAATGTTGTGGACTCAACAAATCATTACACTTGAAGTGTTCTTTAAAAGCATTCCTACTAATGTAAGAGAATTGTAGAATGAATATTAACGAATGTGTTCAGAAAAGTCCTTAGGCTGATCAATGGTGCCACCAGGAGCAACTCAGTGAAATCAATAATTAAATGAATATCTATGTTCTAGTAAACTATGCACCTCTCTTCTCATCACTGGAACAGAAGAGAAACCTTTGAAAGATGGGAATATAAACTGGTTTGGGCTCATCTCAAAAATAGCAAAAAAGCCTAGTTCAGATCCAGCTAAACAGAATCCAATGCAATTGTTAACTCCTGGGGGACTGGGTGGTTCACATTACCATTACATCTTCCTGTGTTGCGTAGCCTGCTTTAATTCTAGACATACTTGAACATTCAAATCCACAAATCAGGTTTGCATGTCAGCGAAAAATGTCCACAGCTAGAAAAATGATATTCTGATTGTCAGGGGGATTAGCTATCAACATGTAAGATCAGGGACAGCCATTACTGAAGTAGAATTCTAGTCTGGTTATTGTCCGGGATTATTCAAGTAATCAGAGCCGGGTATTTGGCTGGGAAGTGAATGATCTGTTTTACTTTTCTGTGTCCAAATTCTCCCAAGAAAGTTGGAAGAAAATGGCAGAAAGAAGTGCTGGTGTATGGCTGCCTTTAAAGGAACAAAAGAGCTGAATAGCTGAATGATCAGATTGCTGAATTATCCTGTCAGGATCTCTAAAGAAAGTTACATACCTGTTTTTTCCATCTTCCTTGATTCCCTTCTCTTCTTTACACATCAATCCTTGCTGGCTTATAATGTTATTTTCTACCTCACCTGCTTCTTTCCCTCTTCTTTTTCGATAGATAAAGAGATTATATTATACTGATTTTGGCAGCAGTTTGCTCTCCAAATTTGTTTTAATTTATTGCATTTTTCAGAATATAAGTCTCTCCAAAATATAAGACACACCCAGCTGTTGGGGAGGAAAACAAGGGAAACAAATCTGCCTCTGCCTCCCAGCAATTTGCCTCCTTGCAGCAAACAGCAAGTTTCAGTTTCAGCACAGCCTGATTAGCACAAGCAGCTGATTGTTGGTTGGACTGACCACACCAGCCGTTTCAGGCTACAAGGATTGCCATAGCCTATTGCCACCTCCAGGCCCCCCATTTTTGGCCTCCGCATCCAGTTTTCGGCCTCCGCATGCCCCATTTTCTGCCTGTTCCGGGTGGCGAGAATCAGAACGGGTGGAAAATGGGGTGCACGGAGGCCGAAAACGGGGCGTGCAGAGGCCAAAAATGGGATGCGCGGAGGCAGCAATAGGCGATGGCAATCCCTGCAGCCTGAAACAGCTGATGGAAGCCGATCCAACCCACAATCAGCTCTTGTGCTAATCAGGCTATGCTGAAACCAAAAGTGAAACAGGCTGTTTACTGTAAGGAGGCAAATTGCTGGGAGGCAGAGGCCAAAGGGTGGGGGCCAGCAGGTGGATGGGGCTTTTGCTGTATAAGAGGCAGACATTTCCACCTACTTTTGGAGGTGGAAAAAGTGTGTCTTATAATCCAAAAAATACGGTCTTTTCTGAACATTTTGTTACCAGACCAGGTAACATAATCAGCAGGATGTTGCCCTATTTTCCTTAGTTTATAAATGTTTTGTATGCCAGTGTGGTCAGTTGGTCATTTGATTGGTTGTTAATTTGGAGCTATATTTAAATTTTGAGCAGCTGACTGGTTCTCTTGTTGATTGATTGCTTGAATGGTCTGATTTCTTATAAATTCATTTGTTGGACGTAGATCAATGTGCATGTTAATTACTCCATTGGTAGAATACCAGGTTTCAATAAATTCACATGTGTGGCGGGTGTTAGCATGACCAGTGATTTTTGTTCCTTCCCAATTGAACTGGTGTGTTTATTATCAATATGATTTGAGAACAGGGATTTTGGTCATGCCATTTAACTGCTAGTTGATGTTCGTGAACCCTTGTTTTCAATTGCCTTCCTGTTTGTCCCACATAGAACTGGTTACAATCGTTGCAACTGATTTTGTATACTATGCTGTTGCTGTTGTCTTCCTTCTGTATTTTGTCTTTGACTTTAGACAGTTCTTTTCCGAGTGCAAATGGGGGTTGTAATCTATCATTACTTCTGGGGTTGCAGTATTCTGGCAGCCATTATACTACTGAGCCTAGAGGCTACTGCCCTCACTTAATTGTATACAGTAGTTAAATAACTCACTTTGTCTGTCTTAACATGTTATTAAATAAAGGGTAGAGGGTGGCCTGATCTGATAATACCTTGCTGACAAATTTAAAATACTTCTGGAATATTCTTTTTAGATTACAAAATTTTATCCTGCCAACTTCAAATCTAAACATTGTGGATAATAATTTCCAATGTTAACCAAAACGCTGCATTTCAGAAAGGAATACATCATTCTTTCTGCCTTCTTTACTAAATGCACAGATATATCTCGCTCAATTGACTGCATACACGTATGGGACATTCTTCATATGGGACATTCTTGACAAATGCCTCACAAAATATTTGTTGATGCAGTAACAGTAATTAGATAGTCCAGTACTTGGTACATAAAAAGAGCCTTTCAAATTGGTATTGGGACAGCTCCTAACTCAAAATGCAATTGGGCTAGCTTTTATAGGAATACAGAAGCTTTTAAATTGCTCAAAGTCCTTAACTGGTGGAAGGAGAAAGATATAAAGAGAAAGCAGAACAAAAGAGGTGATGTAAATGATAAAGATAAAGTTCTGTTAAAGATAAACATTAAGTATCATTGGTTTTAAATATGCAAAATTAGGCACACTTTGTTCAATCCATGCCATAAATGAATTTTAACTATTTAATTTTGACTGGTTTTCAGTAATATTTTTAATATTTGAAACTTCGGAGTATATCATAAGCAGAGCGGATCTGTTCAATCCACTATCACAAAATCATTTTTTTAAAGTAAGAACATAGTTTTGAAATATCTTGGTTTATCTGCTCTTTTTGTACCTTTGAATTAAAAGCAATCATATTTTAGCAGAGATGCAGCACTGGATTTATTGTATGATAATTGTGGAGAAATCTAAAGTAATAATAGCATCATTTACTTGTGTGCCCAGAGTTTGCACGAATGAATCATCTTGGAAAAAAGTCTCTCAAAGGAGATTACAAAATATAATCCAGCACATCCTGCATCATATTAAATCTCTTTGAGAATTCTACCATGCTGCAAACGAAACACAAACAACTTAGCTAAACAGCAAGCTAGAGAACTGCTCAGTATCTTCTAAATAAACAAGCTGAAGCCTAAAGCTGAAGTATTATCGATGAACCTCTGAAGTTAGTTCCTTCAACACTTTTTGCTCTCAGAGTAATCAAACTAACTGTATCCAGATTTTGGTTCTGCTAATGAAAATAGGAATAACAAGAAAGCTGGATCCCGAATGATACCATTAAGACAATATTATAAAATATTTATAGGCAGTGTTGCTGGCTATTAATAAATGGCATTAGATGTTTTAAAATAGTGGTGCTCCTCCATTCTTTATATGATGTCATTTAAAACTATATATTGACTTATAGAAAAGAAACTATTATGAAAATCATGTGACATTTTGCACACATGCATTTCATTTATATAGCTTAGTAATAATTAGTAATAATTGTAGCTCAGAAGGCTGACAGAATCATTTGCAGTATGCATGAATGCAGTGTATGAATGAACTCCCTTTCTTTTTCCACAGAAAAGAGGCAGTTCCAGAGATCAGTAACTCAGAATATCTCTGCTGATCACAAGTTCAACAGAGAGGAACATTGCTCTGGATTTCTTACACAAATCACTTGTTCTATAAACTCAGCGGCTGCATCCATACTATCAAAGAAACTCAACAGTCCCATAACTAACCCTGTAATTTTGTAGAATAAAATATTTTGGGGAATATCCCCAAATAGTTTCAAAATACCATAAATGCTTTAATGAGTTCCTCTATTCCCTTTAAAAACCATCATTATTCTGTTTTTAACAACTAACAGGATAACTTTACAACCTCCAGGTTGCATGGGAAATGTTTATTGCTCTTTCTACTGGTGATTGAATGCTTTGTCAGGAGGGGTGCCTGTCCCAAACAGATGACAGAGTAACTGGATCTTTTTTAGTAGATATTGGGGGGTTTCTTTAGCAATATTAAAAGGCAGAGGCAGCTCACCATTTGTCAAATGTCTCCGGATCTGATGCATGTTTGGTTTGACAACAACTCCACCATTTTCAATAGTACCATAACTTCTCTTGGCAGTACTGCCTGGGATTTCAGGATTGGTGGGGCTGATTTCCTACAGTTTGACTAAACTACTGATCACTGACTTAACTGCTATTAAGAAAGCGCCTGGAAGTGGCCAAACTTGCACAGAGAGCCAAAAGTTATTTGCTATAGCTACCCTCTCCATCAGATTTCCTTTATTTAAACATTCAGTGACATTTCAAGAAAGTTTGGTCAAACGTTCCAGTATATTTAATGTCCACCCCCATTCCTCAATTGTGTGGGCTTAAAAATGAAGTTGGGAAGCCTGGCCACATGCAATTCTACTTAAATAAATCTCCTATTTTTCACAAGAGCATTCTCATTTAGCAGTGCACCCCGCTGAAATCGTAACTCCCAAAAAAGCATTGCCTGCATTCCACTGCACTATAAAAGCCTGAGTTAAGGCAAGTGCTGGAAACCTGCATGGGGATCAGGCTTGCAGAACTGCGATCGGTCTGAATAAGGAAAAGCTGGCTTGGTTTAGAGAGAGATTTCTCCTCGGGACGTGTGGACTTGTAAAAGCTGAATAAAAGCGAGATACTGAAAGTCGGCAGAAAGAACTTGAAAAGCAATTAAATGCACACCGGTAAGTTGTTCGTCGATCTAAATGAAGAGCATTGCAAAAAAAAAAAAAAAGTCATAGTAAATAAATTAAGATCTCTTGGAAAGAAACGATTCAGACAAGTCTGGCCATATTTGAGCAAGTCATGGCATTCGCCCCGGGACAAACCAAGGCGCCGCTTCTCCTGTCAGGGGAACCATATGGAGCGAAAGCGGGGAGATTTCTTTCTCCCGGACAGAAGTGACCAAGCCTGGACTTTGAAATGGGCAGCGTCCAAAAGTGACCAAGATCCCGAAAGTGGATCCGCCGAAAAAGTGGACCTCTCCTCCCGAGATACAAAGACAGCCAGGAAAGCTGTGGCCTCCTGGGAGGCTTTTGTTCGCTCCCTCGCCCGCCCAAAGCCTGAAGCCTCCGCTGCTCCCCGCCGCCCAGACGACTGGCGCAGCTTCGCCGACCCGGCCCTTTGGCTGAGCCCAGGACGCTCGGCCCCTGGACGGAGGGAGGGAGGGAGGGAGGGAGGGCCGGGCAATTGGTCTTACCGCGAGGTCGCCTTTTCCCTTCCTGTCGAGCGCAGGGAGCTGCTTCTCCTCTCCCGGGCGGCTTGGCAAGCGACTGCCTCCTTTGACCCGCTTCCTCCCCAATTATATAGGACTCCGCTTCGAAGAGGCGCCTGTAGATGGCAGCTCGACTAATCGGCTCCTCCTGCTGCTGCCGTCGCCGCCGCCGCCGCCGCCCAGGAGCTTTTGCACCGAACAGCGCCGAAGCGGCGAATTGCGTTTCCCCCCCCCCCCCCGATATCTACGTGCGGGGCACGACCCGTCTACATCCTGTCCCCTGGGTGGGGAAAGCCCCACATAAAACTCTCCCCAGGCTTCCAAGGATCCCGGATCCACCACCCCGCAGGGTTCTTCGCTGGGCCAAGCGGACCTCCATGCGGCGGCCTGAGAGCCCCACCACGGCGCCGTGGCGTTGCGCCTCTAGGCCCGGGGTGCAAGTCGCGAGGGACTCTCCAGGATTCACTCCCTCCTGGGTCGGTTTGGCCTTCGCAGAGGCGCCAGCCGTCGCTGGGAGCCTACAGAAAAAAAAGCGAGTGAGGATCGAGTTTGCAGCCCCAGTTGCTGGGCTCTTTCCCGCCACAGAATTGAGCCTGGGGACTGGTGACACGCTGACTGTTTTTAATACGGGTCATTGAAGCAAAGCTATTGTGTATTTCTTCGGCTTATTTCCACCACCACCGCCCCTTCCATCAAAGGCTTTTCTGGACTGGAAGCTTAAATTCGCACTTGACTTCCGTGATAAATCGCCAGGAAACAATTTACCGCTTCTTCCACACAATCTTTCCACGAGCGGGTCTTTGGAGAGGACCTGGTTTCCTCAACTGACCTCCCTGAGACCTCCATTTTTCTACTTGCTCTTCACACCTACCTGGCTGGTGCATCCACTTGTGGACTAATGTAATGAGCAGAAAAAAAATCAACTTTGGGCTGATTCCCAAAAAAAGGAAGAAAAGGCTAACAAAAAATCCCTGCAGGATACATGTTTTAGAAAGATACTAAGAGCAT
Source organism: Laticauda colubrina (assembly GCA_015471245.1). Taxonomy (NCBI): domain Eukaryota; kingdom Metazoa; phylum Chordata; class Lepidosauria; order Squamata; family Elapidae; genus Laticauda; species Laticauda colubrina. The sequence goes on from BLBF01000025.1 coordinate 22,813,930, forward strand.
GGACTGAGAGCAGACAGAGGGAGTTCTGTGTTTTGGTTGTCATACCAATCACCTCTCTTTTTCACCCAAACTCTTTAATCATTCTGTGCTTCACATGATACCTTGTCTTGCAAATAATTAACTACTTCATTCTTAATCTTGCACATCCTCCCTCAGTTTGGTTATCCAACTTTCTAGCCCTCTCTCTACCCATTTTTCTCCCCCCCCCTCCTTTTCAAAGCATGCATTTTGTATTCCAAATTTTTGTTTTATTAACAGACAAAAAGTTTCTCCAGTCGTTTTTCCCTGCTATAAATCACTAACTAGAGTTTTACTGTGTCAAATTATAAATAATACAGTTGGAATCTGTTGGATGATTATATACTGTCAAGTTAGTGTCAACTTTTGGCACTACAGATAGTCCTCCACCTACAACAGATTTACAGATTAACAGCGTTGGAAGGAACCTTGTAGGTCATCTAGTTCAGCCCCCCACTGAAGTAGGAATCTAGTCTGTTCTTGAAAGTTTCCAGCAATGAAGTCCCCACAACTTCCCAAGGCAAGCAGTTCCATTGGTTGATTGCTGTCACTGTCAGAAAACTTTCCTTATTTCCAGGTTGAATCTCTCCTTTTTCAGTTTCCATCCATTATTCCTTGTCTGGCCTTTGGGTACTTTGGAAAATAGCTTGACCACTTCTTCTCTGTGGCAGCCCCTCAAATATTGGAATACTGTTATCATGTCTCTCCTGGTCTTTCTCTTCACTAGACTAGCCGAGCCCAGTTCCTGCAACCATTCATCAGTATGCTTTAGCCTCCAGTCCCCTCCAGGCAACCAAGCAATAATCTCCCACTCCCTCTCCTTCTTCATCTTCTCACCCTCATCTTTCTTCTCCTCCTCCTCTGCACTCTTTCTAGAGTCTCAACATCTTTTTTATACTGTGGTTGACCAAAACTGGATGCACTATTCTAGGTGTGATCTTATTAAGTCTTTATAGAGTGATATTAGTACTTCACTTGATCTTGATTGTATCCATCTGTTAATGCAATTAACAATTGGCTTTTTTTGGGTGCCACCACACTCTATTAGCTCATATTTAATTGGTTGTCCAAGACTTGAAGATCCCTCTCACAGTTACTGCTGTTAGGCCTCCTTTCACCCATTCTGTATGTGTATTTTTGTTTTTTCTTGCCTAAGTGTAAGACTTAGTTTTTCTCTACATTGAATTTCATTTTGTTAGAGCCCAGTGTTCAAGTCTGTCAAGATCTATCTGGATCTTGAGCTGGGGTGTCAAACTCAAGGTCCACAGGCCATATGTGGCCTGCGGGTGCTTAGATCTGGCCATGGGTCCGCCCTGGAAACAGTGAAAACCGACACACACACCGGCTCCCCTTTCACTGGCAAAGGGTTGCAGGAGACCATCCAGGCTGAAAATGGGGCCAACCCCCCCCCCGGCCTCCATTTTTGTTGACAGAGGGCTAGCAAAACTTACTTTTTCACAAGCATTTATTAAATATTTCCCACTTTGCTTATTTTTATAAATAATTCAAGGTTTAACATGTTTGTGGTTAGGACAACCACATTGGCAAATTCTGTTTATGTTCAGGAGGGAGATGAAAACACGACTCCAGTTTCCAAAAGTGCAGTCCTGTTAATCTGATCTTGCGGCAATGTTTTTAAAGGCAGAATGCAGAATAAACAGAGTTGGAAGAGATCTTGGAGGTCTTCTAGTGCAACTCTCTGCTCAAACAGAAGATGCTATACCAGTGATGGTTTGGGGCACCAACTGCCCAAAGTGTGTGCATGCGCATACAGCCAAAATGCAATACACATGCATCCCTGTGCATGCACCCTGCCCCCCGTGCATGTGTGGCAGAGACCTGAAGACCAGCTGGCCAGTGGGAGGCACGTGCGCAAATGCACCACACAGCTGAGCTAATGGCTCACGTGCTCACAGAGAGATCTTTGCGTGCCACCTCTGGCACATGTGCCATAGGTTTGCCATCACGGCCTTATACCATTCTGAAAAAATGGCTGTCCAATATCTTCTTTTAAAATTCTGGTGATGGAGCACCCACAATTTCTGCAGGCAAGCTGTTCCATTGAGCAGTTGTTCTCACTGACAGGAAATCTCTCCTTAATTCTTGGTCGGATTTCTCTTTGTTAAGCTTCCATCTGTTACTTCTTGTCATTGATGATTTTCAACTTCTATGGAATGTATCAATTCATTTAAAAATCCATAAATATTCAGGCCTTAGTTTCCAGAAAATGATGAAATTCTGATTTCCTGACAGTGAGAATAAGTCAATGGAATGTATTGCCACCCAGAGTTGTGGGTGCTCCATCGCTGGAAGTCTTCAAGAAAAGCCATTTCTCTGTGATGAATTAGGTCTCCTGCCTTGAGCAGGGGATTAGATTAAATTTCCAGTGTCTCCTCCAGTCCTATGATTCTAAGTAATGGATGAAAGGTTGATCCACCATGATAAAAGGGCAAACTTCTAACAGTGCAATATTTTTCAGAAGCGGTGGCAGAAACCAGAACAAAGAGGAAACCAGAACAAAGAGGAAACTACTATAAAACAAAATAAATTAAGTTAACATGATGCTTTTGATATGTTTTCTTTCTATCACATTCAAAATTTGTTTTGGGGAAAACTTGTAGGTTACACTCCAAGCTTTATTCTACCAATTATATGTCCCTGTTCTAGAAAATTAAGGCTCATGTTTGTGTAACACTAATATAGAATCAGTGCTAAGAGTAGCAAGCAACAATGGTGCTTCGCTTCCAGGTCTTTGGATGGGACACAACAGTGGAACTGGAAGTCAGCAGAGTAGTCTTTGAATGCAACACCATCAGGAGATCCAGGACTGAAAAGCTAAGCTGATTAATCCTTGACTAGAACACCACCAGAAGATCCAGGACCTGGAAGCTAAATAGATTAGTCCTTGGATGGGACCCCAGCAGGAGATTCAGGACTTGGAAGATAAGCAAATTAGTCTTTGGATGAGATTCCCCCTCTCCCAACAAGAAATAACTTTTTAGAGGAGATGGGCAAGTTTAAAATTTAAGAACAAATCCAGTGGTTAAGGGGGGGAGGAAAGGATGTAGAGATCCCCTTCCCCTTAGAGAAGAATATTCTGTTTTTGTATACATCTGGGCAAGAAATAAGGGACAACAACACAGACACACACACACAGCCTCTTCCCCCTCTATCCTAATGAAAAAGGACCAGAGATAAACTTTGCAGAGGAGGATGTTCTCCCTTGCCTTTGGCATTTGGTGAGTTGTTTGCATGGCAAGTTGTCCCACGTGGCAAGTCGCCAAGGCGAGTAATCCCATGGCGAAGTGGGGGAGGCGACCAGGGAAGAGGGGCAGGGACAGGGCCTCCAGTGTGGGGGACTGCGGTGGGGTAGACGTGGTGAGGCAGCTGCGGTGAGTTGTCCTAGACTAGCCTACCACTAAGGTCCTCACTGGAAAGAAAAATCCCATTCATTCCAGTTGCAGCTTTCTCCCAAGTAGATAGAAGATTTAATCTGGAAATGGTCCCTCTGAGCCAGTTGTCATGATGCACAAAGGAAGATGCTGCATCTAGAACCTTTTAGGGTTTCTCCAGTATTAAAAGGAAGAGAGCTTTGATTTGGGTTGAGTGACAATTTGCAAGCAAACCCTTAAACTCCATAGATGTGAGAGAATATTTAGAATATTTCTGTTCCACAAATAATAAAGCACATACTTTGCAGGTAAAAGCTATGAATTCTATACCCTGTAAAGGGCTCAAATTGAATTCTGAAAAGGAAACTAGATAATACTAGTGTTGCTACTACAAATAATTGGTTCTGAAGAAGAGATGAATTTTTTGAAAATAAGCTACAATTTATCCTCACATTTTAATTATCTTTGGGCAGGAGCCAAATCCTAATGATAATTCAGTCCCTTCTTTTAATTATCTTGATATTGCTGTAAGGCAAAGACAAGCAATCTTCGGCACCTCTTTCTGAAAGGACAAAAGAAAAAGAACAGGCAAATCATTTTTTAGAATTTCTTAATGTCTTCAGCATAATTAGAAATCTTTCCTATGTAACTAATTATCATAGATGACCCTACTTTTTATGCATTCTCCCCATCACAGCCTTTGCCCTCTAAATAAAAGTGTGACCTATGGATGTCATTGCTACTTTCATAATCTGCTGTCACTAACATAATTTATCTGAAAAGGCAATGGACTATGACAGAACACCATAAAGGAGGATCCTGAATGAGCATGAAATTCTGTCATCAGCAGTTACCGCACTTAGCTAAGACAATCTTTAGAGTAACCTATTTATAGTATAATTGTTTTATAATATTTCATTGCCATTCAAAATTATTTAGGAAAGGGACCCCAACAGTAAACAGTTATGTGGAGTCAGAAAATACCAGGATCAGAAAGGCCCAGCTAAATCCAATCATTTAAGAAATACATTGACAATCTGAAACATATCTAAAGGAGAGTAACCACATTTATAAAGATCTGGAAGGAAAAACTTATGAGGAATATTTGAAGGCATTGAATATGATTAGTTTGAACACGATGGCTTTGCTGTGACACAATAGTTCTCTTCAAGCGTCTGAAGGGCTGTCTTGTTGAAGATGAAGCAGAATTATTCAGAGTTGCTTCAGAAGACAAAGTAGTAAAATTCAGTTGGAGATGGGGGAATAACATCCCTAACAATATGAGTTGTTTAACAATGGAATAGATTTGCTTTTGCAGGGATAATTTTCCTTTGCTGCAAATGTTAAACAGAGGCTAGATGGCCATCTCTTGGAGATGCTGTGGTAGTGAATTCCTACAGTGAACAGGGCATTCAACTAGTTGATCTCAAACATATCTTATATTCTGTGATAGAAAAAGGCTGATCTAATGGATAATAGAATTGACTAATGTCCCCTTGTGGAAATAATGTGTACATAAAAAGGTAGTAATAAGGCCTCTAACTGAGGAAACTCCAGAAGATATGCACAATTGTAAATCAATCCCAAGTGTTCCTTTTCTGGGATGGCGACCATGGAACATGGTGCTTTATAGCTCCACATTTATATAATACTGATTTTCTGAATGCATTTTAAACGAGGCTTTCAGACAGACTCTTATCCTCATTTTGTGGATCTAGAAAGAGACTAAAGCCAAAAAAACCCCACACTTTTTAATTAGTTAAAAATGACAATAATGTATGGCTTCCTGGTTCCTAGATGCTATGTGGACATCTTTTTTTCAGATAGCATATAATTTTGACCTTATTTCATTATATTTTTGAAGCATATAATAACAAACATTGTCCAGTCTCTTCAAGTGCAAATAACTTGCAAGATAAACTATTTCTTACGATCTGCAAATATTTATAACAAGGAATTACATTCTGTGTGGGGAAGGTAATGTGATTAAGTATTTCAGCATTTTTAATTCTTTCTGCAGCAAAACCAGGTCATCTGTCTGATTTGATACATGAAACAAGATCATTCTCTTATTCATATTGCTAATTCATTGCATTATGAACACTGCATTGCATTAGGTTACAAGGAATATAGTTTTGGTTCAGAATTCGGACAGAGAATTGAGGTGATCTTTTAAGAAGAAAGCCACGTAAATGTAGTGAGTACCCCATTGATTACTGCTGGAAACATGATGAAATCAAATGTTAATGTTAGTTAAGGGTATCACAAGTAAAAATTCAAAGAGAGGTTTTAAATCAGGAATGTACTTCAGTGATTTGCATTTAAGGTATAAGTCCAAACATAGATCAACAGCCCCTTGTTTTACTATGTCCAAAGAAAATGTGAAACATGTTTGTAGACATTCATTTTGACACAGGGCTTATAAAGTATGAATGCCTGAAAAGATTTAAAGAATAAGTTATTCTGTGATCAGAAGAAATACTTGGGCATAGTGGACTGACTTATATTAGGCAAACTTCTAGTGAATCATCCAATAATGAAAATAATTCTGTATCCCAAAGACAGGACCTGATATTTTGTTCAGTGATTTTAGGCAGACAAATTAAATACTGATTTACTGGTGTTTCACAAATCACTGAAGGTCACACTCTACTTTGTTAATTAAAGTACTTAATATTCATATGCATATCAATCAAGAGCAAAACCTCAAAGGCCAGAATGTCATTATAATGTAGAACCGCCATTGGAAAACTAGGACTGAGGTATATTATTACCCATGTTCCCTCTAGAAAATCTTCATGGGTTTGTATCATTGGAGTTTCATTCTTACTCCCAAATTCAGAGTGCTAAAAAGCCCAGCTCAACCTTATTGCTGTCCATTTAGGGCCAGTGTGCAACCCTCCCAGCCTCTTAGGCCAGAGGGTCTGTGCAAAGTTTCACATACATGGAGGCTTAAACAAAGGGAGAGAAGGCAGCGGCAATAATGCCTTTACTAGCTCCCCTCACCTAACTCCCCATAGGAGTTAGAGGCCTGCTTTTACAAGTCCACATGTCCTGAGGAGAAATCTCTAAACCAAAGCAGTTTTGGAAGGCTTGGTGAAATGTCCTGGAGCTGGAGTCCAAACAGCTGCCATGAAATCATTTACTGAGCTTTATTGCTCTAATAGAATGTAAGCAACAGAAGATTACTGTATTAATCAAAATTATACACTGTCCATCTCACTGTATATAACCGACTCTAGTTATGTTAAGTATACAATGAAAACCAAAGGAAAAGAACCTGTTAAAGAGCAGAAGAAAATAAGGAAACTCCAGAGCCATTCCCTGAAATTATAAAGAGCAGAAGAAAATAAGGAAACTCCAGAGCCATTCCCTGAAATTAATAGCCATAGCACTTAGACTTATATACCACTTTACAGTGCTTTACAGTCACAACATTGGAAGAAATAATATTGAAGTCTAATCACTAACTTAGTGATGCATCTAAAATATCTAAACAGAATTAACAGAGAGGGAGGGAGGGAGAGAGTGGGGGCAGAGGAGGCTGTATTCATTAGATTCAAACTAGTATTTTCAGCTATCTATTAATGTCACCATTAATCTGTGTTACTTTTGGGAAACTACTAGCCAGGCAAGGAAATCAGTGCAATAAAATAATCAACTTCAACTCTTCACATTTGGACCTGATTGCTTGAACCTGACAGTTACAAAGTCTGAAATATTCAAATCAACAAAGATATTACCCTATGAATGATTACCCCAAATATTTAACAGTATTGAAATTAAAAATAAAACTACATTTTATCTTTATACTACACTGTTGTATATTTAATGTACAACAAAAGTTGTTGGAAATTTGGATTGTTGGATTGGGTTTGGAAATTGGATTTGAAACTTTTAGGGATGATTGCAGCAGGCCTTATGCCATCAAGACACAATAGGAATTAGGACAAAAAATTAAAAATGCTCAACAGAATTATTTTGAAGATGCAAATAAACCAGGCAGATGGCTAGCTTATAAACTGAGAAAGGAAAGAAAAGCAAGAAGAATTAGTCAATTGATAAATAAAGAAGGACAGGTTTGCTAATGAGAAGAAAAAAATTATACAAGACTACAATGGAAAACTGTACTTTAAAGAGAATATTCAAGAAGAAAAAGTTAAACAATATCTTCATAAAGCAAACCTACCTCAGATACCCCAAAACATTGAAACAATGTTAGAAGGAAGTATAACAATGATGGAATTAACAGAAGCCTTAAAAAAAAAGAATGCTGGGAAAGCACCAGGTCCAGATGGTTTGCCAGCAGAATTTTACAAGACTTTTCAGGAAATACTGAATTTTCATCTTTTAGAAGTTATGAATGAAGTTATGTTAAAGAAAAGAATACCAAAAACATGGTCAGAAGCATACATTACACTTATACCAAAGGAAGGGACAGACCTACAGCAAGTTAAAAATTATAGACCTATATCTTTATTGAACTCAGACTATAAAATATTTGCTTCAATTTTGGCAGAAAGACAAAAAGGATACTTAAATAATTTTATTCATACTGATCAAAATGGATTTCTGCCAAAGAGACAAATCAAAGACAATGTGAGAATCATTTTGGATACTCTGGAATATTATGAAGCACACCCTGAGAAGCAAATGGCCTTAATGTTTCTAGATGCTCAAAAAGTCTTTGACAATGTGAGTTGGCGATTTATTTTACTGCAATTGATACAAATGGGCTTTGGTAAGAAATTTATCCAAACCATTGAAACAATATACTATGATGGTGATGGTGAATGGAGAATTAAAAGAATCCATAGGTATAAGAAAAGGGACAAGGCAAGGCTGTCCATTGTCATCTCTGCTGTTTGTGTTAACATTGGAAGTCTTGAATAGGAATATCAGAGAAGAAAAAGAAATAAAAGGAATGAAAATTAAAAAGGAGTATAAATTGCAAGCTTTTGCAGATGACCTGATATTATATTAGAAGACCCATTGGAAACAGCACCCAGATTAATAGGAAAAAATAGAAGAATATGGAAAAGTATCAGGTTTGAGAATAAACAAAGACAAAACAAAGATATTAACAAAGAAATGTTAGCAAGACGAAAGAAAGAGTTGGAAGAAATTTTAAAAATACAAGTCACAAACAAGGTTAAATATTTAGGGATTCATGTTAAAACAAGATGTAGTACATTGAAGGAAGATAACTATGTTAAACTCAAACAGCAGATTGTGACAGATTTGATGAAATGGGAAAAATGGCATCTATCATTGATTGGGAGAATATCCACAATTAAGATGAATATATTGCCTGGAGTTTTATATTTGTTCCAGACAATTCCTATTCGATTAGGGAAAGAGTTTTTTGAAGATTTAAATAGAATTGTGTTGAAATATATTTGGCAGGGTGAAAAAGCAAGAATAAAATTAAAACTGTTACAAGATGCAAGAATAAGAGGAGGGTTTGCCTTGCCAAATTGGGAACTATATTACCAGGAGACAAGTTTGATGTGGGTAAAGGAATGGATAACACTAAGGAACAGTAGATTATTGACTTTAGAAGGCCATGATTTGCTGCTGAGATGGCATGTCTTTCTCTGGTATAAGGGAACTAAAACACAGGGGTATTTTAAAAGACATTATTTTCGTGAGGCATTGATTTGAACTGGGAGAAGATAAAAAGACAATATTACTTAAAAATTCCACATCAACTATTGAAGCTTTTTCTTATCCAATTATATAGAAAAAGGAACAAACAGTTAGACATGAGATATTGAATGGAAAGGGTGAACTTAAATTTATGCAAGTATTGGAAGAACAAGGTGTAAAAATGATTTGGTTTTCATATTTGCAAATACAATCTAGGTTTGATAAAGACTCTAAGGCAGAAGGTATTTAGGACAAGTTGACTGATTTAGATACAATTTTGATGGGTATTGATGAAAAGTTAATTAAAAAACTTTATGGACATCTATTAGAATTTAAATTGGAGGAGGAACAAGTCAAAGAAATTATGATTGCTTGGGGGAAAATTTTTGGATATGGGATTGATTTAGAAAAATGGCAAAAATTGTGGTCTCAAAATTATAAAATGACAATGTCAACTGCATATAAAGAAAATTTGTATAAGATTTATATTTACAGGTGGCACTTACCCCTGACGAGACTTGGAAGAATGTTGAAGAATAAATCAGATAAATGCTGGAAATGTCATCAGATACCTGGTTCATGTTACCATATGTGGTTAGAATTGTATTTGTGAAGATCTGGAAAAATGACAAAATACCTATGCAGGAGGAAGTTATCAAAAAAATTATGGACTGCGCTGAAATGAGTAAACTGACATTTGAAATTAAGAGAACAAGAAGACAAGCAATTTTATACAATATGGGATTTGTTTTATCAATGGTTGAATAAAAAGGCATGGTAATGTAATAGACCAGATAATTTTCTGATAGAAATTTAATAGACTGATATAAAACATAATATAGATATATATAACCACTAGTTGAAAGTATAAAACAAATTTTAAGATAAAACTTGGAACATCTCGTATAAAATGATGGAATAAATAGTTCAGTCATGGATGATTAATAACTAATAAATATATAAGAATATATTAGTTCGACAACGTGAAGACTGATATAAATTGTGAGTAAATGACTACAAAAGGATAGCACAAAAATTATGTAACCAACAGACACACTGTATGTATGTAAAATGGAAGATGGTTTTATGTTTTGTATGTGTATGTTTGTTTTTAGAAATATATATTTTTTAAAAGACACAATAACAATTAGTTTGGTTCCTGTCCTCTATACCATATTAGGAAGTATTATGTATCATAAGAAATGAATCCAAAAACAAATTAAATATGAGAGAAGGTAACATACAACTTTGATGAGTTCCATAATACATTATATTTGAGAAAGAATAATTCCATTTATAATTACTCAAAGAGAAAAGCTGATAATGACATCAGAAACAACATATTTTCAAACCTATTTTTTTTTTTACTAAATTGCTTGAATATCATTGTGTCTTTGACAAAATAACAAACAAATTCAAATGTTGAGAAACAATATGTATTGATAATCACCTCAGCAGTTTTATATAGTAATTGTTTGGCCCATTTATATGAAAAATCTTGCTATGTGGTTAGATTTAAATACTGAGAAGAAGAACTAATACATCATATATCCCTAATATTTAGCATAAATCCAGGGTCATGCTAACGATATGAATTTCAGCCCCAAATAAGGCAACAGCAGGAGATATCTATTAGTATGACTCAGTTACTTCTTTTTTTTAAATAAAAATTTTATTTAAGTTTTCACAAAACATACAAATACAAATAAAATATCTTGTTTTGAGAACAGCATGGCCCTGGGTTATCACTTCTCCATACAGACATAAACTCAATACATGTTTTTCTTATACATCCTAATCCATATCTTATAACTATTTTTGCAATTTTTTCAATAGCTTTTCCCTTTCTTTACTTCCTATAGCCTTATTTTAAATAATCTCATTCCTTTCTTAATTCAATTACATATCTTTTTCTAATTTTTAAAATCTTTCTAATCAATGTTTTTATACTTTCGTCTGTCCTGTTTACAATTTCATATTATCTTTTCACATTAAAAAAAAAAAAATTCCCCTGTAGATCCTAGACTGGAGTGTAATACCGTTGTATTTTTTTTTTCAAATCTTATTTAAAAATTTAAGTTACATCTTTACAGTTATAACATTCATTTTCTAACCTCTATTTTATAACACATACCTATTTTCAATTGAATTCTGCTTGGTACATTCCCTTAAAATACACATTAAATTCTTAAAAGAAAAAAGTATCTATGTATGTATATGTATGTGTGTATATATATATATATATATATATATATATATATATATATATGTTTTTTTAAGTTTTCGCGGGTACTTACATGTGTGCTGTTCATCTTACTTCGGGTATTATCCCACGTCATTGTAGTGCTTTTAAAGTTGTAGCAACATTTCAGCAGAATCTCATCTGCCATCATCAGGCTTCTGTATTGAGTTTGTACGTGGGTCAGGCTTTAAAAGCACTACAATGACGTGGGATAATACCCGAAGGAAGATATATATATATCTGCCAGGCGTTTGGTTCTGGTAATTAGTGTTTTCGCTACGGAATTTATCTGTGCTGGGTGGTGGTGGGATTGGGCGTTGAGGTAGCGGTTGGTGTGTGTTTTCTTTTGGTATATGGTGTGTCCCAGTGTGCCATCTGTTCTTTTGTAGATTAGTACATCTAGGAATGGTAGTTGTTTGTTTATTTCCGTTTCCATGGTGAACTTGATTTTGGGGTGTGTGTTGTTTAGGTGTGTTAGGAAATTGTTTAGGTTTTCTTTTCCATGGGGCCAAATCACAAATGTGTCATCGATGTATCTTAGCCATAGTTTGGGTTTGTGGGTGGCATTAGCCAGGGCTCTGGATTCGAATTCTTCCATGAACAGGTTTGCAATGACGGGTGACAGTGGTGATCCCATAGGGGCTCCTTCAATTTGCTTGTATCTTTGTCCTTTGTATATGAAATATGTGTTGGTTAGGCAGTGTTCTGTTAGTTCCATGAGGTCTTTGGCTGGTTGGTATTTATTTTTGATGATTTCAAGAGTTTCTTTTATTGGGACTTGAGTGAATAGTGAAACCACGTCGAAACTTACAAGCAGATCTTCTTCTTCTACGTGTAGATCTTTGATCATTTCTAAGAAGTGGTATGAGTTTTTTACATATGAAGCTGCGGTTTCAGCATGGGGCTGTAGTTGTTTTGCTAAGTATTTAGCTAGGTTTTGTAATGGTGCTCCTATGGAGCTGACTATGGGTCTGAGAGGTATGCCTTCTTTGTGTATTTTTGGGAGGCCGTATAATTTGGGGCATCTAGAAGATTTTTCTCTTGGGATGATCGTCTGTTGGATTTCTTTGCTTATGTGGCTGGTTATAATTTTCTTCTTGGTTGATTTTTCTAGATATGTGGTTGGGTCTAGATATGTGGTATAGGTTTGTATGTGGAGTCTTGGAGTAGGTCTGTCAGTTTTGTTTCATAGTCTTTTCTGTCCATTACTACTGTGGCATTTCCTTTGTCTGCTGGGAGTATTATGATATTATTATCATTTTTCAGGGTTTGTAACGCTCTGAATTCATCTTTTTGCAAATTATTTTTGGGTGGTTTCGTTGTGCATAAGATGTGAGTAACCTGGTGTCTTATTCTGTCAGCTTCATCTGTATTTAATTTGGTTAGGCTGGATTCTACTGCACATATGATGGATTCTGTTGGGATTTTTTTGGGTGCTATGGCATAATTGAATCCTTTGGATAGGACATCTGTTTCTGTTTTGTTGAGTTCTCTGTTGGAAACGTTGTATACTAGTTGTTTCAGGTGTTGTTGTGGGTTATTGGGAATTTTCTTGTCATTTTCTAATTTTTTCAGTTTTTTTGAGAGTTTATCATTTTTATAAGTATTTTCAGTTTCAGCTCTCCAAGTTGTAAGTTGTTTGATCTTATCCCAAAGTAGAGGGTGGATTTTGCTGCTCAATTCCAGGTGTAGTGCTAGCAAATCTTTGTTTAACTGATCTAATTGGAATCTTTTACTGTGAACTTCATTTCTGAGTAGAGATATCTCTGTCCTTTTCAGGATACGTTTGGTAGCTGCTGTGTTCTTATGAAATGTTAATTTGAAGCAGGTTGGTGTTACATTGTTGTCTCTGCAGCTGCATAGGAATTTTAGGTCACATAGTATTCCTGCTCTTTTAACTTCCAGTTTCTCATAGCTTCTGATCTGGCTGTTTATTTCCTCCCCGTAGAGGTCAGATATTTGTTTTCTTAGGTTTTCGCGGGTACTTACATGTGTGCTGACTCCCTCTGATAGCTCCAACCTAACCCCCCCACCAGGCACCCAGGTGAAACCCAGCTTGCTAATGAATAGCAGCTTGCTAATGAAGAGCAGCCGTCCCTTCACACGGAGCCAAGCTGCACTGAAAGCCTCCAACACAAGAACAGACTGTTGCCAGCCAATCAAAGCCACAAAACAGACAGAAGAAACCAGGAACACCAATCAATCAAACTCCAAGTCCAAAGAAACAGGTCCAGGCTCCCAACCAATCAGAATGGACCAGCCTCAAATTTAAAACCAGGAGCTGTAAGACCCACATCCATACAGAAGCCTGAAGATGGCAGATGAGATTCTGCTGAAACGTTGCTACAACTTTAACAGAACTACAATGACGTGGGATAATACCCGAAGGAAGCTAAACAGCACACATGTAAGTACCCGCGAAAACCTAATATATTTGTTTAATGAATAAATAAATAAAATAAGCAGAAAATGAGTTGCTGACATCATGAAATTTTTTTATTCTTTCCAATTCCTTCTGATAATCATGTTACTTATCTAAAGTAGTACTGTAAAAGAATGTTTCAGTTCTAGCTTTTTAAAGACCCTGAATAGACTTTAATATTTAGTAGCATAATTTGTTGTATATGCATAATTTTTGGTCTGCTCTGCCATGAGAATGAGTTCATAGAATCCTTGATTGGTAGGATGAAATACAGTATACTGTTTATGCTACAGATTTGTGGTATTATGTGTATATTGTAACCCTCTAACAAGTTTCTGGGAAGTGCAGCATTTTTGCCATTTAGCATAACTGATCTTAGCTGATCACATGAAAGCTAGTGAGGGTCAGGCCTGGTCAATTCCTGGATGAGAAGCCACCGGGAAATTCCAGGACTGTAAAGTTGAAAAAACATTCAAGCCACCTACTATGTTTCTGGCAGAAGATTCAAAGCAGATTTCCCAATGTGTGAATCAGTTTCTGAATTATTGTAGCACAACAGCTTTCTTACATGTGTTTTATAATCCAGTTTAATATCTACTCTAGGATTAGGAATTCCATCTTTCCTGCTAGATCAATATTTTTGGCTCACCTGCAGAAAAGGAATTGTGGAAACTGATCTCTCTCTCCCTCTCCCTCTCTCCCCCCGCTTCTCTCTCATCGGCGGTAGTTTAAGGAAGTATATTTTATTGTGTGCGAAAGCGTACATAGAAGATCACATATGCACATTATATTACTTATTTGGAACCTGATATGGCCTTCAAGCTAAAAGCTACATGTGATTTATACCATCAAGGTGCTAGAAACTCCTTAAGAGCCTAGGCTACAGTCCTGGATGGTGTACATTTCATGCTGCAATCTTAAGATTCACATCAAGCATGATATGTATAGTATTTATTCCATATCTGGCTCACACTAGCCAAGCAACTCTTGATGGTTTCCATAGTATAAGAAACATTAAGTGGTCTATGATAAGTCTTCAAATACAGTAAACAATTAAAACAAGAAGAACCATAAGATACAAATAAACTCAGATAAATATGAGAAACAACAAAAATATAAAAATAAAGGTTAAAAACTCCCCAGCTAGTTAAAATGTTCTACAGAACAGTTCTGTCATGGTATCCTTCTGAATACCAAAAGAATGAGGCCACCTGATTTCTACTGGGAGATTCTTGCAGACAATTGGAGCGACCCCCTTTTCCCCTCCTGTAAGTGGGGATTAAGAATAGAATAGTATAGAATGGAATAGAATGGTATGGAATGGAATGGAATGGAATAGAATAGAATGGAATTTTTTATTGGCCAAGTGTGGTTGGACACACAAGGAATTTGTCTTGGTGCAAATATTCTCAGATATTAACTTCTCTTAAGGTGACCAGATGGATCAAACCAGTTCTACAAATACCCATCTGCCTTTATAAGCATGGGTCAGTTATGGCTTTATGAGTCAAATATACACGATATACATTGTACATAGAAATGAACTAGTTATCAATGCAGTACCCCCAACATAGAGGTAACCCGTACTCAGCATCAGGGGACCAGTTGTCATGGGGTCTGCTGCACTATGAGCTAACTACACTTTCCTAATATTATTAAAAGGCAGTCCTATATAGAATACCTTGTACTGACATTGAATTATTATAGCCAAATGAGTAGCAGTACAATAGTAATGAATTACCTTGCACCAGATCATCATTGTTCCTCTAGTCACAGCTTCCATCTGCTTGAGCAGCAGCCAGGAGTCCAAAAAGCCTTCAAAATGGCAAAACTGCTCCTTCAAAGGTAGTGCTTGTCCATCCAGAATTTGTGTAATTGTTTGCTTGTTTGTTTAAAAGACTTATATGGCTGCCCATCTAAAAACCTAACTCTGGGCAACTTACAACAAGCATAAAACCCAGAACCATAAAAACTGTAAAAACAAAACAAACCCATCACTTCAGTTATCGGTAAAGTTTGGGATGCTCTATAATTAACTCCAGACATCCTCATTCTGTCCCCAGTACCTAGATAATAATTCAGATCTTGATGGCCTTCTAAAAGACTAAAAGGAAATTGGCCCACCAAATCCACAGGACAGGTGTTCCAGAAAGTAGGTGTAGCCACAGCAGAGGTACACTCGATCCCACTAGATGGCAAGATTTAAGAACAGGGACTTGAAGCATGCCTACTCTATCCAATTTAGTATTTTATTTTGATAATAATGCTTTATTTTGGAGGGAAGGTTATTACAGGTATAATTCTCCCTAAAAATGCTAATAAAATGGGATAATTGTATATGAGTGTTTACCCTTAGCATAACATTTATATTTTCTGGTTGCAGATTTTTTTTAGCACAGTATTTCTTATTACCTCTATGTATGTGCTCATACAGGTTGATGAGTTAATGCGCCAAGAACTGAAGAATCTAAAATTAGCTGTGGATAGAGAGACAGAGAAAACTGGGAAAAAAGGGAAAAAAGGAAAGGTAACTATTTAGTATGGATTTAGTATAATACTATATCAGAAGTTGGAGAACATGAAATAAATGTAAACAAAATAACAGCACTTCTTATTATTTATATGAAGACATAGTTCATCAAAGAGAGCTGTATTCAAATGAATACTTTTGCCATATGTGGAAGTACTACCTTTGCAAAGTATTTTTGTAAAGTATACTTTGCAAAGTGTAAAGCAAGACAAGAAGCATTGGATGGAAACAAATCAAGGAGTGTACCAACTTAGAAATAAGAAGAAATTTCCTCACTTAGAACAATTAATCAGTGGAATGGCTTGCCTTCAGAAGCTGTGGATGCTCAATCACTGGAGGTTTTTTTAAGAAGAGATTGGATAATCACTTTTTTAAAATGGTATGGGGTCTCCTTCTCAAGCAAGGAGTTGTACTAGAGAACCTCCAAAGTCCCTTCCAACTATGTTAATCTCTTATTTCTGTTTGTGATCTTCAGAAAAAGAAAAAAGGGAAAAAGGGTGGAGGAAAGAAAAAGTCAAAGAAGGATAAAGATCTGACAGCTGATCGGTAAAGTTGCAATTTCTCTTCTGAGATTCACACTGTTAAGTTTTTAAATGCATGAACTCAAATTTGTTGACTATTATGGAGGATCTAACATGGATTATTTTTAAACATCTAATAATGCAGAAATAAATTTAGATAAAGTCCTATTTGCATATAAAGTTTATTTTAAGTTAAATGTACACTAGTTTGTGAGTTTTCTTCATATGTATTAAATATGCATTAAATTTTATTCCCTATAGTATATGTGGAATATTTAGTAGTTTTAGATATGCACCTGAGTTTTCCATCTACATTTAGGATGTGATATATCTATAAGATATATCCTATATCTGATAAATATCTTTCTATAAGAACTATACATTTTCTCTTTTATTCCCATGGTCTAACTGCAGACTAGAATTTAGAATGGGTAATTTTAGGCCAGCCTCCTTCATTTATTGTCCTGCTTGATCTTTGTGCCAAATGGGATATTGGATAGTTGCGTAAGAATTATCGCCCCAAAGCATCACTGTTATTTCCCTTTGAATTTTCCAAATCTAAATAGTAGGGCCAAATGTTAAATTCAATTTTCTCCCAAAAAACCCTGCTAATATGTAAAATGTGAATAAAATCTTAACCCTTGCCCATTGTATCAGTATTTCCAACATTACCTTTAAGTACATAAAAATACTCTTATAGATCACTTTCACAAATAATTCAGTGCTATATGTTTATACTTTATTCTAAGAAAAAATATAATGTCAAGTTGCTTCCAGAAGTCTGTAATTCACAAACTCTTTCTAAAAAGCAAAATACACAATTCAGAAACTTATTGGCACTGAAATGCCAACATTAAGAATAGCCCTGAAATAATATGAAAATGTGCATGTGACAGTGGCTTGAATCACATATGTACTTAAAAACTTCATTCGATGTGTAAGAAATAATTATTGATTCTGAATTATAATTTGACCCACCATTTTGAACTAACATTTATAGGATTGCACTATATATAAGACTGTAGTGCTTCATTTTTCAATGCAGATAATCCTCAAATTACAGTTATGACCGTTTTCATACAACTATTGCAGCATCCCATTGTCACATGACCAAAATTCAGACACATAGCAATTTTTGTTCTAATATATGTAGTTCAGGGTTGAAATGTGGAGTCCTTGATGTTCTCTGAGCTTGTTATTTGCTAGCAGATATTTCATTACTCGACTAGGCAACATCATCAGTGCTAATCCGGTTGAAATATCTGCAGAGATTACTAAGAATATGTGTTTGTCTACAGATATATTTGTGTAGCTTATTCTTTATTTCTGTATAGGACTATTGATTCTCTTTATCAAGAGCTGGTAGAAGAAGGAATATTAATAAGAAGTAAAAAAGTAAAACTCAGTGATTATGTTGGTAAAGTATAACCTTTATATCTTACTATCTTACTACAGACTATGTGATGACCAGGGGCAAGGAACAGAGGCAATACAGTCAGATGATAGTTCAAATCATCCCTTTATTGCTCCAACTTTCCCCCCAAAGCTTGTGTGTTATGCAAGTCGTAAAGCAAAGTGATCACACACACACACACACACTTTCAGTAGCCTCTGGCTGCAAGTAGTCCAGCAAACGCTGCGAGCACAACAGCTACAAAGTAAGAAATCCAACGAGGCAAGGGAATAAGTCAATGAGTCCAGGAAGCAAAGGAACACGGCAATGGTTTCAAGAAGAAAAGGAACAAGGCAATTAATCTAGCAAGGAGGAAATAAAGCAAGAAGCCCAGGAAACCCTAAACGTCACCCATGCACATCAAATTCCATGAATTCAGCTTTCATTCCTGACAAACACCCTTCCCCACAGCGTCTCTTTAAGTCTCAATTCCCAGGTGTACCTTGTGAAAAGGGGTAGGATACTCTCTTCCCGAGTTGGGTCGCCCTGTGCTGTTTCCACCTCTTTTCCGCTCTCCGTGCTCAGGGATCGGGAGGGGGCAGTTCTTGCTCATTGCCTGAGCTCTGTTGCTCCTCATTTCCAGTGCCTGCCCTCTCTTGGTTGTCCTTGCCCCATTCCTTCCTGCTAGCAAGCTGTCCCATTTCTGAGGGGCCCTGGCCTGCCTCCTCACATTCCTTTGAAGCCAACAAAGCCATCCCCTCGATGTCCCTTAGCTCCAGCTCCGTCTCATCTTTCTCTGTAGATTCAGGCTCCAACAGGCGCCTGACACTGTGTATTTATTTTGGAATTGTATTTATGCAATGTTATAAATTGGACTTAAAACATTTGTGACAGAATTGATACTGAACAAATGAACTACAACACCAGTCATTTTAATTTCAGATAAAAGTTACCGAAAATCAGCATCTTGGTGACACAGGTTAAAATGTAGATTAAAACAAATTCAGATGACCATCTCTTCAGGGTTTCTGCTACAGTTTACACATTTTAGTAAATTGTTCTTCCTGATAGTAGCATCAGATCCAAAACAGAATTAATAGACTGATAGACTATTTATAATCTAACTTAAATATTTGGTAATCTGTAATAATAATACAAAATACAAAAATACAAAATACAAAATAATACAAAATTTAAAATCTTACCAGTAACTTGGCCACCCCACTTCCACAGCTGTTCATTAAATAGAAGTAGAAAAACTTGAAAAGCCCAGGGGAGGAGTAGCACAAGGACAAAGAGAATATTCCTCACAGGTTGGTGTGTGATCTTTAAACTTGTCTAGAATCTAACTTACCACATAGGTTATGTTTTATTCAGTTCTCTAGTATCGATGCAGTAACAATTGAATATTTCAATAGAGCATATTTCTGAGTGAATATAGGATAGATGATACTATTGTAGTGGCATTCTCATAGTGCTGTAAGATGGCATTCCTGTCTCCAAATTTTAAACACAAAAGTCTAAAAATTAATGCTCAGAAAATTTTTCCACACGTTGGAGGATAATTACAGTTGTAAATTTGTTATTTAGGGTATGTTGGGTGCCTTCTGATTCTATAATTCATCAGTATTGGTTAACACCTCAGTACTAAGCTCTTTCTCAAGTGAATAAGCAATTTATGCTACATTTGGTTATGTGTCTGTGTTTTACCATTTTATTTACATATGTACAGTATTAATGCACTGTGTTTTAGATTTTTAAATTAGCATTCCATAATAAAATAGGGCCCTCAAATTTAATTCAAAAAATGTAGTACATTCAATCTTTTAAAGCAATAGTGCATTTCCACAGAATGCAGCAGTTATGTAATCCTATGTAAGAACATAACTCCTTTAAACAGTTGAAAGCAGAGGTGGTATTCAGCAGGTTCTGATCAGTTCTGAAGAACCAGTAGCAGAAATTTTGAGTAGTTCGGAGAACCAGCAAATTCCACCTCTGACTGGAGATTTTACACTATCCTTCACCTGCCATGCCCTCCAAGCTATGTCCACAGAACTGGTAGTAAAAAAATTTGAATCCCACCACTGGTTGAAAGGATATACCATGCTGGTGCTCCCATGTGCACCAAAATATTGCTTCAGAATCACAGATGAAACACAGCAGTCCCAACTGACAGTTTAAATTTATTGGTTATACTTATGGTTGCCTTTGACAAGTCTCTGAATTTTATAGGTCTCACATTTCATTAGAGACACGAGTAGTTTATACTTTAGGAAGTCCTCATTTAACAATGGTAATTGGGACTGAGACTCCATTGCTATGTGATGTCAGGTAGGACATAGAATAGCAGGGCTGGAAGTCTTCTAGTCCAAGCCTTACTTGAGCAGGAAACCTTATAATGTTCTGGATAAATGGCTGCCCAATCTCTTCTTAAAAACTTCCAGTGATGGAGCACCCACAGCTTCTGGAGGCAAGCTGTTCTACTGATTGATTGCTCACCATCTCAGGAAATTTCTTCTTAGATCTAGGATGGAACCAGAAGATAGGTTCAAAACTCAGAAGGATCTCGACACACTTGAACATTGGGCCCTATCTAACAAAATAAAATTCAATGCAGAGAAAAGAAAGGTTTTACACTTAGGCAAGAAATACCAAGTGGACAGGTATAGAATAGGTGTAACTTGACTCAATAGCAGTAACTGTGAGAGGGATCTTGGAGTCCTAGTTGGCAATCAGTTAAATATAAGCCAGTGATATGCTGCTGCTACCAAAAGAATCCTCAATGCAATCCTAGACTGCATTAACAGAAATAGAATCATGATCACATGAAATGTTAGTTTTGCTTAGAAGACCTTAGTAAGAACACACTTGAAATATTGCATCCAGTTTTGGTTGCCGCAATATAAAAAAGATATTGACTCTGGAAAGAATGCAGAAAAGAGCCACAAAAGTTATTAGGAGGTTAGAAGTTAAAATATATGAAGAACAATAGCAGGAATTGGGTATGGCTAGTCTGGTGAAAACAAGGGCCAGGGATAAAATGATAGCAGTATTCCCATATTTGAGGGATTGCCAAAATAAGAAGGGTTCACCTATTTACCAAAGAACCAGAAGGTAGGACAAGAAGCAATGGATGGAAACTAATCTGGGAGAAAGCCAACCTAGAACTAAGAGAAATTTCCTGACAGTGAGAATTACTAACCAATAGAACAGCTTACTTTAGAATTTGTGGGTGCTCCATCACTGGAGGTTTTTAAGAACAAATTGGAGAGCCATTTGTCTAGAATGGTATAGGGCAGGGGTCCCCGATCTCTGTACCATGGCTCACTACCGGGCCATGGCCAATTCAGAATTGGGCCATGTGAACGCCTGGCCGCAGTGCATACATGCAGCTCAACTTGCACAAGTGGTGAGCTGGTGAGCAATCGTGGGTATGTGCTAGAAAGTTGAGCTGTGCACGTGCCAGTCTACCATTTGTGCATCACAATTCCCCTCCCCCCCACCTCTAATCGAGCCACCAAGCCGCAAAGGTTGGGGACTATTGATATAGGGTTTCCTGTTTATGCAGTGGATTGGATTAGAAGATCTCCAAGATACCTTCCAACTCTTATTCTGTTGTATCTGTTAAGTATCCCTCATTCAGTGCTGTCATAATCTTAAATGGTTGCTGAATAAGTGGACCTTAAGCAAAAACTAGCTATATTATTTACAGTTCATCATGGAAGTTTAGAATCTATGTCTGTTTCTCATTCACGTTAAGAATGCATTCCAACTAAGAAACTGTTCAAAATGTTTTATTTATGCTGCCTAACAATTTTTACTTGTTTCTACTTAAATGGACCACTGCTTAAGTATGAGCCAGCAGTGTGTCAAAACTGTCAAGGCTGCATTAACAGAGGGACAGCATGAATATCATAAGAACTGATAATACACTCTTGTACTGCAAAAGTGAAGCCACATTTGGAATACTGCATCCAGTTCTGATCACCACGATACAAAAAAAGATGCTGAGCCCCTAGAAAGAGTACAGAGAAGGGCATCAAAGATTATAAGAGCACTGGAGATTAAATCGTATGATGAATAGTTGCAGGAGTTAGGTATGTCTAGCCTATCGAAGAGAAGGACTTTGGGTGACATGATAGCTATCTTCCAATACTCGGGAGACTATCACAAGAGAAGATTATTTCCCAAAGCACCAGATGGCAGGACAAGTATGTGTGGAAGCTTGTCAAAAACTGAAACTAAAACCAAGGGGACTGAGAACAATTAATCAGTGGAACAACTTGCCTCGTGGAGTTGTGGGTGCTTCATGTCTATTGGCTTTCAAAAATGGACTGGACAGTTATTTGACTGGGAATAATATAAGGTCTCCTTCCTTGAGCAGTGGTTTGGACTAGGTTCCTTCCAAACCTATGATCCAATGTTCTATATTCTACTTTTTAAAGCTAAGCTTTTTGTATGGCACATTTGTTTCCTCCTTGTAGGTGAATACAGCTATCTGGGGACTACACTTCGACAGATAGATGTAGAACCAATGCCTTCTCTTACAGACGTGAAGCAACTTATAGTTCTGTATGGAATATTGCCATTAGGTAAGTTCACAGGAGAACTGGCCAAAGGGCAGGACACCATGCTTGGGTTCCTGATAGTTTCATATTTTTATTAACTATGACAGTGTTTGATTTATTTCTTTTGAAATAATTTTATATGGTTCTTATCTCTTAAATGTATTTTCAGCTAAGGTAAAATAATTGTCCAATTTAAAAAGTTTTAACTGCAGCACCACTCTTTTTATAATTTTATTTCCATCATAGCAGTTTGGCAGCTACAGTAGATACAAAAATGCCATTTGGGGAAAATAACAAATCAAGTCTCCAATGTTTAAATGAAGTTTGAAGGAAGGGTGAGATTTTTTTGAATTTTTGATAAATCAGCTAACTTTTCCCTCTTTATTTATTTAGTTAAAAGAAAGATACACTTCTAAGTGTAACTTTCTTTTAATTAAGAGATAATATCAATAAATAGACAAAAAATTTCTCAAGTTATAAAATTATGTTCAATATACATTAATAAATTGTAATACATATCAAGCAAAATACAGTGAATTCTATTTATGACAGATATACAAAAATATAAACTGTTGAGTTTAGGGCCATATGTTCAGTATATTATTATTTATAAATACCAAGCTATTATTTGTAAATACTTTGGAGAAGGCTTTAATGCTGGGAAAGGTGGAAGGAAAAAGAAGAAGAGGAAAACCAGCTTCGAGATGGGTAGACTGAATTACAATGGTAATGGAGGTGCTGTTGGAATTGCTGAAGGACAAAATAGGGACTTATCATAATGGAAAAAATCTATATGGTCTCTAAGAATCAATTTGATGGGTTGTAACCAATCAATCAGAAAATCAATCAGAAAAAAAGAGAAGGGAAAAAAAGAAAAGGGTAAAACTAAATTAATATATGTAATTTCTGACATCTCTCTTTGTGCTTTGACTTATTAATGTAAACTTCAGAAACCATACTCTAAATGTATATATTTTCCTTGTTGCATGATATGTAATATATTAGGAAAGTTTTTTTTCTTCAATTTAGTTAAACTACTAGTCCTTGAAGTTCTGGCCATTGCACCATTCCTGTAGCCATGTGATTATGATTCAGGTGCTTGGGAACCAATTCACCCTTAGTTGCAACTCAACCCACGCTGCAGTCATGTAATTGCCAATTTGCAATCTTCTCTCCAGCTTTCTCACAAGCAAAGTCAAATGGGAAGCTGGCAGGGAAGGTTGCATGTCACTTCAGTAAGTCCCCTCAGCCTCCCTGCATTCAAATGGCACAGCGCTGTTTCCCCCAGCCTCTTTCCACTTATCTGACACCCTGCTCCCCTCGGCCTGCATTCTCACATCCTTTCCTGGGCTTCTCCCACCCCCTGCAGGTTCCCTCATAGCACCCTCATGTTGCTTTCCTAGGATTCTCATGGCTTCCTTCTTCGTAATCTGCACATCTTGTAATTACAATTTAATTTAATTTATTTGATTTGTCAATCGCTTACAAGGTAATAGGTATAAGTAAAAATATAGTTATGAATGCATGGATATATATATAAGAAAAATAAAAGAAACGAGAACAAGGATGGTAGGCACGTTGGTGCGCTTATGCACGCCCCCTACAGACCTCTTAGGAAATGGGTGATGTCAATGGTAGAAAGTCTAAGGTTAAAGTTTTGGGGTTTGGGGAAGAAACCACAGAGTCAGGTAGAGTATTCCAGACATTGACCACTCTGTTGCTGAAGTCGTATTTCCTGCAATCAATTTGGTGCGGGTAACCTTGAGTTTGTATCTATTGTGTTCTCTTGTATTGTTATGGTTGAAGCTGAATTATTCATTGACCGGTAGGACATTGCAATGTATGATTTTATATACTATACTTAGATCTGACCAAAGGCGGCGTAGTTCTAGGTTTTCTAGGTCTAGAATTTCAAGCCTGGTGGTATAAGGTATTCTGCAATGAGTAGAGGAGTGGAGAACTCTTCTTGTGAAATATTTCTGGACTTTCTCAACTGTGTTAATATCAGATACATAATGTGGGTTCCAGACTGATGAGCTGTATTCGAGTATTGGTCTAGCAAATGTTTTATATGCAACAAAGACTGCCAGGATTCTTGCTAAGTGATGCAGTCACATGATATTGCATTACAACAGAATCAGTTAGTGACAGCAATCCCAATCTCCAGGGCTGTTGTAACTTAGGTACTGCTTTAAATATATAATGCGTTATTTTTGCAATTGCTGCATAGTTTCCAAGTTTAAGTTACCAATCAGATATTTTCCAATGCTCAACAAAGTTTGTCAGGAAATCATATTGTGAAGTTCACGTTTAACAGAATAACAGAAAGGGATCTTGGAGATCTTCTAGTCCAACACCCTGCACAAGCAGGAGACTCTACATCATTCTGGACAAATGACTGTCCAAACTCTTCTTAAAAAACCCCAGTGTTGGAACACCCACAGATTCTGAAGGTAAGCTGTTTGACTGGTTAATTGTTCTTGTAGTCAGGAAATTTCTCCTTAGATCTAGGTTGGTTCTCTCCTTCATTAGTTCCATTGCTTCCTGTTCTGCCTTCTGGTGCTTTTGAGGATAAGTTGATTCCGTTTTCTTTGTGGCATCCGCAGATATTGGAACACTGCTATTGTGTCACCCTTGGTCCTTCTTTTCACCAGATTAGACATACCCAATACCTGCAACTGTTTTAGCCCCAGCTCCCTGATCATCTTTGTTGCTCTTCTCTCCACTCCTTCCAGAGTATCAATCACTTTTTTATATTGTGATGATCAAAACCGAATGCAGTATACCAAGTGTCAAACCTTTAAGTACTATCTCATTCCACACCCTGATTAGATTTTAAACAGGTAGCTTGAACAAAATTTGTTTAGAATTCACTTAATATAAACCAAAAAATATTAGTTTTTGCTAGGCCATTGTAAAAGGTTCGATTTTAATTGTTTAGAAAAATTTTTTTTTAAAAAAAAAAGTTTGCTTCATCTCCAGCCTGGAAATAAAAGTTCTCTTTTGATCCATTCTGTTGCCAAGACTTTGTCAGTCCCATTAGTTGGTTTTTCCCATGTCCAGCACTTAGACATTACAGTTTAGGCTATTAGAATGAAACTTTCTTTAAACATATATTTCAAATAATTGTATCATTGTACTAATTTTATTCTATAGGTTCTCAATCTGTCCATGAAAAGGCTCCTCTGGTGAAAACCTTGCTTTTGGTTGGCCCTGTAGGAGTAGGAAAAAAAATGCTTATTCATGCCCTGTGCACAGAAACAGGAGCCAATCTGTTCAATTTATCTGCGGCAAATATTTCTGGTAAATATCCTGGCAAGGCTGGTCTTCAGTTGATGCTACACATGGTTTTTAAGGTAGGGTCCAAAAATATTTCATTAATATTCACTTACAATATTAATGTTCAAGATTTTAGTAGACAATAGATAATGTATTATGCACTACTTCTATTTAATTGTGATAATGAATAATTATAACAATGAAAATTCAGACCATTAAAATAATTTGTTAGCACTCAATGTTTCCTGTCTTTCCAAAACCTTTTTACATTTGTGTATACATTTTGAAATCTTATTTTCTTTGACTGATTTAATCTTCAATCACACAGATCTTGAGCAATAAAGATTAGTGGTTTTCCAGATGTGAGAACATTTTGACCTCAGAAACCTTGTTTTGGCTCCTGTGGAAAACTGAGAATAAGTTGCTTTTGTGCTGCTAACCAAAAAAAAAAAAAAAATGAACTGCAAGATAGCCTCCAGCACTCCCGCAAATCAATTAATAATCTATGCCAGTTTAAGAGTGAGGCTCAGTTAATTGTACTCATTGGTTTCAGTGGAAGTAACTTGTATAGGAAAAATGGGGAGGGCAAAATGTCTGGGAAAATAAAAAATGAGGAAGAGAATACTTACTTGCTTTTGTCTTGTTGGTTAGAACCTTGTAGAGTTTAAAGAAAACTCTAGCATCAAAAGTCTTAGAAACAAGAGGATTGACTATACAGATAGTAATTGTTTAACAACCACAAATATGACTGGCAACTTGGTTGTTCGCAAAGCACTTGCTAAGTGAAACTGTAATGTTGCTTATGATTTTATTTTCCTTCGCTATACAGACCTGCAAATGTTGTAAATTAGACAATTTGCCACAAAATTATTTTTCATCATTGTTTTTTATTTGTGAATGGTCATTAAATAAAACAGTCACTAAATGACAGGTACCTATGTTACTTTTGTGATCTTTCATGTTCTTATGATAAAATACATTGTATTTTATCATAAGAACATGAAATACACATGGATTTTCATGTTTGATTTTAAAATCTCATTTAAGGGGATCACATTTTCATTGTGAAATCAGTGGACAAAAAAAAGGTTAAGAATTTAAAATTTATCTCTTTTAAGTAATATTCCCCTCACAAGATTACACAATATTTTCCCAGCCAGGGATAGATGGGATTTTAGAGTTTTTGCTCACCAATCATTTTTCAAAATTGGTCAGTGCCTAAATTAATATTAAGCAGAAAATATGAGGGTAGATAACACTGCTTAATGACATAAACAGTATTCTATTATCAGCTGATGTAAATTACTCAGAAACTTTGTCATGAATCATTAAAAAGTACTTGATGAAATTATTAATTATCAGTTCATCTATTAGGTTTTTAAAACTGTACCAACAAGATTATTATGGAAATTATCATCAACATGTCTGCTAATATTTTCATCTTTCAACTTGTCAATAAACTTCCTTTTGCAAAGAGGTAACTGTGGCAAAGAGCTGCCTCAGATTTTAACCACTTTCTGACATTCGTTGTAGACTGGCACTCAAATAATTCTAAATTGACTGGCACTCAAATAGTTCTAAATCGATGTGTACAGAATTATTAATTAAGAATTCTAATTTTAAGTGGAAAAGATTTATACATAGCAGGAGTATTATACTGACATATAATCATTTCATTTCAGAAGGTTTATATTATACTATTCCATTTCTAACCAAAATAAAAACAAGGTAAAAAGTTTTGTTAACAAACGTTAAAGCCTTATGTGAACCATCACCAAAATACAACCTAAATAGTTAAAGAAAATGTTTTTCAATTATTTTGAAACGCCTTAATGAACAACTTAAAGTGGTATTAGATAGGCTAAGGAGCCATCTGCTGGTGACTTTTAAAAATGAAGAACATTGCTCTGCTAAAAAAAATCAGTTATAAATTGATTATATAATTTGTTTATTCATAGATACTACATGGTTCATTCAAATGAAGTATTCATAGCATAGCAATACATGGTCTGTTATGTGTCCCCTAGCAATGTCAATTAATTAGGTGTGTCTTTGTTGGTTAAAAAAAATAGCAGACTTCTGACCACATTTAGATATGCTGCACTAAATAATATTATTTGCTGTAAAGATGATGATGATGATGATGATGATGATGATGATGATGATAATAATAATAATAGTAATAATAATAATAATAATAATAATAATAATTGCTGTATAGATATAGTTCCTTCACAGATATTCATATTAAAATATTATCAGAAAGTTAATGTAAATAAGTTGGGATTTGTTCCTGTTTTCTTCAAAATACCAATTGCTAATTTAACTGCAAACCAGAACTTTTTTCCTTCTGTTCCAAAAAAAACATAAAGTGATACTAATATTCTGGCGTCTTCAATTAACTATCTTGGTAGTATTGTACAGCAGATGATTTCTTGCAAAGAAAAATATATATACTTCAGAAGCTCCTCAAAAGTCATATAATTTATGAACAAAGAAGTTTCTCCCAAGGAGTATGTTTATAGCGTTCAATTGATTCCAGCTGGAGGTATTAAATAATTGAAGTATTAACAACTGAATTTATTCTATACAGTTAAAATTTTGCACTGTCTGTATATTAATCTTTAGATAACAGTGCTATCGAAGTCCCTAATTATTTAGGATTATTTTTTAAACACTGTCTTGATATATCTAAAAATTGATATTTATGCAGTCTATTATATCATTTCCATGTGGGCAATAAGAATCTTGCAGATAAATAACTATGACAACAGTTTCTTGTGTTATTCCCTGTGTCTTTCATTCCTTTGTTTAAATTGGCATATTATCAGAATAAGATTTATTTTAGGATGTAATATATTATTGTTTGCCACTTTTATATCCAATCCCATCTTTTCTGTAGGACTCTAGTGATTTTCATTCAGATCAGTCATACTATATGACATAAAATATAAAATACAAGATTAAAATATGTACAAATTAATCAGATCTTACCTAGGAACTAGCAACATTAACTGTGTTCTGTCATGCTGTCATGAGGTCCTCAAGTATACACTTTTAGGGTCACAAAGGGCAGATACACATATGTACTGTTGTTCTACATGTCACACCAATCACAAATAGTAGAAGCCACCAGATAACCCCATTTGTTGAGAGTGTCTCTGGATCTTGGACTCATGCACAATCTAATCAATAATTTCCATACTTCCCTGTTTTCATCAGACCCAGGTGCTACCTATTCTAGTGGTTCCATCCAGTGTTGATTCTTTGTAGTTTTCCATAGGTCCACTCTGCTTTCAAATTCTTCTAAGTCTTCCATTGATGTAAGGAAGCTTTTCCTGGATTTTAATAGTTGATAAGCTGGTTGTAAGCCATATAGAGGGTGTTACCTAAATATAGAAGATTTAAGCCTCTCTCTGTATGCTGTTGCTTCTCTGCAAATAGCAGGCAGGGCAATGTCAGCTAGATGGTAGATCTTCTCAAGAGGGGTATGTTTAACACATCTGGTAATAATTCTGCTAGCTTCATTCAGAGCAACACCTACTTTCCCAGCTTATGCTGATTTATACCAGACTGGGGAAGCATATTCACCTGAGGAATAGCAGATTAAGGATTTTTGGTTTAGCACTCCAGGTAGAGTTCATTAATTTCCTGAGAACGTTGTTTCATCCACTGACTTCAGTTTAGTGTTGGTACAAGGTTGCTTATATGTTAGGGACCTATCTAAAGTGAGCCCTAAATATTTAGTGTTGTGGCAATGCTCTAATAACATCCCTTTCCCCTGTAATATGCAGCTTCATAGCAGCCTGCTTATTGCAAAGATGGAAGGCACATACCTAAGTTTTGTTGGATTTGGTCTTAACTGGTTTTGATACTTTTGATTCAGCTCTACCAGAGCTTCATTAAACATTGTTCAACTTCCTCAAATGATTTTCCCTGTACAGCTATTGCTTGATTGTCAGCATACAGAGTTGTTAGTACTTTCAGGGAGCAGCTGATCATTGGTGTAAATATTAAAAAGAGTTGGAGCCAATACACTACCGGATAGTAAGCCATTCCTTTGGACCTCCACCTACTTGGTCTTCCCTGGAACTCCACAAAAATCATATGGTTCTCAAGCAGATTCCTGATGATATTTGTAAGTTTAAAATATTTGGTCATATCATAAGCTTTCTGCTTTAATCTTCTAAGATTGATAGTATCAGATGCGGCAATGAGATCTCTAAATACAGTTCCTGTTACACTGCTTTTTTGGAATCCATCTGTAATATACTGGGTTAGATTCAGGATCTGTGCGGTGCAACTTTTTTCCAGGTAGAATCCAGTCTGCTGCAGGATGACGAGTTCTACAGCTACAGTGAGGCGATATTGTATCATTCTTTCTAAGATTTTATTGGAATGTCAGAAGAAAGAAATTGGACAGTAGTTCTTAGACTTTTGGCTTCTTTAAGGGCTTTTAAACAGAGGTGGTATTCAACTGGTTAGCACCAACTCAGGCGAACTGGTACTGGTTATTTGGCATGGGTCGCTGAACCGGTGGCGACCCCTGGCTGGCCATGCCCCCAACCCGCCTGGTCACTCACTCGCGATCGTTCTCCTCGCTTTCCGTTCCCCACATCCTCCCTGGGGGAAAGGAAGAAAGGCATGGACACTGCAAGTATCACTTTCCCCATGAGTAAAGTGCCTGGAGTGAGAAGGAGTGCAGTCTGACAGAGGGTATGGGAGTGAGTTGAGCCTTGAAGCACTTTTGCAATGTAAAAGAAATGCATTTTGGAAGCAGGTCCTTTAAAAACTTCTCCAAGGATTCCCCATGGATGCTGCAAGTATCACTTTCCCCTTGTGAGTTAAAGTGCTGGAGTGAGAAGGAGTGCGGTCTGACAGAGAGGGTGGGGGAATCCATTCAATCCTTGGAGAAATTTAGAGGAG
>BLBF01000025.1:22844879-22929013 GCA_015471245.1 Laticauda colubrina
TCTCTGTGCGTGTGTGTGTGTGTATGTATGAGAGAGAGAGAGAGAGAAAAAGAGAGAGAGAGAGAGAGAGAAAGAAAACAAATAGGAAGAGAGAGAGATAAAACTCTGCTATCATTTTTAATTGTTCCATTATTTATCATGTGTCAATATTTTACACTGTCCCTACACCTAGAGTGATTTTTCTGCCTTTCTTTTGCCCAGGGCTACCACATATTTTTCAGGGTTTACATACATTCAATGTCAATAGTCCAGAGCATAAAATACACATGTGTTTAACAAGAGTTGAAAGGGACCTTGGAGGTCTTCTAGTCCAACCCCCAGCTCAGGCAAGAAAACTGAGGATGCCAAACTCTGAGTAGATCCAATCCACCATCACCGAAGACTAGGCACTCACGCCCCTAACTACTTCAGTTCCAACTACAGCGGGCCTTAAATGCAAGCTACTCAATGCAAGAAGCCTTGTGAATAAAATACCTGAATTTCTCCTCTTACTAAATATGGATAAATTCGACATCATATTTGTCTGTGAAACATGGCTCAACGCATCTCTCCCTGACTCCATTTCCACAGTAAGAAACTATCATGTTTACTGATCAGATCATGAAATCCGTAGAGGAGGTGGTGTTGCGATCTTCTATAAAAAGTCCTTCCATCTAAAAAACATCCAAGTTACCCAGGAGCTTGCTCTTCCTGAAACCATCATCTGTGAACTATCCTTAAATATCACAGTTCAATTCTTACTATGTTACAGAGCACCCGATTATGACATCAAACATGTAAACAAGCTAAATTCACTACTTCTTCTCTCGTGTCGCTACACCTTTCCCAGCCACTGTAGAACACTGTTGATGTAGGTTGGTGTAGCGTGGTAGAAGGATTCGCAGGTAAACAGATACTACTGACATGGGCAACATTTCTGCCCACATGCTTTTATCTTTCTTGGTAACTTCAATCTACCTTATATTAACTGGACCCTAAATGAATGTGCAACTAAACTTATACATGCAACCTTTTTCAGTACTAACCAACAATGCAAGACTTAACAACTGCTTCGATCTCATCTTCTGCAATAGTTTGAATTTAATTTACGGAATACAAACTAAAGAACCCTTTTCCAACAGTGGCCACAATATGATTGACTTTTGTTTCAACATACGCCAACACAAAAATCATCACAATGACATAATTCCCAATTAAAACTTCAAAAAAGGCAATTATGATCTTATAGACAACGATCTCTGGTCCTTTGATTGGCAATCTCTGTTCACTGGATGCAATTCTGTTGAAGACCATTACAACATATTTTTACCTGAAGTCAAAAAAGTCATCAAACTATATGTACCAACAACAATTCCCCCCCAAAAAAGATTACCCATAACAAAAAGGAAACTTCAATCCAAAAAGAGATCACTCTGGCGGAAAAACAAATCTGGTCACGTTGCCAACTTCAGAAGCCGATACAAAAATTTATGCCACCAGATAAAGACATTAAACAAGAGGAAAACCTTCTACGCACCAAGTCCACCTGCAGTTTTACAATTTTGTAAACAACATACTAAAAGACTCAAGGTCCACCCCACCCCTGATAGGACCTAATGGTAAAGAGTGCAACGACGACACCATTAAAGCCAACCTTTTTGACACATTCTTTGGCTCAGTATTTGTAAACAGCAATGGATCATGCTCAGTATTTCCTAGCCAAACAACAGAAAACTACAATGATCTTAACACATATCGATTTTACAGAAGACAATGTTGAAAAAGCACAACACAATCTAAAACCATTTCTATCTATTGGACCGGATGGAATATGTGCCTACTTCTTAAAAAAGCTATCCACTGCCATAGCATAATCTGTGCATAATCTTTGAAAAATAGCATAATCTAAGCATAATCTTTGAAAAATCTTTCAGGACCAGCTCCTTGCCTAACCTATGGTCACAAGCCATGGTCATCCCCATCTTCAAAAAGGGAGACCCCAGACTAGTTGAAAATGATAGAACAATCTCCTTATGCTGTATACCTGTAAAGTCATGGAATCAATTATTAACCAATCCATTATCCTCCACTTAGAGACAAACAACCTACTCTCCAATAAACAATTTGGTTTCAGAAAAAAACTATCCTGTAATCTGCAACTCTTACACTGCAGAAACATATGGACTACACAACTCGATCAGGGCAAAACAATAGACAAAATCTACATAGATTTCTGTAAAGCCTTTGATTCAGTGGTACATGACAAACTGCTCCTAAAACTAAAACTTATGGTATCTCTGGACACCTGCATAACTGGATAGAAGCATTCCTGTCAAACGGACAACAAATATTCAAAATTGGGAGTGTCTTATCAAATTCTGTACCTGTCAACAGTGGTGTCCCCCAAGGCAGTGTTTTAGGACCAATTCTTTTCATACTCTACATAAATGATCTCTGTGATCACATCAAGAGCAACTGCGTTCTCTTCGCTGATGATGGAAAGCTGTTCAATACCACATACAACTGCATTCTCTTCACTGATGGTGGAAAGCTGTTCAATACCACGTATAATTCTGCTACCCTTCAAAAAGATCTTGACTATGTATCAGAATGGTCAAACAAATGGCAACTTCAAATCTCAACAAATAAATGCTCTGTCTAACATATTGGCAAAAAAAAAATCAGAAAATAAAATACAAGCTGAATAGTCAAGACCTTGTTGAGGATCCAAGCTCTGTAAAGGATCTTGGAATACTCACCTCTAATGATCTAAGTGCTAGAGCCCACTGTAACTACATAGCCAAAAAGGCATTAAGAGTTGTTAACCTAATCTTACGTAGCTTTTTCTCTGGTAATATCACACTACTAACTGGAGCATACAAAACATTTGCTAGACCAATACTTGAATACAGCACATCAGTCTGGAACCCACATTATGTATCTGATATTGGCACAGTTGAGAAAGTCCAGAAATATTTCACAAGAGTTCTCCACTCTTCTACTCATTGTAGAATACCTTATGCCACCAGTCTTGAAATTCTAGACCTAGAAAACCTTGAATTATGCCATCTTCGGTCTGATCTAAGTATGGTATATAAAATCATACATTGCAATGACTTACCTGTCAATGAATACTTCAGCTTCGACCATAACAACACAAGAGCACACAATAGATACAAACTCAAGGTTAACCGCACCAAACTTAATTGCAGGAAATACAGCCTCAGCAACAGAGTGGTCAATGTCTGGAATACTCTACCTGACTCTGTGGTTTCTTCCCCAAACCCCAAAAACTTTAATCTTAGATTGTCTGCTATTGACCTCACCCGTTTTCTAAGAGGTCTGTAGGGAGCGTTCATAAGCGCACCAACGTGCCTACGGTCCCTGTCCCTGTCCCTATTTTGTAAGCAATTGACAAATCAAAATAAATAAATAAATAGAAATCCTGGGAAAGGTGTCAGAATAATACTTAGAAGGGACCTTAGGGTGAACCCTATACCCTTTCAGAGAAATGACTGTCCAGTCTTTTCTTTAAAACTTCCAGTGATTGAGCATCCAGAACTTCTGGAGACAGGCAGTTCCACTGGTTAATTGTTCTCACAGGAAGTTTCTCCTTAGTTTTAGGTTGCTTCTCTCTGTTCCGTTTCCATCCATTGCTTCTTGTTTGCATTCTGCTTCTTTGGAAAATACATTCCCCCACTTTCTTTGTGGCAGCCCCTTAAAAGCCTGTTGCCTATCACATTCTTGAGTAAAGCATGTGAGCCATTTCCTCCTTTTAGTGGTCCATGAAAGTACATCTATAGTATGCAGATAATAAAGTCAAAAAAGGTGAACAACATTTTTACAGAACTATAGATAAGTTGAGGTTGGGTGACAAGGAATGGCTGGGAGGGGAGGGGCCAGGTGAGGCACCTCTTGATGTGAGTGACATTGAGTTGGCCACGCCCATCCAGTCACATGACCACCAAGCCACACCCACCAAATAAGCCATGCCCACAGAACTGGTAGTAAAAAAATTTGAATTCCACCACTGCTTTTAAACCTGCTACAACCTTAGCCTGTCACCAGATGCTAGGAATCTCACTTTGTTCCAAGCATTCATTAAACATTTCTACTAGCTACTGTCTTGCTTTTGGTCCGATTGCTTTATCTGTTCAAATAATGTTATCCAAATCAACAGCTCTCCATAGCCTATTCTTCCTTATAAGTCTCAGTTCTTCTATCATAAAGGGGGACAATAGATTAGTCCTTTCCTCCTCCTCATTTGTATTGATCTTAATCTTGTGTTTGATGACCTTTTATCTGGTTTGCTTTTCTTAAGAAGCTGACTGGCTATTTGGTCTGTAGTCATGTTGGTATGATCTCTAGTGTAAGTTGGATCATTATTTAGGTGACTCACTTTGTGGTTACTTGTGCCTCATGTCCAGTTCCTCTATTGTTTTAATTCAGATTTCTCTCTTCACTTCAACTATAGAAATAATTAGCTGCTGTCCTGCATTTACTGCATCTGCCATAGGATCAGCCTCAAAAGAATAAGATACTTCTGCAATTTGTCCTTTGTTTCTACTGTAAAGCCTTGGATATAATGGGATTTGCAGCCCCTTGGGACTGATAGACAGGAACATTTTTTTAATGACTTCCACAAATTCGTTGTAATTGCTCAATTCAGCTATTAACTGGGTAGCAGCATTGTCTAATAGTCTCTGAAATTTAGGCCAGTTGGCTTCTTTTGAAGTTATATCTATATCGAAAGGGGATGTTGTGAGGTCAAATTACAGCAGTAACCTGGCATATAATTTGGTCAGTGCTGGGAATTTGGGATAATTTATACAAGGTTTTTATATTCTTTTATGCCACCTTGAGTCGCCATATGCGACTAGGCAGCAATATAAAGTTCCTAAATAAATTTCCTAAATAATAAATTAAACAAATAGGTAGGCAGATTACTTTGATACATTGCTGAATTATGGTCACTCACAAATATCAAATCCAGGTTTTATTCCCTGCACCATCTTCCACTGTTAAATGAAGCTGGTAATTTGTTGTCATGTAAAAGAGTCAAGTTACTCAAATCCGCCCACTGTGTCACAGCCTCCCAATTTCTGTTCTCATCAGGATATCCTGGGGTGGGATTCTACTGGTTCTGACCTGCTTCTTATGATTCTGCACAGTTCGGAAAACTGGCAAATCATGCCCCTGGTTGGCCCTGCCTCTTCCTGCCCACCCCTCCCCTCCCCTCCCACCCAGTCAGTCCTTATCATGCATGTGCGACATCACAAACATGCCTGACATCACTGACTGCATTCTCCCCTGCCTAGTCACTCCTTAATATATTTCTTTTTTTTTTCCTCCTGACAATCAATTGTTCCAACAATCAGCTGTGCCGGGATCCCCCTCGCTGTCTTACCGCTTTGCCAAGGTGGCTTTCCTGAGGCCCAGGAGGCAGGGTGTGGGTGAGTGTGCTGCGCCCCCCCACCACACTTCATTTTTTGCCTTCCTGGACCTCAGGGGAACCTTCTGGGAGCAAAAACGCCCCCTTCCAGGAGGCTTCCCTAAGGCCCAGGAGGCAAAAAAAAAAATGGAGCTTGGGGGGGGAGGGTGCTGAAAGAAGAAGAAGAAAAGGAGGGAGGAGGAAGAAGAGGAAGAAGAAGAAGCAGTCATGTCCACCCAATTACATGGCCATGCCCACAGAACTGATTGTTAAAAAATTTGAATCCCACCACAGGGATGCCCAGATATTGCTCTGACTGTTAAAGTCTCCAATAACAAAATTTATTTTATCCTGACTGAATGTTTTAAATTCATCACCCTTGATCTCAGTTAGTGGTGGTTTATGCACTGAAGTGACTATGCAGTTGCTCCACCTCTACTAATTATTTCTATGTTATTTATTTCTGATATTGTCATGGACAGAACCTGGATACCAGGCTTCGCAAAAACTGCACTGCCATACGGTTGGTGGAGCCTCTCTGCAACAAGCCGCATGCTCTGTATTTTAGGTCTTTTCTGATAGTTGTCTTTGTGAGTCTCCTGTATATACACGACATTGCAGTTTTATTTTTGGCACAAGTCCTGCAACAGTTCTTTCTTACATTCAGATAAACCCTGAATGTTTACTGAAATATTAATCATCTATGGACCTGAAATCATCCTTTTTAGTATACAGGTAATTTTACAGGTGGGAATGAGCACCTCAACTATACTTTGGATGCTTTTGGATTGAAAGGATTAACCAGCTATAAACTGTTGTCCAGGGGATGCCTGAATGTGTTAACAGCACATGTTCTTCAGGGAGGCTCCTTTCATGTCCCCTGTTAGTACATTTTTATCATTATGTGGTGTGAGCTAAAGACTATTTGGGTTTACAATCCTGCAGCAGGCACTCCTGCTGGCCCCCATATCCCCACTGATGGGCTGGCACAGGGACCTCGTGGGTGGTCTCGGCCTGACCCGCTTCTCATCCTCTCCCTTTGCTGGAAGCCCAGAGCATTCCCTTTGCCTTTGGGGAGAAGCCTGGCCATCCATGCCTTGTCTGGTCCCCCTTGGAGCAGCCTTCCTTCTGCGCCAGAGCTGCCATCTGAACTGCCGTCTTGTTGCCTTAAAAGTTCTGGGTTGTGGGGAAAAATACCCCAAAGCTTTGTTTGAAGAAGCGAAATAGGATGGACTTCGCATCCATGCTCTAGTCGTCATCCTCTTCCGCCCTGGCCTTCTTCTTCTTCTTCGCCTTCTTCCCCTGGGGGGCTGGGGGCTCCTCTGCCACTGACACCACCGGAGGCTGACGGTGCTTCTTCTTCTTGGGCAAAGGCGCTTCTTCGCCTGCCAGGGCACTGTTGGTCGGCTCTGGCTCCACCTCTTGGGACATCCTTTTCTTCCTCTTGGCCTTCACCTCATTTTCCTGTTCAGGAGACTCCAGGAGTGAGGAGTTCTGTGTCTCCGCTGCTTCTGCAGCTGCTGCCAAAGCCTCCAGTCACTTCTTCTTCTGCTTCAGCTTCTTCTTTTGCTTCTTCTCCAGCTTTCTTTTGATTGCAGCTGCTACTTCCGAAGCCTTCTCCACAGCCTCTTTCATGACCTCCAGGTTCTTGCAAGGGACCTCTCCAGTTTCGTAGAAGGCCATGCGCTGCTCCACCTGTTCCAGCAGCTTGTCTCCAAAGACAGAGGTTGGCACTTCTGAGAAGCATCGATGCGAGAGGCGATGGTGCACTTGTTGGCCAGGTAGCGAGAGATGCGCCCCTTGTTCTTGGCCGCTGCTCACCCAATGAAGGTGGAGTGAAATATCAGGCTGTACTTGGAGATGTTCAGGGCCCTGAAGAGGGCCTTCTCTGCCCCCAGGATCTGAACTGTCGAGGCTGGGTACTTGGCCAGATTGGTCAAGCTGCCTGCATAGGAGATGAGAAGAGCCCCCACCAC
This sequence comes from Laticauda colubrina, assembly GCA_015471245.1. Classification (NCBI taxonomy): domain Eukaryota; kingdom Metazoa; phylum Chordata; class Lepidosauria; order Squamata; family Elapidae; genus Laticauda; species Laticauda colubrina. The sequence continues at coordinate 22,852,266 of BLBF01000025.1, forward strand.
TTCTCTAATTAAGGCTGAGAGGCTGGGAGCCACCTGGTTCATTTTGGAGTGGAGATACTCCTGCAAACCTTTGCGATACTCGGAGAGGGAGATGACTCGGCTGGAGAAGCTCTCAATGTTGATGAGGTCAATGTTGATGGGTGAGATATTCATTCCCATGGAGGAGTGGGAGGCATCCAGAATGGCTTGAGCTTTGGCACTGTCCATGACAACTTCCTCCAAGGCCTCCAGGCTCTCCTCGCTCAGTTCCTTGCATTTCCCGATTAGCTTGGCCAAGCAGCAGTGGGTGTAGTTGTCGCTCACGATCTTGATCAGCTCTGGGAAGTGATAGCCATTCCATTCTCTGACCCGCATGGAGAAGGTGTTGATATCCTTGTCCAGCTGGTCCAGGAGGCTGATGGACTGGATGATCATGTTGTCCATCCGGTTGACATTGAACTTCACCTTGGCATGGGAGTAGCAGTGTCTGAGCCCCAGCTGGGCCTTGGAGGCGGCCTGAGCGGTCAGCCCCTTGATCAGGCTGTGGAAGTGCAGGCGGATCCCTCACAAGAGCTCAGCCACCACGCTGCCTGTCTGGCATGGGTAGCCCAGCTCCTCCTGGATTGCGGCGCCAATCTTAGGGTCGCCCACGCCCAGCAGGACCTTCTTCTTGGCCGGCAGGCTTGTTTCCAGCAGCAGCCCCAGGTCCTCGTGCAGCAGCCCCTCCAAGATGGTGTTCATGTTCTCCAGTGCAGCCTGGGTGGGGCGAAAGGGTGAGAAGGCCTCAAGGCACACCAGGGCCAGGAAGCAGCCCAGGCTCAGCTCATTCTCCTCCACCTGCGGCTGCAGCAGCTGCACCTCCTCCGTCGGCTGCACCGCCAGCAGCACGTAGCCGCCGCGTGCTCAAACAGCACGTGCAGCTGCACCTGCGGGACACTGGGGGGAGGGAGTCAGGCGTTGGAGGGGGGAAGGGAAGGATTGGGGAGAGACCCCGCTAGGCCCAGCCACGCCGCCCGCCCGCCCTATGACCCTCTTCCCCTGTTAGTTACATTTATGTATGTTAGTTACATAAATATGTTATATAATTTTTTCAGATTAGCAATATACGTTGCCCTTGTCTAAAACTGTAAATTATAAATTGTACATAGTCAAGGAATTTTTTAAGCCTAGTAATTGGTAAAATTAAAATGAAAGCTTTTATGATCCACACGTATAATCAATGTGCATTTGAAGTGACCAGTAAAAATATTTTCAAGGCTACTAAAATGAATGAACTTGACATGTATATCATTTGGGATGTGCAATGCACCCTAAGGACTTAGTCACACATGACACACATTTATGGTGAAGGTTAATTATCATGATTATCTCTAAACTTTCCTCATGTGTGAACACACCCTAAGGATACAGATTATTCCCCTGTAAAACTAATGACATATACATTAATTTTAAATGATTTAAAATATACCTGTAACATCACATAAAAGTTGCATTTTGAATGATGGTGATGATGACAAAAACAACACAGTATCTGCATAGCTTATTTAACAATGATACGCCCAACTAACAATTTTCTTGTTCAAAAGTTAGAGGAGGGAACTAGAGGGTTAATAGCAGAGTTATAGCAGAGTTAATTTATACTAAGAATGATTGAAAGAGTGGAAGTTGTCGGAACTTTGCAGGAGAATGATCATGTCATACTAAAATACAGAATAACAGTGTTAGAAGGGACCTTGGACAAATGGCTATCCAGTCTTTTTTGTCATTTACATTTTTGTTGAGTTATGAAGTATTATAAAATACAAAATACACAGTAAATAGAAAAGCAGTAGGGCAGAAGGAAAAAAAGAAGTGAGGAAAGACAAGAAAGAAAAAGAAGCATTGACTTCCAACCATCTCTGTTACAGTAAAATAAGGCATTAACATCAAATCACAGCCTTTTGTTTTTTCATAATAAAATGAAGAAGTCATTTTTATAAAGACCTATCAATCTAATTAGTAAAACCCAAAGTCAAGAGTTTCATTCTTTTCCACATCAAGCACGAAGTTCAGAAGCACTCTCCATGTGGAAACAAAAGTGGTTACATTCTTTAATCAGAGTGGTCCGTTTTGCCATTTCAGCCATCTCCATCAACTTTTGCAACCATTCATCTATAGCAGGAATCGAAGTGTCCTTCCATTTTTGTGCATACAATAGTCAAAATAAAAAATGAAATAGTGTGGACATAGTGCACTTAGACTTCAGCTAGGCATTCAACAAAGTAAACTACAAACTACTTTTTGGTAAGCTAGAAAATAGTGGGATAGATAGAATCACCACCAGATGGATTGGCAACTGGCTGACAAACCATACTCAACAAGTAGTCTTTAATGGGTCTAAGTCTACATGGAGAGAAGTAAGCAGTAGGGTACCCGGAGGTTCTGTCTTAGGTCCAGTACTCTTCAATATCTTCATAAACAACTTAGGTGAGGGAATAAAAGAAGAACTTCTCTCTCACACCAGTTTGCCTTTTCCTTCTCTGCCAGTTGTTGTTTTGTCCTCAGTTGCCTCTGTTCTCTACCCTAAGATGATTTTCCTCCCTGCTCCACAGCTGGGCCCTACTCGCTCATTGGCTCACCTTGTTGTTCTCAACCTGTTTGTTTTGCCACTCCACTCACCTCGCTTCAAAGGGCCTTTTAACTCCCTGAAATGTAACTATGCTTCCTCCATTGGCGCCATCTTGGAACTCTGGGCCAAAGCCACGCAGGCCTGATCTTTCCCCTTCACACTGGGTCGACCGAGTTGAAGCCATGCTGGCCTGATCTTTCCTCTTTGCACTGGATAGACCTGGCCAAAACCACGCTGGCCTGATCTTTCCTCTTAAACTGGGTAGACTGGGCCAGAGGTAGTAGTCAGCAGGTTCTGACCAGTTCTGGACAACCGGTAGTAGAAATTTTGAGCAGTTTGGAGAACCAGTAGCAGAAATTTTGAGTAGTTCGGGGAACTGGCAAATACCACCTCTAATTGGCCCTGCCCCCATCTGTTCTCTGCCTCCTGAGTCCCAGCTGATCGGCTGAGTCTTCTTTTGTTGCCCCGCAGGAGAACGGAGCTGGAAAGCAGGTTAGTGGAGTGGGGAGGGAATGGAAATTTTGCAGTATCCTTCCCCTGCCATGCCCACCAAGCCACGCTCACAGAACCAGTAGTAAAAAATTTGAATCCCACCACTGGACTGGGCTGATCTTTCCTCTTCACATTGGGTAGACCATCCATCCCTGGCTGGATCCAACCATATCACGGGCCAGGAGTTTGACACTCCTGGTCTAATTGCATCCAATATTTTTTGAATCTTCTCCTGGGATTTTTTCTTCTCTAAGCAATTATACTGTTTAAAATAGCCCCTCATAACCGCTTTACTAGCATACATATTGTCATTAAACTTGTTCCTTTACCCAAATTATTCTCAAGTATTCCTGCAGTTTCTTTTTACAGTCTTCCTTTTTTTAAAATAGATTAATTTAATTTCCATCTAAAACTCGAGTTCTTTCCTCTTAAAACCAAAAGCACAGGATTATGGTCAGAGAAAGATTTAGGCAGGATATCCAGCCTCTTTTTGAAAATCTCCATTAACCCATGACTTCCGGAGGCAAACTGTTCCATTGATTAATTGCTTTCACTGACAGGAAGGTTTCCTTAATTCTAGGTTGGATCTCTCTTTATTTTTATCAGTTTTTCATTTGTCCCTAATAACATCAAGTGTAGTTGGTTCTTTTCTAAAAAACCCATGTTTTTGCATCTTTCTCTGTCTTGATTGTATTTACAGGTGTGGCCACTAAACTAAGTCCACCCCTTGGTTTTGTAATTCCTGTGTAGTTTTAAGTTCACCAGTCTCATTTAAAATATCCTTATAAAATAGATTTTTTCCAAGTTAATAAGATTTGGATGTATCAATGCTTCCATTGTAGAAAGCCAGACTGATATTTTCCTCTAATTTTGTAGTTTGATTTTTTTCCCATACCAAAAGTAAAGCATTCCTCACCTAGTCTTTGAAAATATCTATGTACAGTACTCCTTCCATACCACAAAAAAGCATGCCATCCTAATTGAAGATTGTGTCCTTCCAGTAATAAAATCTGCAATGTCCAAATTTATCCATTCTTTTACCCATGTAAATACAGATGCCTGATAATATAGTTCCCAATCTGGTAGCCCAAAACCCCCATTGCCTTTAGACTCCTGTAACATTTTCAATTTTATCTTTTTTTCCCTTGCCAGATATACTTCAAAATTATTTAATTCTTCAAAATATTTTTTCTCTAGTTTTATCAGTACTGTTTGAAATAAAAAAATTACTTTGGCAATATATTCATTTTTATAGTAGTAGCTATTCTTCCTATCATTGATAGTTATAAATTCTCCCATTTCTCCAAATCCAACTTAATTTGTTGCAGTAATTTTGTGTAGTTGTCATCTTTAATTGTTGCATATCTTGCTGTTAAATAGATATCTAAATATTCACTTTCTTTACAATCTGAAGATCTATTGTCTCTGTCTGTTCTTTTCTGTTTGTCTCCAAGATTTTTTACTATTATTTTAGTTTTTTCTTTGTTCATTTAAAATCCTGCCACTTCTCCATATTCCTCAATTTTCCCTATCAATCTGGAGCTAGTTTCTAATGGTTCTTCTAATATAAAAACTAGATCATCTGCAAATGCTTGTCGTATCTGTTTTTCTTTTTTTATTTCCATTCCTTTTATTTCTGAATCCTGTCTAATATTTCTAGTTAAAACTTATAGTGTTAATATGAATAATAAGGGGGATAATGCAAATCCAGGAGTCCTAAAAAGAGTATAGACAAGGGTAACAAAGATAATAAGGGGTCTGGGCTAAATCCTATGAAGAACAGGTAAAGGAATTAGGTAATGTTTAGCTTAACAAATGAAGACTGTGGGAAGACATGATAGAAGTTTCCAGTTCATGAAGTGCTGCCACATGGAAGAGGCCATCAATTTTTTCTCCATAGTGTAGGTGTGCTTAGCTTAATGAATGAAGAGAAGACTGAGGGTATGACAAGTAGTAAAGGATGGACACTCCTCAGGGGAAGATCTAACCTGGAATTAAGGAATTTCCTGGCAATGAGAACTGTTAAGCAGTGGAACAGCTTTCCTCCCAGAATTGTGAATGCTCCATTGCTGAAGGAAAGTTTGGACAACCACTTGTCCAAAATGGAACCCTGCCTTGAGCAAGGATTTGGACTTGAAGAATCCTCTAATTCTATGAATCTATGATATAAAAACTTACTATTGCTTTTATCTGGGTTGGATTTTGACTGTCCTAAATAAGCTGGATTCCTTGTTATTATGCTTACCATCTATTTTGCTAACCCAAGATCAACCTCTTTACCTTACCTTTATTAAAGGTTTTAATTACAGTAGTAAAATCTAATACAAACTTAAAGAATGAGAAAGAAGAAAAGGTGTAAAGAAAAGTAAAAAGTAGAAATACAAAAAGAATAGTAAAAATATAATTAAGAGAAAAAATATATATCAAGAATATATATACTTCATTTCAAGTATAAACAATTTTTGTAATTCTTCATCCCCTCTTAGCTTACAACCAATGATCTCTGCATCCCATCCCTCATCTCTTATCTATAGCCAAATCCATAAAGCACCAATTTTTCAGTCCAGACACTATCCAAAATTTCATTAAGGATTACCAAGTTTTGTAAAAGCATATCTTATTTTAATCTTGATCAAATAAACCAACTTTAAATTCCTTCCTACTAACAGTCTTAATCCATTCAAATAATATCATAGAACTTGATTTTATTTCTTCTTTCTTCTCACAGATTTCTTCAAAGCCTCTCTTGTAAATCTGATACAAAAGAATTATCTAGGTCACTCTTTTTTACTGCTAATATTTCCCCTTTGATATTTAAAATAACCAGTTTCATTTGTATGTTCAGTTAGAACATTCAAATGAAACTGGTTATTTTCTATATCATTGTCATAACCTATAATTTTAGATCCATTTTCAATGCCATCTCAATCTTTTCAAGTAAAATCATCTGCCATTTCTTCCATGACATATTTTGGACACAGTCTATCCATTAAACAAACATTGTTATTGATATTGTATGTACAAACTTCTTATTCCATTTTTCAAAAATGTCCTTCAGTGTATTCAAAGTGAAAACATTTATACCACTCTATAAGTCCCAATTAATTAACTATTTGTCATGTTTGTGTATTTTTCTCCTTTAATTTTTAGTACCTTCTAGTGTTCAATTTTTAAAATTGCTTATCTTTATTTTGTCTTACCAAAGTCCAAAATATCTATTTCACATGGGAAATATTTATAATTATTTCCAAAATCTTATTCCAAGTTGATCTGGATCCTTAATCCATATATAATTTTCTTGGAACAAATTCTTATTTAGCGTTTTGTGTTTATTCCATTTTTTTAAAAAAATATTAAACTTATGGTTCAAATGTTCTTTCATTATATATTGAGGGAAAAGTCACCTAGTGTTTTCAGACTTGTTGATTCCAAGATCTCTAATAGTTGAAAAGTGGTTAACAAGCCATTTCCAAATGTGATTTAGAAAAGAAAGTTTGTGAATTTAGCATCCTTTGTAAGATGCTGACTAGTTGTGAGCAGGTCAGCTATTTCTGCTGTCTCTCAGTGCTGAAAACTCATTGACTGTTCTGTGAGCTCACAAAAAACATGTCTTCAAAACACATTCTCCCATCCTCTCCTTTTCTGCAAAGGTTTTGAAGAGATGGTCTACTCACAGGCTCTTTGTTCACCATGGCAATTAATTGCTTTTCACAGAGCGTCTGCCGTTTTCTACCAAATCCAACTTTCTTACCTTCCCTTTCAAGTCTCATTAGAAATTATGAACTTACTGACATTGCTGTCTGGGTCATTGAAGGTAGTGAACTCAATGTCAGCGTTCCAACCAAACTCTCCATCCCAATTCAGCACTCAGAGACAAACTCCATCCAAGTAAGAATTTATTAGAGAAGTCATGTTGGCACATCTGAGGAAAACCCTAATCTGAATTCTCAAGTTTTCCCCCTGCTATACTAAACTCACACCCAGCCCCCTTACTGATGACCCTCAAGTCACACACTCCAATCCACATCCATTCTGAACTCCCGTCAAGTCCAGTCAGTCCCCTCCAAACTCCAGCAACTCAACCTTGAACTCTGGTGAAAGAATGTTGCTGTGGCTATCCACCCTTCTCACTTAACTCTCATTCCCACAGTTACCCATCCTCCCTTGTAGAAGTCTCAAATCTGATTCAAGATGGATCCGGGGCTGACAGGATGCTTTCCCTCAAGTGATGATAACATCCTGACATGAAATAAGTGACGGGTTAGAATCCACAGCAACTCACCACCTCTCCCCTCCCCAAGGGGCCTTTTTGGTTTATCAGGGAATTTTTCATGAAACTGCTTTACTAATCTGTCTGCTTTTACATCTCAGCTTTTACCCAAGTGGCTTCAGACAAAGGGTACCCCTTCCACTAAATTAAATATTGTAATCAGTCTCTATGCAACCTAGAATCAAGAATCTTCTTTATTTCGAAATGCTCTTCTCCTTGGAACAGTATTGGCTTAGGTGCTGGTCGATCGCTGGGTCTTACTTGGGAAGAAACAGCTGATTTCAGTAAACTACTATGGAAACCCAGATGCACTTTTCCCAACAAGCGAGGGAGGCTCAGCTGCACAGTTACCAGGTTTATAACTTTCACTATAGAGAAAGGACCTAAGAACTTGGGACCCAGTTTCTTAATAGGCAGTCTTAGCCTAATATGTTTAGTAAACAGGTAGACTCTTGTCACCCACTTTGAAAGGGACTTGTGGTGACTGATGCTTATCTGCTTTACCTTTGTACTTCTCAGCTGCTTGGGTAAGAGCATGCTTGGTATCCTCCCACCCTTTTTAGCGAGTCCATCCGTTTGGCGAAGGATTTTGAGTGGGAGGCTCCCCAAACAGTTCAGGTGTAGGCACAAAGTCCATTCCGCTAGTAACATGGAACAGGGTTAAACCGGTGCTACTAAGCCATCTCAGCAAATGGCAGCAGCTCGGCCCAATTGTCCTGTTGGTAGTCCACGTAACACCTCAGGTATTGTTCCACCATTGCATTTTTTTGTTCAGCGGCCCCAGTCATACTTGGATGAAAAGCTGAGCTCAACCCTTGCAAGGCTCCTACGGACCGCAGGGACTCCCTATAGAATTTAGCGGTAAACAGCACTCCTCAATCCAAGATTATTTGTCGAGGCACTCCGTGAAGTATGTAAATCTGTTTGATGAACATTTTTGCTAACTTCTTGGTGGACAGTAATCCAGGACAAGTGATGAAATGTGCTTGCTTAGAAAATAGGTCAACTTTTGTCTAAATAACTGTATTCCCCCCACTTTCTGGAAATTCTACAGTAAAGTCCGTTGCCATTTCCTCTCAGGAACGGCTGGGATTAGCTACCGTTTGGAGTAGACCCGGTGGCTTTCCTGGTCGCATTTTCATATGGAGATGCTCATGCAATACTTCATTTATCAGTTGCATAAATACTGTAGGGACTCCCTGATGTCCGAAAGACATTATTTTGAACTGAAAACTATCAGGTGAGCAATTGAATGCAGTCTTCCATGAATCACCCTCTCTTATTCGGACCTGGTAGTATGCTTCCCACAGGTCTAGCTTGGTAAATATTTTGCCTTTTGTCCAATGGTTTAATAGGTCCTTCATTTGAGGGAAGAGGTAGGTGTTTTGTACACAGACCACGTTTTTTGCAAAAATCAATGCAAAGTCTCACTCCCACCCCCACCCCCATCTTTTCTTTGAATAGCATGGGGATGGCGACCTGTGAATTAGCTGGCTGGATGAACTCTCTGGCTAAATTGGAGTCGACGTATTTTCTTAGTTCCTCCATTTCTCTTGGGGACATTGAGTACATTTTTGATTTGGGTAGTTTCACCCCAGGGATGAATTCTATGGTGCAGTCAGTGGGAAGGTGAGAAGAAAGTATGTTGCATTCCTCCTCACTAAAAACCTCTGCCAGATCTTGATATTCTTTGGATATGTGTGGGCAACCTGGTGGTGTCTCTTTCATGGAAACCACTCTCTCTCACAATCTTCAATTAGGATGGCCCCTGGGTCCCAAAGGCTGTTTGTTCTCGGATTGGAGAAGGGGAGGCTCGGGTCCTATGCCTATTCTTATTTTGTGGTAGCCATCGTCCCACGTGGCATCCTTCTTTGTGGCAGCCCCAAATCTGATTCAGGATGGATCGGGGGCTGACACCCACTTTGCAACCATTTCTTACAGCTGAGGGATTCCTATTAATTTATGTGATCAAAATGGATCCATGCATGCAAAGAGTATCTTTTTTTTCCCCATTTGTTGAGAAGATGTATTATAGATGGAGGAGGTCAACTTTTCATGATGTTTGGAAACAGAGTAGAAGGTAGAGGTGAAGATGATTAAGATTTCTCTTCTAAATTTTCTGATCTATGCTTCAGACATTGATGATCACAGCAAGTGACAGCATCAAGCAAATCTTGAAAAAAAAAATAAGCAACATCAGAACTCGAGTTCTCAGTGCTCTTGGTTGTTTGCCTGCAGGCATGTCAAGCTCATGATGTTGCTTAGTTGGGTAGTGAAATGTAACGAAATGTCTGCAAGCAAAGAGCACCAAGATCTTATATTAACCCTGAGTTACAGACATTCCTTTCTATTGGGAGGTCAGAACTGGTTAGTAGTTGGCTGGGAGACCATCAGAAGATTAGATTGGAAAATTAAAAAATAAGCAAACCACTTCCTTATTTGAAAAAAAAAATCTTTTTTTTTAATCTCCTAGGTTGCCAGACAGTTACAGCCTTCAGTTATATGGATTGGAGATACAGAAAAAACATTCTACAGAAGGGTACCTAAAACTGAAAAAGAGGTAAATCCATTTTTATATATGGTACAAGCAAACAGGCTTTAATTGGCAATTACATTAATTGGTAATTTTTCATTCATTTACTTATTTATTTGTTTATGGTTTTGGAACACACAACATCAATTAGTCATCAATCTATTGCATGGTAATTATATAATAATAAAGGCAAACTGAATTGTGTTTATTGTTAGAAATATATATCCTTGTTGAAGAAATTTAAGTAATTTTTGATTAACATAGAATTTTTCACTAAGCACAATAGAAACAAGCCCAGATCAGTTTTAACAGCAAATAAGAAGTAAAAGCAAATTTAAATTTGTCACATGTTTAAAGAGAACTAATTATAACTACTGAAAGGCTGGCAGTATTAATTTTATAACAATGTGCTGTGATCAGATTTTAAAATTAATTATTGAATCATAATGAGTTTTAAAAGTTTGTAAACTAGATGATTCATGTTTGTAAAAATATCTGAATTTCCTATTATGCAACTATGTTTTTATTATTTCTTAATTCTCTTAATCTATTTTTAATTCATATTTGTGATAAAGTGCCAACCAGTAATCTATTAGTTAAAAAGCAGTCTTGATCCAAAGTGTTACCATTTGCTCTATATTTAATAAATTATTTTAAAAATAGTTCCAAGAAGCATACTTTGAAAAATGACAAGAAATATTTAAATTGACTCTGATACTATTGCTGCCCTCTGCTGGCTAAAATGTTTGCCACACTGATAAAAACTTCCTTGTTAAGTTTCTTCACAATCTGTGTGTTTTTGTAGCAGTATATATTGATGCTTTGATATATTTTGTAAATCTTATATCCAAAACTGCAAAAGAAACTTAAACTTAGATTATGGCAGATGCTACACTTAAATGCTACCCTTTCATTTTTTATTATTTATCTGCAGATTCATAGAATTCATAGATATCTGAAGGTTTTGTTTAAAGTTCTTCTGCAGTTTTACATACCAAGGTTATAAAAGAAAAATACAGAAGAGATTACCATTAATACTTTTGTGTCCAAGAGATATTAATAAATGACAATTTTCAATATATATGCAGTTGAATATATGTATATAAAATTTAAATGCAAATACAATTTATGTATACATATATCGTAGAAGTTAAATCTAGAAGTTAAGCTCTTCTTTGGTTGTAATGTGGTTTGCCTCTTTCCACAACTGTGCATCTGTCTGTAAAAAAAAAAAAAAAGCCATCATTTTCTGAAGTGGTTGATCCTCAAAATATTTATATTATGAACCTGGCAATCAATCTTATAATACACACATCCATGTGTGTGTATTATTAATTATATTGCTTAGCTTGATTTAAACAAATGACATTGATTCAAAAGTTAATTTGAGTGAAATCTACCACTGCATATTTCCTTTGTTACTGTGAAATCAAGTAGGTTTGTTTTGAAATGGATAGCTGCAAATAAAAATCCTACACATCTTGCTTGATCAAATTTAAGACTGCATGCATATATTTGTGTTTGTTCTGGAAGATGGAACCTAAACGTTTGAAAAAACAACTTCCCAAAATTTTGAAAACTCTAAAAATTGAAGATCGAATTTTAATCATTGGAACCACTAACCGGCCATTTGATGCAGACATCAAACCCTTCTGCAAAGTTTATAAGAAAATAATTTTGGTGCCGCGGCCAGATTATGCTTCAAGATTTGGCAAGTACATGAAAATAGAACTAGTTTATGCAAAGATACCTCAAAATTTTATAAAGTACTTATGCATTAAGTTTGCTGCTTGAAAATTAATTGCTGAATCTCAGAAACACACATATACATATATGTAAAACATACATATACATAAAACAAACAAAATATTAAAAAGTTACAATATTTACCAAGCATATCTAAATTATATTGAAGTAGCCAAAATATCTTTACAATCCCCAAGGCATGTCATAACTTTTGAGCACCCCTAATGTTTGGAAACTGAAAGTTGAAAAACTTGACACACATATGCTTACATACACACACACACACACACACACACACGCACATGTACAGAGAGAGAGGGAGAGAGAGAGAGGGAGAGAGAGAGAAAGAAATAAACTGGTATGGCTCTTATTACAAAATAACAGTTAGAGGTCTTCTAGTCCAACCCCCTGCTCAAGCAAGTGCCGAAATGGGAGCATGTGTGTGTGTGAATGGCAGAAACCGGACGAGCAGCTCCCCAGTGCTCATGCATGCACCAGGAAGCTAATGTTCTAGTTTCCAGCATGTGCATGCATACCAGCCACCTAATCTTCCGGTTTCTGGAAGCCATGTGCATGCAAAGACCAGCTGGCTGGTGTGCATACGCATGCCAGAAACCAGAAGATCAGCTTCTCAGCAAGCACATGTGCGCCGGAGAGGTGCTCTTCCAGTTTTTGGTGCTCCTGTGCACACAAACACCAACTGGCCGGTGCAAGTGCCAGAACATGCAAGAGCAACAGGCGACAGCTGGCATGCCATAGATTTGCCATCACGGCCCTATAGTATGTACCCTATAATAGAGTATACCATTCCAAACAAATGTTGTCCAAACCTTTCTTTAAAAATCTCCTCTGTTAGGGCACTCACAACTTCTGCAGGCAAGTTTTTCCACTGATTAATTGTAACTATCAGGAAATTTCTTCATTTTCTACACCATATGTTTGTTTTAATAGTTTTGAATTTACACTGCAAATTGTTTCAACTTAAAACTAGACCAAAAATGCTAAACTATAAAAAAAGCATTTTATTTGCTACTTATTAGATAAATGAATGTTTTTAGTTTAACAAATGCTTTTCCAGAAATTAAAGATTGCTACACATTTTCTGGTAGTCTTAGTTCATTAAAGACTGTAATTTAATTTCCCATAAAAAGTGTTTACTCAAAATGTAATATAATAATTCATATGCTATTGTTCTGAATTTTCACTTGCCATTTAGTTCTCAGTCTAAATTTAGAAATTGTAAGATGTAGAATTCAATGAGAGAGCCAACCTGCGTGTGATGTTGACAACTACATTTGTTAATAACTATTCTGTCTTATATGAAGTGTGTTTGTGCATGTGTGTGCACATGTGTGTTTGAGTGAGTGTGGGATTACTTTAGGACCAGAGATTTCCAGCTTGTTTTAAAACTGAGAGCTATTGAGAAAGAGAAGAAATAAAATGTTATTCTCTAACAGTGCATTGTAAATAGCGCTATAATAAGATACAATCAATGAGAAATCACAGCCTATAAAGCATAAGTGTTCTTTTAATTGTGAAAGCTTAGGAGAGGAAATTGATGATGACTTTGATATGAATCAGGCTTGATATGAATATCCACTTTTTGGGAGCAGGTTTTCATGTTAGAAAGATGGTAGATGCTCTATGCTTGCAGAGAACAGTTTGGAGGAAAAAGCCATGACCACATTTCAGCTTTCTTAGAAGGGATTAAAAGATGAACAAATGTCCAAGACATCATATTAGATAAAACCACAGTGAATAGGATAGAATTCTAGGCATTCTGTAGGAAAGGTACAAGAAAAAACAAACTAATAGGTTTCTATCCATGTTGGAATGTTTAATTTAGATATAAACCCATCTCTCCTTCCATCACTCATCCCAGATCTGCCTCTTATCTCAGTGAGGCAGATCTGGGATTATGTAAACAAAAATATTGCATTGTCGCGCCTACAAATGTAAACTGTAATCAAGAGTTAATAAGGATAGTTGGATAGTTTTGCCTAGGCTACAATCAGAGCAGACCTAAACGATGAGATTTTGGAAGTTGTGGAAGCTTCATCACTTGACACTTTCAAGAAGAGATTGGCTGTCATTTGTCAGAAATTGTGTACAGTCTCCTGCTTGGGCAGGGGCGGTTGGACTAGGTGACCTACAAGGTCCCTTCCAACTCTGTTAATCTGTTAAAGAGATGAATTAGTGGGATTGTTTTACAGGGAAAGGAGCTTAACATATCCTCTTTTTTAGGTGGGTTTTAAAAATGGTTTGATTATGTATGAACTGCAGTTGACTTAACAAATCACACTGACCTTCCTGAAAAATATGCAGATATCAAAAAATATAATAGCTTTAAAATGAGAAGACCACTGTAAAATCAAATAGTTAAAAGCAATTAATCTGTTTCGCTTATCACCTACTACGATTGTTTCTAACTGTTGATTTCCTTGCTTTTGTAACCATTTTAACAGTTTTATGGAAACACTTCATTCAGCAAAATGGAGGGCTTCTCTCCAAACAACTAAATATCAGTTGCCTGGCACAGGTCTCTGATGGTTATGCTCAGGGAACCATTCTCCGAGCAGTTCAAGCAGTCCTAACTGAAAGACGCCTAATGCAGCTGAATAAGAAGCCACTGACTGCTGTTGAATTCCTAACTTGCCTAGCAAGACAGGATCCAGTGTACAAAGAAGAGGAAGAAACATTTAAGGTTAAGAAATTTGCCTTTTTTAATACAAAGTGTACAAAGAAGAGGAAGAAGCATTTAAGGTTAAGAAATTTGCCTTTTTTTGTCTATGGAGGAGTAAGTAGTGTTCAGAATGTTGCTGATTTTGCTCAACGCATTCAGAAGTGTGTTTCCTAATGAATTGTATTGATACGATCTGAAAAACCAGAGTATGTGGGAACCAGCAAAGATCTGAAAGACCTGAATTTTCCTAAGAGTAGAATAGCATTTTTAATATCCTCTCCTCAGCACTCCTACAGGGCAGGTATAATAAAAGTCCAGTAGCTGAGCAAATGTGTACCTGTGGCAATGAGGAAGCTGAAGATAACTCACATGTCCTAGTTTGCTGCAGGTTTCACAAGATCATCAGATTAACATACATTTTTCCTCTATTAGAGAGATTTCTAGGGAGAGCAGGTAATTTCTCCATGAACCATCATCTCCATGATTCAAATCCAGCCACCACTAGTGGAATAGCAAAATGTTGTGCTGCTGCAATGATAATAAGAGAAAAAATACCTAAAGATTCTTATTCTTACTAGTACTTTGCTTAGTTATTTTCCAATAGTTTTAGAGAATGTGTTTATTTTAATGTTTAACTTTTGTGCTGATCTGTGACTGTCATAAAGATTGGTTCTGATTCTAGTGAATTGGAATCAGTTTCATCTGGTTCCAACACCGCAGGCTATTAAAGAGTCAGGAAGTCAGAATACAAAATAGAATTTGAAAGGAACTTGGAGGTCTTCCACTTCAGCCCACACCCAACCGGTAGATCCTATATTCTAAACAAATGCCTATGCAATCTCTTCTTAAAACCTCCGGTAATGGGGCACCTACGGCTGAAGCAAGCCATTTCACTAACTGATAGTTCTAACTGATAGAATACCTTCCCTTATTCTAAGGCAGGGATGTCAAACTCCATTTCATTGAGGGCCGCATCAGGGTTGTGTTTCACTGGGGGGGCGCATAGCATGGTGGGTGTGGCCAACTCAATGTCACTCATGTTGGGGGTGCCTCTGGTTGCTTGAGTGCTCTGCCAGCGAAAACGAAGCTCAGGAGGGCTGGTCCTTCACTGTTCCCAGGGTGGCCCCATGGGTCAGATCTAAGCACCCTGCGGGCCCAATCCAGCCTGCAAGCCTTGAGTTTGACACCCCTTGGAGTTTGACACCAAGATCTCTCCTTGATAAGTTTCCATTTGGTGCTTCTTGTCCTGCCCTCAGTTGCTTTTGAGAATAGGTTGACCCCAGGGGTGGGATTCAAATATCTTAACCAGTTCTGTAAGCATGCCTTAATTTAGGGGTGTGGCTTGGGTGCCACCCTATGGCTGGGTGGGCGTGGTTGTTGGTCACATGACTGGGTGGGTGTGGCCAACTCTAAGTCATTTGCATGGGTGTTGCCTGTATGGGCCAGGAAGAAACAAATATCCAACCTGTGTGTGTGTGTGTAAGGGAGGGAGAGGGGAAGGAGGTTAGTTTTTTAAAAAGCCGAGAGGAAGGAAAAAGATAAAGTTGTGCCAAAGAAATCCCAGAGCGGGAGAAAGGAAAGAAAAAGAATCCCTGCTCTGAAAAGGGAGTACCCTCCCAAGAAAACAAAGGAGTCAAAACCTTATTTACTCATACTTTAAAAAAAAATAATTCAACAGACATTAAAAAGCAATTTCAGTTTCACTTTCCCAGGTTCAAGTCTCTTTGCTTAACATATGTGGTATGTTAACATATTTATACCCGTCTATGTTTTTAAGCACTAGGAATTCTCTATTTAACTAGAGAAGCAGTTACATTAAGTTCGTGGCAATTTTGTATGTCTCACAGGCAATGAATTAGTGTGGAACTACTTTATAACCATCAAACATAAACTTTTGATCTTTTTTTATTCCATCTGTCTTCTGACATATCCTCATTCTTAGATTCCAAAGTAATTTTCCTTTTCAGAAATTCTCCCGTGAGTCTCACCCTCAAATACTTTGTGGACTTCATCTATTCAGACATAGATGAGCCTTTAATAGTACAATAACTACCCAACCATTTTAGGCTATCTAAGGGCTATCTTAAGGCTGCAGGGTGACACCCAGGCTCCGAAAGAGATTGTGATGACCCAGGGCGTGACACAAAAATAACCAATTCACAAAAAGAAGGTCCCATTAATGCCTCTAACTTGGTCCCAAAGTTCAATTATCCTCTGCAGGATAACAAACTCTTAAAGAAAACAGTTTATGGAGGGAGTAAATGCAGTCGGCACCCAAAGTAAATTTAATTTGAAATAAAAAATCCAACACAAACCACACTGAAGGAATTACTACAGCAGGCAAGGATGATTAATTGCAGACTTCTACCAGATAATGCAGCAACCATAGTTGGAAGGAAGCCAAAACACAGATAAGCTCTGACAAGAATGCACACTTTGCTTCCAGCACCTTTGCCATGCACAGTTTGTCCTTTTAACCAGTCCTCCCAGCTGCAGCCCATGAAGGGGATCAGGGCCCCTTCCTCCCCTGTAGACTATGCCACTCACGTTTCTCCCTTATCCGCTCCTCCCTGTGTGCCCTAGGATGATGGGCCTGGGTCTTCCTCTCAATGCCCATCCGGTCTGTGCCCTTCCCCAGTTTCTCCACAACCACTGGAGCCACACTCCCACTCCCTGTCAGCTGTTCCATCTCTCCCTTGAAGTCAGACTCCAAGAGGGGCATGACAGAGATATTGGAGTTGGTGTACTTTTCCTGCTTCTGTTGCAGCTGTCTTGGGCAAGACGAGTTTGGTGGCAATCAAACAAAATGTCTTCCAGCTCTTCGAGATTGAGTTTTAAGAGCATCCCATGGAAGTAGCCAAGAGCAAGGCAGTGGCCTGTCCCTCTACAAGGAGTGTGAAGGGATGCACACACCGTGCCTCTGAGAAAAAGAGGAGGTAAAGCCCTGGCTGTCACCCAGGAGGGGACCATGGAGGGATACGTCACATGGCCCTGTCGCACTTGCAGCCGCTACTTTTGCTCTCGGCTTCTTCCATGGGGCACTCTTAATTCAATCTTGAAAAGTTTGCAAGTCCCCATCCCATCAGGAAACGGGCTCTGGCCAGCAGCAGAGAAGCAGCCAGATTGAATCTTGTTTCTGCCACCGGAGCCCATTTCCCGATGGGAGGAGGACTTGCCGGCTTTTTGTTGTGCCGGGAAAGACACTCGCTCTCTCAGCTGGAGCAGCAGGGCAAAGAAGCAGCTGCTGACCCAGCCTGAGTAGACATGAGCCTCTTGTGTTCCTAACTTCTTAACTTTCTTGTTTATCTGCTCATAATTTCTCAATAGTGTTTTCAGGCTCATTGTCATATCATCCATCCCTATGTTAAGGAGAAAAAAAGGGTGATATTCTGTGGGCTTGATTATTTTAGTAAGCTGTCAGAACTTCTTGTGTGTGTTTTTTGCTGCCTTTTCCAATTTCAAACAGAAATCTCCAATCTTCGGAAATGAGGTTGATCACAAAGATAGCAACAGGATCAGATATAACAGCTTCAGTATTACAACTAGGTACTAATGGTAATGAGCCATTTCAAGCAAATGATTGTTCCCATCCTTTAATAACATTCTTGGGGGAATTCAGAGAATGATAAGATATATCGAATTAAGGAGAAATGTACTAAACAGTGAGAACAATTAACCAGTAGCACAGCTTGACTTCAGAACTTGTGGGCGCTTCATCACTGGAGGTTTTTCAGAAGAGACTGGACAGCCACCTGTCTGAAATGGTATAGGGCAGGGGTGTCAAACTCAATTTCATTGAGGCCCGCATCAGGGTTGTGTTTGACCTCGGAGGGCCGGGGGTGGTGGGGCATGGCAGGGGGTGGGTGTGCTCATGGGGGGGGGTATGGCCAGGGGTGGGTGCTTAACACGGGCTTAAGATGCATTTTTCCCATTGCATTCAAAACAGCTATTCCAGACAAAGGGAGATTTACTTTCTGGCACAAATAGTCTGAATTCCATAATGTAGACAGCAAAGACATGTAGAGTCTTTGTAGGGAGACTGACTTCTGTATAGGAGCAGAGCATAAATGAACTTACAATTTCTCCAGGTGTCTCTAAAACAGAGGGGAACCTTCAGGGCCTTCTACGCCTTCAGAGAAGGCCTTAAAAAAATCTGGACCAAAAAATATGAGTATTAAATTATTATATATAATCTATCTAATTTAATTTAATACAATGCATTTAATACATTTTCTCTAATCTATGTTCTAAAGTTAAGTTTACTGTCAAGTTCACATCAGCAATGAAACATATTATCCAATCCGAATCGTCCGTCTCTATCAAAGCCCGGTTAGCTGGCTCATTAATTGGTTAGGACTTCATGAATCCAGGGGAAGGCCAAGCTATGTGTTTTGGTTTGGAGAGTGATGGGAAAACTGACCAATCACGGTTTGATTTTAAGTGGGCAGGACAAAAACAAAAGATCATAGGCCTTCATGAAGTCCTACTAGCAGCTGCACAGTGAAATCCTGGAGAACATTCTCACTCAGCTGAGGAACAGGTTCAAGGACCATGAAAAACGGATGTTCCTTGCCCTTCTGGGCCCCAAGAAGAGAAAACTTCCCCAGCTCTGCGTTTCAGAGTGAGGGCTGAGGTGAAGGCCCAGCTGTAGTGCTCACGGTTCGCCACTGCTCTAAAAAAACTGTCCAATAGTCCATCAATCTTTGTTACTACCTCTGACACACCTTAGAGGAGGACTTAATATTAGTAATAAATTTACAAAATTGATATACCACCCAATTCCCAATGACCCTGGGTGGCTCACAACAATCAAAAAATTTACAATTAAAACAATCAGAGGTAAAAGATTAAGATAAAAAATGACAAACTCAGTGATACGAAGGGGCTCACTTTGTCTCATCAAAGACCTGGGTGAAGAGCCAGATGTTTTTTGGCTCTTCTGAACATCAGCCATCCAGATCTTGGAGAGTACCTAGTTCTTGTTGCTAAACAGAAGATGAAGTTTCTGCCTTCTGTAGTGCTCTGCCAGTCAAAATTTGAGTGGGGGACCTCATGTGCTCCCCTGTGCCCCATTTTTGGCCTGGATGGCCTGTAGCACCCTGCCAGCCAAAATGGGGTGAAGGGAACCTTACACCCCCACCCCAGCGCCCTGTTTTGGCTGGCAGAGGCATCACCGGCTGGTCTTTAGTTATTTCCAGGCCGGCCCTGTGGGCCAGATCTCAGCACCCTGTGGGCTGAATCCGGCTCGTGGGCCTTGAGCTTGACACCACTGCTTTGGGGTCTCCTGCTTGAGTATAGGATTGGAAGATTAGATTAGAAGATTTCCAATATCCCTTCCAGCTCTCTTCTGATTGATTGGCCTAATATTCTAGAAATGAGCTGCTCTCAAAGCAATGTATTTTCAGGCTTTGTAAAAATATTTCTATCTAATTTTCTAGATTTGGTATGCCAAGACTCCCCTAGGAAAAGCACGAATCAAGTCACTGATGGAGAAGGAAGATACTGGAAAGGGGAAAGGAAAAGACAAAGGAAAAGGAAAAGATAAAAAGAAGGAAGGCAAAAAGACAAAAAAATAACAACAGTCTTAATAGTTCTAATAGTTATATAGTTAGTAGTAGTTATAATATTCTAATTTAAAGAAGAATCTTTTCTTGGACTGCAAGTTTTCTACTTGATTCCAGTAAACAAATCATATGAAAAAGTACTCTGAAAAACATAGGACCAAACTTCTGTGTGACATTTAGTTCCTTCGAACCACTGCATTTTTCTTTTATTATTTAACCTATATTAAAGTTATTTAGATTTAGGTAGAATTTATCAGTTTTTAAAATACAGTAATTGAATATCTGTCTACAAATGTTAAGTCACACATTTTACAGTATTTGTGCTTATGAGCTCTGCCCAGTGAGAATGTGATATACCTATTCAAATTAATCAAATTAATAGCTCAGAAGTGGATTATTTCTTCTTTTCCTGCTTGGACATGAGAACTATGCTCCACTGGTAACCTGCATGTATCCTCTGTTCAGGTAGTTCAGAAGGAATGGGATAGGTCTTTCCTTAGCCTTACAGGGAGCTGCAAGCTTGTGCATACCGAGAAGACGACCATATATTTATAACTCACAAAAGTTGTAAAACATACTAAATTACTGTTTCCAATAAATTTTTTAGAATTCAAAAGTTGTATTTTGCAGAGTTTATTTTAAAATAGTTAACTGATGAATGCCATTGGCCTTTGAGTAATTGGTTGTGTAAATATATTTTCAGGTATATATGTCCTACTCGGGACTGGTGCATAACATAGGGATTCTCCTGGACTTTCCATTCCTGCTTAGAAGAGCTAGTGACAGCTATGGCCATGAAAGCCTTGCACAGGTTCAGTTTGTGTACCAGTTGCACACATTTCTAGACTCCCCTCACAATCACTCATGGTATGGTCATCTTCAAGTTGGATTATTACAGTGTGGTCCAAATGAGACGGCCCTGAAAGATCACCCAGAAATTACAGCTGATCCCAAATGTGCAGGGCAAGCAGTGATGAACATGCCCTGCTTTGTGAAATACATTGGTTGCCATTTGGGTTTGAACTCATTTCAAGATGCTGATTATGATCTATAAAGTCCTATATTACATAGGGCCTACTGTCTGAGGGACCACCTGTCTATTTGCTCTAACACATCTCGCTTGCTTCAGATCTATCAATTAAATCCAGTCCTCAACCCCTGGACCAGGGCAAGCATCTTCCATTCAAGTGCTCTCTGCTCGCACCAGTGAAACTTCGAGCACAAGTGCCCTCCACATGCAAAGCTCCATTTCTGTGAGTGGAGTGTGTGAGCGCTTGCCCTCACACCAATGGATCTGTGCACGTGTGCACCTGCCATTCACACATGCTGTTCTGTGCTGGACCAGGCTACCAAGGTGGAAAGGTTGGGCACTACTGAATTAAACTATGCTCTCTAATGGGATGCAGGAAGGAGACCTTCTCTTCTCCCACTTTTGGAACAACATCTCCCCTCATATTGCTTATGTTCCATACCATGCTGTACATTGTTTTCAAATTTGTGAAGCTGCCAGGGTTATTTGGAATTGGACAGCTTAAAAAATTGACAAACAAATAAATATTACTCTTGGCCTTAGACAAAAAGCAATAAATGATTTCATATATTAGTGGTAATAGTATTAAAACTGCTTGAATTATGCTATTAGTTAGGAAAGAGGTTAATATGGTAGCAACACAAGAATATATTGATCCTTATGGACATTTATTATTAATCTAGGATATTAGACTTTGATTTAATTCTTGCTAATTTTATTAGCCTATAAAATGATTCTGATTTATTTCATAGATGTTTGGCAAAATTGTATAATGAATGTATAATTTAATTCTAGGAAATGACATCAATCTATTGATGTATCAGAGTAAGAATAAGAAGACCTCTCCTAAAAATATAGCTATAATCAAAATTAGAAGGTGTTGTAGGCTTATAACAAAAGTTTAACTTGATAGATGTGTAGTGTAAACTTCATATTAGGATTTATTTTTTTAGGCTCACAGAATGTGTTCTATACTAGATTATCTTAATTTCCTTTTTATTAATTAGGATACATTTTTGATTCTTCTGTTCATCCTATTGTTCTATCTGATTAATGCTCCTCTTATCTGAACCTGTAAAAAGTTTAAACCTTGCCCAAAGTAAGTGATATTTTAACACTTGTTACAAAAGAAAGGATTTTTGAGTTAAAGAAGAATTTTTGGTTAATGAAAGATATAGAAGATCCTACAGAGCTGGCCTATTATGCAGTTGTATTAGTCAAGTTACAGGTGGGAATTTTTATGATGACCAGGTGACTTTTTCATTGAATAAAGCATTGGAAGTCTGATGAAAAAGCTTATATGTTGTTTAATCATTAATCATTATTAATTGTTGTTCTTAGTTGCAAAGTCGTGTCTGACCCATCACAACCCCATGGACAACGTTCCCCCAATAGTCCTCTGCCATTACCCGGAGTCCATTTAAGCTCACTCCGACTGCTTCAGTGACTCCATCAAGCCACCTCATTCTCTGTATTCCCCTTCTTTTGCACTCAATTGTACCCAGCATTTGGCTCTTCTCCTTCCTTCTTCTTCCTTCCTTCCTTCTTATTAGGTGGCCAAAGTATTTGAGTTTCATCTTCAGGATCTGGCCTTCTAAAGAGCAGTCAGGATTGATCTCCTCTAGGACTGACCCGTTTGATCGCCTTGCAGTCCAAGGAACTCGCAGCAGTGGTGGTATTCTACCAGTTCTGCCGGGTTCTGCCAAGCCGGTAACTGCAATGAGTAGCGGAGACCGAACCAGTTTTCTCTGCCACTCTGCTGTTGGGCCCGCCCACCCACCTGCCCAGGCTCCTGTATTCACCTTTATCCTCTGTTTTGAAGTGCAGCTATTTTGCGCAGCGCAGCACAGCAGAGTGCTGCATGGCAGCTGCTGAAGCGACAGAGTGCAGGCTTGAAGGTGAGTTGGAAGGCCTCTGCGCCTATGCAAAGTGTGTTTGGCGTGCACATGCACGCAAGGTGTGTGCATGCACACAAAGCGCACCCACCAAGCCACGCTCATCAAACTGGTGGTAAAACTTTTTGAATCATACCACTGACTTGCAGGAGTCTTCTCCAGCACCATAGTTCAAAGGCCTCAATTCTTTGGCGCTCAGCCTTCCTTATGGTCCAACTTTCACAGCCATATATTGCAATTGGGAAAACCATAGCCTTGACTATGCGCACTTTTGTTGGCAGGGTGATGTCTCTGCTTTTTAGTATGCTGTATTATTAATTACTAATTATTAATCATTAGTAATTAACTTTTTAAAAATCATATAGTTATATAAGGGGGAATAATATAAAGCCAATTCTTGAATCATAGATATTCAATTTTTATTATAGAATAATATGTTATTTGATTCTAATAGTTTATGCAAATTGATTAATCCCCTGGTCCTAGAATGGTATGAAGTGTTTGCAGATTTCCTGGACTCTGTACTATTGGAAGTTTATAATGAATCTTTTAAAAGGCTTGTAAACAGCCTCTTTAATTTTATGAGGCTTGTATAAAATTGATTTTAAAACCAGATAAAAATCCTAAATTCTGGGCAAGCTTCAGGTTTACTTCATTAATTAATATGGATATGGCTCTTGATTCTTTTACTTTATTGGCTAAGTGGTTGCAGAAATTTTATTACATTAAATCCAACCATCCTAGTCAGGTTTAGTAAATGTGGTGAAGCATTAGTTCAATTTACATTTATTAATAATTATGCTATGAATAGCTAAAGACAGTGTCATGCCCTGATGGAGTCTGACTCTGAGGAAGAGGAGGAACAGCCAACAGGGAGTGGGAGTGGCTCCAGAGGTGGTGGAGGAGGCTGGGGAAGGGCAGAGGCCAGCTGAGCAGTCAGAGGAGGATCCAGGCCCATCCCCTATCCATCCTAGGTCACGCAGGGAGGAGAGGATCAGGGAAACGCGAGGTCTACTCAAGAGGAGATTTCCATGATCCTCCTCATGGCTTGCAGCTGGGAGCAATGTATATAAGTTTGCAACTGCGCAGTTAGAATTGCTGAAGTCAATTAATGTTCACCTTGAAAGAGGCTTATCTTTGTTGGCGCTCTTCCCATGGACTTTTCTCAGCTATTTTCCTAGAGTTTATAATTAGTTATCTCGGCTTGCTTCAGAATTCTCATCAATGCGGTTTGTTTTGGTTTTCTATTTGTCTCATTATTTACTTTTGTGACTTTAAACTGTACCTAATAAAACAGTGAAGTTAAGTTGAAGGCTTTACCGGACTTTAATATATGTTTTGGGTTATTTTGAGAGACTACGGGTCATCACAGACAGATTGGACTCTGTACTCTTTAAATGGAAAAGAAAGTCTTTGTTTTGGTCCAGATTGTTTAAAGCAACTGACGATTAGATACAGTTTTCCAGATTCATTGGATTGAGACATATTATTTGCAACCTTGCATGAGAGTCATGACAAATCAAACTATTTCACATTCCTTTGTACCATGTGGTACTTGGCAGGGGTGCCCATTTTTGTCCTTGTTTTATAATTTGATCCTTGAACCTTTAACAACCTTTAAATTAAAGGGTATTACCTCAACAGGGAGCTAATGCAAATTATTTTTCTATGTCAAATATATATATTAAAAATTTTGGATAAGTACTTTTCTGTCTAATTTCATACACATAGTATAGTATTTTGGAAAGTACTTCACACTGAACAAACAGTTTAAAATGAACTGGGCTAAACACTGTTTATGCGCTTTGGACCCAAATCCTTTTGACAAATGTGATCAACGGAATCATATCACAGGATTCCTGTGGGGCTCATATCAAGCTTTGCTCTTTGCTACCTTTGAGAAACATTTAGTGAAAGGGAATTTTAGGGGGGAAATGAAGTCTAATTATTTTTCTGTAGGAATTCTAAAAGATAAAGCTATTTTTAATAAGGGGTATGATGACTCAGTGGTTTAAAATGTTGACCTTGTCATCTGGAAAGCTTGGGTTCGACAGCTGCGCCACGGGTGAGCTCCCCTTACTTGCCTTAGCCCACCTAGCAGTTTGAAAACATGCAAATACAAGTAGGTAAGTAGGTAACACTTCAATGGGAAGGTAACAGCATTCTGTGCACCTCAGCATATAGTCATGCTGGCCACCTGACCAAGGAAATGTCCTTGGAAAACACTGGATCCTTTGGCTAAAAAATGGAGTTGAGCACCATTCCCTAAAGTCAGACACGACTGGAGAGGGAAAACTTTTAATTATTTTAATATGCATGAATTTACTTACATTTCCTTTATTCATTTTCTATCTGTATTCATGTATTCATTTTTATCTTTATAAAAAAAATGTGTAGCAGCAGTTTATGTTAGTAGTTGTCATTTACATGTAACACATTTTCATATATAGAATTGTTTTATGTATGAAAAACAAGTATCATATGTTCAAATGAAAGAGCTCCAATACAAAATGTTGTGTGATTTGCATTGAAGTCAAGAATACAAAATAACAGAGTTGAAAGGGATTTGGACTTCTTCTAGTCCAACCCCCTATACCATTCTAAGGTTAAAACTGCAGCACTCTGATTGTATTGTTTAAATTTTTTTCACCTTTATACAAACTGACATCTAAACATCCACTCAAGGTAGTCCCAATTTTAGTGGCCGGTTGTTCCCAAATAATAGAAAATTTAGATTTAAGACAGCAAATTTGGCATTATGTCTTTCAAGGGAATCAGCATCAGGATGAGAAAATCATAAAACCCTGAAATTGTATTATAAGCCAGATTTTAAAATGATCAATATGGCTTCTAATCTGCATATCAAAAATTATGTGCTCCAAGAATAAACCCAGAATAAATTACTTCATGTCTAAATACAAATTCCAATATCCAAAATATATTTTGTACACAGAAATTATAGTGAGGATTGCAGCCAGGCTAAAATTATTGATGATAATATATAATTATTTTCATAATTGCAGAATCAAATTCATTTTACTGTTTCTTCTGTTTTAAATTTGGTGTAAGTCTGTCTGTGCATGTGTAAAAAAAGCTGACCTGATTTTCTAAGTATATTCAACATCCATTGAAATCAGTTCATATATTTACTAAAAACAATGATATTTGAACTCTTAATATTCCTCTTAGTTAAATGCCTGTACAAAGCACGCCTTGGGCATGGTGGGAGAGGAGAGAGAACTGTAGCCAATCAAACCTGTAGCTGGAATTAAATCAGAATGAAGAATGAATACATACATACATACATACATACATACATACATACATACATACATACATAATCACAGAATAAATAAATCATCAGGACCAGATAATTTACATTTTAGGGTTCTAAACGAGATGGCAGATGTGAACTTGAAACTGCAGAAAGATATCACTCAAAGATCCTGGAGCACTGGGGAATTATCAGAGGATCAGAAAAGAGCCAATGCGGTTCCCATCTTCAAAAAGGGAGAAAAGTACACCCAAGAAACTTCAGACCAATCAGCTTGATATCAATATCTGGGAAGATCCTGGAAAAGATAATCAGCACATTGTGGATAAGGGAAATGATACTGACACTGACACTTCAGTAAGACAATTGATAAAGTAGACCACAGCTGCTTGGCAATATAGAATAATGTGCGATAGACCACCACCAAATGGATTCACAACTGGTTGACCAACTACACTCATTAAGTAATTCTCAATGGAACTACATCTACACTGAGCGAAGCATGCAATGGGGTATTCAAGGTTCAGTACTCTTCAATATCTTCATAAATAATTTAGATGAGGGGGCAGAAGGGGGACTAATTCTTTAGACAATACACTCAAGATTCAGAAGGACCTTGACAGACTTGAACACAAGGCTCTATCCAACAAAATGCAATTTAGTGGTGACATAAGTGAGGTCCTACACATAGGCAAAAAACCCCAAATGCAATAGAATAGATAGTACCTGGGTCAACAGTAGCAATTGTGAGAGGAATCTAGGTGTCCTAATTGACTACTACTTAAGTATGACCCAGCAGTGTGTTGCAGTTGCCAAAAAGCTAATGTGGGTTGCATCAACAGATTGTTTCAAGATTACATGAAGTGATAGTACTGCTTTATACTTTACCGATGAAGCCACGCTTGGAACACTGCATCCAATTTTGGTCACCAAAATACAAAAAAGATGTTAATACTACAAAAACTGCAGAGAAGACCAAAGATGATAAGGGATCTGGAGACTAAAACATTTGATGAACAATTTCAGAAAGGCATGTCTAGTACAACAAAGAAAAGGACTAGGAATGATATGTTGCCAATCTTCCAACACTTGTCATAGAGAAGGGAGAGTTGACCTATTCTTCAAAGAGCCTGAGGGCAGGACAAGTAATGGGTAGAAGAGCATTAAAGAGAGATCCAACCTAAAACTAAGGAGAAAGTTCTTGACAGAACAATCAGTAGCATGACTTAACTCGAAAAGTTGTGGGTGCTTCGTTGATGGAGGTTTTCAAGAAGAGACTGGAGAGACCTTTGGAATATGTAGAGTCTCAGGGTTGAATGAGAAGACCACTGAAGATCTCTTCCAACCCTATTATTCTATGTTCTGAAATACTAGGGGGCATCTGCTCTGATCTGTTTAAGGACTATTCTGGTTGAAAAACAGTTTTGAATTCAAACTGAAAAATATGGGTGTGGTGTATTTGCAATGGGGGGGGAAGTTTTAAGAAAATGTCATTTGTTCATGGCCTAGGGAACTGGTGGATGACCTCTGCTAGTAATAGGCCAAGCAGATATATCCTTGCTCTGGGATACTCTATACTTACCTGACCGGATGGAGAAGTATGAGTATTGCATTTGCAGCTGTAGTTGTTTTGTGGCTGCGTGAAATTTGTGTCTGGTCTACTTGTATAAGAGTAGTTGCCTTATTACAGTAGAGGAATGAAGTTTTAATGCATGTCCCATTGCTTTTGTTCCTTGGATCAAGGTTAAGAATAAGGATACATTATAGCTCACAGCTTTTCAAAGCAGCTTTTGAGTTCTGTATGCAGATAAATTCCATCTTGGCTTTTTATTTTATTTTTAATGTAAACTCTCTTGAACAAGACAGAAGCCCTGCATCAATAAGCAGGACACAGTCTTGTCCTCTTTCCCAACAGTCGTCCTTTGTGAGCCACTCAAGACTTCAGTTGAGCATCTCAAAGCCCAATGAATCGCAGAGTTGAGCATTCCCTTCACAGACTCCTGAGTGGGCTCATTGTTTAAATGCCCATTAAGAACACTGAATATGCCTTTTTTCTCAAATACAAAATTCTCTAATACAAAGTGAAACTGACTGTTCTATTAATGTCCATCTTGCATCAGGAAGTTTATAAAAGGGTGGAAATTTTATAATTGACTTTTCTGCTAGTAGCAAATGTCATTTTTCCTTAATCCTTCATAATTCACTTAGGTGCTTCAAACGCCTCCAAGGCTCCCACCACAACAGTACTTACAAATTAGCACATTTTTTTTCTTTTCATTTAACACAATACAGAAATCTTCTCATATTAGGGTTTCTCGCCTCATTATTGAAAGTACTAGTACTTTGGAACTTCTGGTAGCAAATTATAATGTGCTCAGCCAGTGTCTATTGTAAAATATGCACTTCAAAAACTATCACATACTTGTTCCTCTTTAAGCACTGGAAAAATTGAAGTGTATTCTGAAAAGCTTTGTGGAGTCTGTCTAGCTTTGCAAATCATCCCTATGCTATGCTGAGCTCCCTTTCATTTTCCACAGGCACTGTGCCATTATTGTTCTTTAAAAATCAAAATGGATTGTTTCTTGCTGTGATGAAAAATTACTTAAGATAACAGGCCATATGAAAACCCCAAATCATTTTGGGCTCTTTTCTTTACAGTATTATTTGCCTCATACATTTCTGGCACTATGCTATCTCTTGAATTGACCACCTTGCCTAGCGAGCAGGTGATATTTCAGAAACTTCCCATATAGTCTACTTTGATCTTCACCTGGAGAAAGGAAGGATGCAGATGATCCTGCAAAGACAGCATCCACATAGCAGCCATAAGTCTGTCAGAAAAATTGCAGCAGACAAATCAAAGAGAAAAACATTAAGTGAGGCTCTAGCTAAATGCTCAGCTGGTGTTTCCTTTGAACATAATGTGTTGTTAGAGTTCACATGGGAAATAAACCTTGCTAGCAGTATATTCCTTTAAAGAAATATACTCTAGCAAGGTTTTTTTAAAACCAAAAGAACAAGCAAGCTCTGGTGATATTCCAATGTTTGTCAAATGAAAGAAAATACCATGTACTTCCACCATCTTGTCACAGTTTCAATAACCCTCTTCCTGGGTTCCATTTTCTTTCACTCAACAAATGATTTCTAAAGGAGACCCACTAGCACAAGCTTTCCACCCTGAGAGGCTAGCTGAAGTGTTTGCAAATTTCTCCAGTGCTTGATTCACAAAACTTCGTTAGGGATGATGGGGAAAGGCCTCTGATAGACAAGTTGCAAAAGATTTTAAGAAGTAAAGGTGCTCTCTCAGGACCTGGTAACATCACTACAAAAGGCCACTTTCTGTTTTTTTATTTAGTTACTAATTTGCTGGCTACTGAATCTCTCAGTTAATTAGAGTAACACATTCTAATTAAAATAATTCAAAGCAACATTAAAAACAATTGAAAGCTGACTTTAAAAGGTATCTCTTAAAGGCAAATTTTTAAAAGCAAATAAGTTAACTCCCTCAATTAGAACAGGAGTGTATTCCAAAAGCAGGGCTGTCAAAATTCATGGCCTGCAGTCTGGATGCGTCATGCGCTGGCCGTGCCCACACCTGGTTTAGTTTGACCCCAACTTGCCACAAACTATAGGCAAATCTTAGATGATTTCAGCAGTGGGGTGGGGGAGGAGATTGTATCACAAAATTATACACTACGTTTGGTGCAACAAGGACTCTTCCAAGAGCTGGTCGCCTGGTCAAACAGAGCAATCAGGGAAGAAGGGCCTTAGTAAGAGACGTGACCAAGCACTAAATAAAACTAGGGAAAGCCAAAAAAGGCAAGCAGATTGGACAGAGGCCCTCCCAAAGGGAATTTAGAGTGGGAGATAAAGTGTACTTATCCATCAAATATCTAAACCTGAGACAGCCTTGTAAAAAGTTAGGTCTCAAACACCTAGGGCCTTTCCAAATCGTCTGGATCATGAGTCCAGTAACAGCGGAGCTGAAGTTACTAAGAAGCCGATGGTAAGTTCATCCGGTATTTTATTGCAGTCTTTTAAAACCCATTCAGGGATCTGGCTTGAGGCCAGTAAAAGAGCCATCTCCTCCTACCATCCTAGTTCGGGAGAGGAGCAGTATGAGATCAAAAGAATTCTCAACTCAGATATCACAAGGGAAAATTACATGCCTAGTACTGTTGAAAGGCTACCTGTTCTCAGACGCTGTGTGGGTGCTCCAGATGGTAAAACATCTGGAGCATGAAATCTGGTAAGAGATTTCATATTAGATACCCTCAATGTCCCAAATAAGGAGTGTGGCAGTAATTAGGTGGTAAGTAATAATGTGTATGTATGTTTATTGTTTCAGGTCTACCCTTCTTCAAGGGGGGAGGGTCAGCAGGTCAAGACTGACTCAAATTTTCACATATATTCCACTTTGCTAGCAGCTTGA
Organism: Laticauda colubrina; assembly: GCA_015471245.1. Lineage (NCBI taxonomy): Eukaryota > Metazoa > Chordata > Lepidosauria > Squamata > Elapidae > Laticauda > Laticauda colubrina. The sequence continues at coordinate 22,882,772 of BLBF01000025.1, forward strand.
CAAAGAATTGGGGGAGGGGGGAAGTGGATTGGAATGAGTGGGGGAAATGGCATCCAAGCATTGCTGATTCCTGCTTATAAAGAAAAGTCTCCATAAAATCACTGTGTGCTTGTATGCAGAAGAAAAATATCCCATTGATTTTGGCCAACACACACACACACACTTGTATTTGCACTCCCTTGGGACATTATCTGCATACCATATTTTGCAGAATGTCGTGAAACCACATCATTTAGATCTGTTAATGAAACCTGTCAGGTCTAACTTTGTGCAGGACTTTTTCAAAACCTAAACATTGAAGTGCTATGTATAAGAAAGGTAAAATAGCTCATTTTTCTTTTTTCTACCAGATCTTCAAACTGTAAAGCATGGTTAATGAAAATCTTAACTCCAGATCAGATAATGATAATTTGCACACTTGCTTCCAACCCCGTGATTCTATGATACTTATGGTACAGACCACAATCTGGTCCATTAGCCCATCCTATTCTCTTCCATTCTCTTTTATCACTGCCTGCATCAAATCTATGGCTCCTAGAATACAAAAGGGATTTGACCAATCTTCTCAGCAAATACACTGCATGGATAGAGACATATCTGCAAATTTCATAATCATATTTTCTAACCCCTCGTCCGAGTCATTTAAACAAAGCAAAATTAAGTCCTTACATAATGTGTTCTAACAGCAACTTTGTCAGATCTTTATTCACATCGCTTCAGCCCTGTTTCACTTTGATGGCATCCTGCCATAAAGAAGGAGGAGGGGTGAATGGAAGGATATAGGGAGGGATGATGACAGGACCCAGAGATCCAACCAGAGACAATGGTTGAAAGATCCAAGCACACAAGTATGGGATGGGAATGCAATGCAAACATCCATGAAAGAGGCGTCAAACTTTAGAACTGTTACAAAAACACCTAGTATGAATATTATTGGGCACTTATAGGATGACCAAGGGAGGAGGGCCTGGAAGAAGGGGAAATCACCAGGTTTATGTGGGAAGATTCAAATCTGGCTTTGCTTACACTCCATATGTTCATAGATTATTGCAGGCTTAATGTGATCTATGTGGAAAATGTGTACCCTTTGCCATTCATGAAGGACATGTTAACCTAACTAACCAAGGGAAATTCTTTTACAAAGTTGGATTTGCATCAAACAAATTTTTTTTGACAGAATTAAGGAAGGGGATGAATGGAAAACAGCCTTCAACTGCCCCCTTGGATGCTTCTCAGCAAGAGAAGCATCCTTTTTGCTGACACTGTGCCCTAAATGCTGGATCAGAGCAGGAAATGCAAGCCAGTGTGGACAAATTTGCAGCAGCATGAGACAACTTCGGCCTCCTCATTAACACAAAGAAGACCAAAGTGATGCACCAGCCACCACCAAAAGTTCAACACCAAGAGCCCACCATCACAATGAAGGGACAAAAGCTACAAGCAGTGAACCAATTTACCTATCTTGGCAGCACCCTTGCCCACAAAGTGACAATTGACACTGAGGTCAACTGCAGAATCACCAAAGCAAGCTCTGCATATGGCAGAGTACTGACCAACATGTGGGACCACTGTGGCTTTGCTACAAAGCTCAAAGTCTACCAAACAATAGTGCTAACTATCCTGATGTATGCCAGTGAGACTTGGACTGTATACAGGAGGCATGCTTGGCAATTGAACCACTTCCACATGACCTACCTCAGCAGACCTCTGAGGATCTGGTGGCAGGACAAGGTGCCAGACACAGAAGTCCTTTCCAGAGCAGGCCTGCCAGCAGTTCACACGATGCTGATGAAAGCCCAGACATGCTGGGCAGGCCATGTTGCAAGGATGCCAGATTATTGCATTCCTAAACAACTTTTCTATGGTGAGCTGTCTCAAGGAAAGCAATCACACGGGACAAAGGAAGTGATACAAAGACACACTGAAAGCCTCCTTCAAGTCCCTGACATCGACATCACCTCCTGGAAAACCCTGGTACAAGATTGATTGACATGGCGCACGTTGATCCACCAAGGCTGCCAGACATTTGAAGACAGAAGAACCACCACAGCGCAAGAGAAGTGAGCACTCTGCAAAGCCAGAGCTGCAAATGCTGCAACAATGTTGCCCACAATATCTATCTGACATGTGGCAGAACATTCTGTGCCTGTATAGGCCTTACCAGCCACCTGTGGCCACACCGTGGACATCCCACAATTTATCAGATGTCAAGGACCTTTTTGAACCCAATGAATGAACAGGATGCTTCCCTTTGGGTTACAAGGGGCCCTGGCTGCATACTTGCATTTAGTCCTGTATGAACACAGGGATGTTCGTGTATGAACACAGGGGTGTTCACCCATGAACAAAGGGGTGCTGATGTAATCTGATTGACATTCTGATTTACACGAGACAAGGAATGAACATATTAAGCTAGTGCAAGTGGTTTTTAAGAAATTGAGGGAAGCAGAGCTGTATGTGAACCTCTGTAAGCATGAGTTCCATCAAAAAAAAATGGAATACCTGGGGTACTGGATGAGGGGATGGAGATGAACCCAGAAAAAAAGTTAAAGCAGTACTAAGAATGCCTATCCCACACCCCAGCATAAGGAAGCAGCTTCAGTTTCCTGGGGTTCACAAACTTTTACCAATCGTTTATTCCTTCCTTTGCACAAATCACCCTACCCATCACAAGCTTACTAAAACAAAAGGGGAGAGAAAGCCCAAGGCACTGGAGTATCGAGCAGCATGCAAGAAACTGAAGCGGCTGTTCACAGCAGAACTTGTGCTAAGACACCTGAATCCTGATGGTCCCTTTGTAATTGAAGCATACGCTAGTGACATGGCCATAGGGGCTTATTGCTGCACAAAAAAACCTAGGGAATCCTTCAACCCTGTGCCTATACCTCCAAAAAAGCAAACTGGCACAGAATGGAGATGGGTAGTGTGAGAGAAGAAAGTTTTATGCAGTTTGATGGGCATTGCTAACTTGACTTCCTAAAGGGGTCTAAACACCCATTTGAAGTATAGACAGACGACAAGAATTTGGAAGCTTTAAAGACCCCACAGAAATCCTAAATAAGCCTGCTAGGCACAATATTTCAATTAGTTTAATTTTCCCCTGCACTATATCCTGGGGGGGGGGGGGGGTGTTTAACAGATGCCTTGTCCAGATTACTGCAGTACAACGATGTCAGACCCGAAATAGTCTGATGGTTATTCCCTCAATCCAATTGCCAGCAGCAGTAATCACAAGGGGTCCAGGGAAAACTGAACTGGATATTCCTTGTGAAATGCTGGACAAACTGAAAACTACCTTAAAAGAGGATGAATGGCTAATAGCCTACAAAGAACAATGTTCCTTCAGGGACAGACTGGCATGGGTATGGGTAAAATTATATGTCCCCCCCCCCCAAGCCATGATTTTATAGTCTTGCCATGACTCAAAGTCAGCAGGGCTTTGTAAAAACTGCCTTTAGTCAAGAGGCAAGTTTGGTGCCATCCCTCAAAAAAGACATTGAGAGTTATGTGGCCAAATGTCAAGTGTGTACTTCAGCAAAGAGACAGCCAGGTAAGCCCATGAGACTATTACAACTGGTGGCGAATCCCCATGCACCTTGGAAGGAAATCTCGATGGACTTTATAGTAGAACTGCCTGCAAGTACTAGGAATGATTTGGGTGATTATCAACTTATTCTCAAAAGAAGTCTATTTCATTCCATATCCAAGATCTCATTGGTTCACACATTGGCCAAACTCTGTGCAACATGTTTATAGACTCCCTGAATGCATCATCTCAGACCGGTGGGGGCGGGGGGAAGGGATACAATTTACTTTGTGATTTTGGTGTGAATTTTTGAAACTGATGGAATCATCCAGGGCTTAGGCTCCTCCCATCATCCCTAGGCAAATCGGGTGTATGTGAGACAGACAGTGCTAAAACAATACCTCAGATGCTCTGTTAATTATTTACAAGATAATTGGACTGATCGTATGCCATTTGCAGAAGTGGCATAAAATAACTCAGTACATAGCAGCACTATGGGTTTATTCCTTTTAGTCTAGCCTCAGACTAGGACTTTGTTGCAATTCCTAAGCTACTTCTGGGGGAGAAAAAAACCCTCACTACTACAGTTGATACAACTACAAAATATGTGGCTGCAAAGCGCTAGAGAAAGCAACAGGAAGCCTACAAGCGGCAAGCCAATAAAAAGCGCACCAAGCCAAAGGAATTTAAAGTGGGGGACAGTGTATGCCTTTCCACAAAATACGTACAATCTGCCCAACAGTCCAATAAATTGGGCCCTAAATACATAGGTCCCTTCTCTATTAGTAAAATTATCAGCCCAGTCACAGTGCAATTAAGCCCGTCACACAGCACCAATGGATGGAAAGAGGATGTAAAACGGAGAGAAACACTTGCCATCCGTTGGTTAACGCGATACTTCCGTTCTGTACTCACTGCCTCCGTTTTTCATCCTCTCTATCCGTCCAGCATCCGTCTATTGACATTTTATCCGCTCGAAAAGTTTTGAGCTGCACAAAACTTTTTGAGTGCAAAATGTATCCAATGCATCCATTCTGCATCCGCAACGCATACGGGGAACATCCGTTCTACATCCGTCGTCATCCGTTACACATCCGCTATATCCACTAGCCATCCTCTGTGCATCCTTGCAATTCGCATCCGCTCCAGCGGAAAACGGACACAGGGAGGAAGTGAAACGGACGCGGAACGGACACAAAGCGTGAGCAGCACGGACGTAGAAAGGATGAAAGTGGATGCAGCTCGCATAGAAAGCATTAAAACGGAAAAAAACATTCGCAGAGGGGATGTATCTCAGATATTTAGGATGTCTGCAGGATGTCTAGAGGATGCAAAAGGACACCGAGCGGAAAACCTATATTTCCTATAAAAAGGGGGAGGAACTCACCTGGATCTCACTTTCAGTGCAGCAGCCCTGCGGTGCAAACCTCTTCAGCCTTCATCTGGCTCTTGCTCTTCCACAGCATCCAGTCATCTCCACCATGGATCATCACACACTCCTTTTGGTAGCCACCATCGTTCTACAATAGTGCAAAGCCATCTACAGGCTCTTTCAACTGTTCTACGCGAAGAAAAGGAGGCGGCCAAGAAGTGTCTGGGTCCGAAGATGGATCGCCAGAAGAGCAGAGTACGGACTGTATAACAAGCTGATGGTGGAGCTGAGGAACGAAGACCCTCGTGCATTCCAGAACTTCATGAGGGTGCCTCCAGCCATGTTTGATGAAGTTGTGCAGCGCCTGACACCCAGGTTGACCAAGCAGGGCACCAACTTCCGGCCCAGCCTGGACCCTGGGCTCAAGGTGGCACTGACTCTGCGCCACCTGGCCTCAGGGACCACGTACAGGAGCATGCAGTACAGCTGGAGGGTGCCACACAACACCATCAGCATTGTGGTCAGAGAAGTGGTGCAGGCCATCATCGAAGAATACCTAGAGGAGCTCCTCCAGTGCCCCTCCACTGAAGAAGGCTGGAAAAAAGTTGCAGAGCAGTGGTATCAGAAGTGGAACTTCCCCCACACCGTTGGAGCCATAGATGACAAGCACGTGGCCTGCAAAGCTCCAGCCAACTCAGGGTCCACTTATTTCAACTACAAGGGCTTCTTCAGCATCATCCTCTTTGCCATGGTCGATGCTGACTACAAGTTCATGTACATCGATGCTTCAGGCAACGGGTCAGCTTCACATAGCCAGGTATACGCCAGTCACCTCAAGGAGGGGCTGGAATGCAACCTCATCATGGGCTTCCCAGATCCAGACCCCCTGCCCAACGACACACAAGATGTGCCCTACTGCATCGTGGGGGATGACGCCTTCTTCTTCAGAACCTACCTCATGAAGCCCTACACCTCCAGATGCCTCACCCGTGAAGAGAGGATCTTCAACTACAGGCTGTCCAGGGCAAGACAGATGGTGGAGAATGCCTTTGGCATCCTGGCCAACAGGTTCCAGGTACTTCTCACCACCCTGCAGCATCGTGCACAGACCGTGAGGAGGATCGTGGAAGCTTGCTGCATCCTGCACAATCTCATGCGCACCCGCAACCCAGCGTTGCAGAACAGGCTCGTGGACCTCCAACAAGACAATGGGGACATGGAGCCTGGTGAATGGAGGCAAGGGCAAAACCTGATAGATACTGTGGATGTGCAAGGCCCCAACAGAGCTTCACGTGAAGGGAAGAAGCAGTGCAACCTCCTGAGACATTGGTGCAACTCCCCAGCTGGAGCAGTGGAGTGGCAAGACAGGATGATAGATGATTAATGGATGCTTCCTTCAGCCTGTCTCATCACACTGATGAGATTGGGCCATGTTTGTTGAGTGGCCCTACAATGAACAGGGCATTTAATAAAGAGTTGTGTTTGTGTTGACATGTGTGGATCAATGATTACATTGTTACTGATAATGAAGGGCCATAGGTGTGGCACCTGGGAGGGTGGACCATACAGTCCCACTATGCTTGCATTGGAGGCTTATCTATCCCACAGCTTTTACTCATCCCATAGCTATTACCCATCCCATAGCTATTACCCATCCCACTGCTATCTTAACCCATCCCACAAGTATGCAAAGGCTTAAACCATTTCTAGAAGTTTCCACCAAGACTTTATTTACCAAAATAAATGAAGCAAGTGTGTGAAGCAAAGATCTTTATTAATAACAAGCTGTAAAAGCAAAATGACCCAAGTGTCCCAAGCAAAGATAAAGTCAGCAGGTAGTCACCCAGTCTCTGGCACTCTTCTTGGTCACTCTGAGGTGTGCCCAGTCTCAGGGGTGAAGGGTCCAGGTGCTGTGGAGGTGGCTGCTGTTGGAGTGCTAGTCTGAGGCGCCATTGGGGTGCCTGGCCCCGAGAGGACAACAGGGGATGGTGTGTGGAGGAAGCTCTCAGAGAGCTGGCTCAGTCCTGTGATGTTGAGAGCCCCTTCCTCCAGGACATGGGGTGTCAGCCCCAATACCGATGACAGATGTTCTGAGGCCGGGCTTGGCTGTGGGGTGGAGGAAGGAGCAGTGTAGTGGGGATGTCTGGTCTGCAGCTGAGCGAGGTGAGGCGTGGGTGGCATCTGTGGTGTGGGTGGCATTGGTGGCGTGGATGGCATCGGTGGCATCAGTGGCATCGGTGGCACCGGTGGCATCCAATGTACCTGTGCCTGGACTGGGAAGGGCTGCCTGTGCTGCTGGAGCTCCTGGTAGCCGTAGCCTTGGTGGGTGAGGGCCTGTGGAAAGCCTTGGAAGGGCAGTGACATCACCTGGGGTAGAGGAGCAGGCCTGGACTGCATGTGAGCAGGTTCAGCTGGGTTTGGAGGGTTGTGAAGAAGACCGGTGATCCTGTCCTTTATCACCTGGTACTGTGATTCCGACATGTTCATGAGGGTCTGGTTGACGTAGGTGAGGAAGGGCTTGCGGTTGGAGGATGGGACGTCGGTGTGTACCAGCTGAGAGATGAGATCTACGCTGCTTCTGATGGTGTCCCTGATCTCCAGCAGGACAGTGTGGCTCTGCCCATCCGGTCTACCTCTCTGCCTGCTTTCTGTGGAGGTGGAGCTGGGGGTGGATGTGGGTTGTTCTCTGGTGGAAGTGCCCTCTCCTTGCTCCCACTGCGTCAGGGGGTCCTCCACACACTCCACCATGGGTAGTGCAGCTGTTGGGGGGGGTCTCCATCGTGGCACGCTCCACAGATACCTACCTGGACACAGGAGCTGATTCTTGACCAGAAGAGGACTGGCTCTCTGCGGGCTGCTTGAGAGAGAGGGTTGTCAGAGGGGCTGCTCCTCAGTGGCGGATCTCACCCTCCAAGAAGCTGCACTTGGCCATCACGTAGGTCTCCCGGTCCGTCAGCTTGACCGTGGCCTGGCCAGATTTCTTGAGGTGCAGCTTCCTGTACCATGTGTGCATGTGTTCCACCAGAGGAGGAGCACCTCCAAAGTGTAGCCCTGGCTCTCCGCCTTCTCTCTCCAAGCAGCCTGCTTCCTTTTGGTGTCTCGATAGAGCCTGTGTCCCTTCCGCCAAAGATTCTCGTTCTCCCTCAGCCATTCCAGTATCTCATCCTCATGTTCCTCTTCAATGGAGTATTGCCTCCTCTCCCGTTCACGCGTATGCCTCTTCCTCCCTCTGGCAGGGCCATCTGGGCCCTCATCAGAGGGGCTTCGAGGTTGTAGGGGCTGCTCCTCCACACCACCCCCAGCAGCAGCAGCAACAACAACAGTAGCAGCAAAAGCAGGACCAGCAGGACCAGCAGCAGCAGCAGCAGCAGCAGCGCCAGCAGCACCAGCAGGACCAGGATCAGCAGCAGCAGAGTAAGCACCAGCAGCGCCAGCAGGACCATGAGCACCAGCAGGACCAGCAGGACCAGGAGCAGCGCCAGCAGAGTAAGCACCAGCAGAAGCACCAGCACCAGGAGCAGCGCCAGCAGAAGCACAAGCACCAGGAGCAGTGCCAGCAGAGTAAGCACCAGCAGAAGCCCCAGCACCAGGAACAGCACCAGCAGAGTAAGCACCAGCAGAAGCACCAGCACCAGCAGAGTAAGCACCAGCAGAAGCACCAGAATCAGAAGCAGCGCCAGCACAAGCTCCAGCACCAGAAGAGTCAGCCCCAGCAGCAGAAGCCCCATCAGAAGCAGAGTCAGGGCCAGGGGGTGGGATGGTGGCCATGTCCCTCTTGCCAGGGCTGGCAGCAGATGGCAGAGGCTTTCTCTTCTTCCCCATGGTTGTTGGCTGGCTGGCTGGCTGGCTGGAGCTGTGTCTGGCAGCAGGTCTTTCCTCTGAATGGTGACCTGCTTGCGAGCTGCATACCTTTATATCCGCGGGGCTGACGCAATGCATCCTTCCTGCATGTGCAGTGAACGCTTTGCATCCGCTAGGCATCCACTAGGCATCTGCTAGGCTTCCACTCTGCATCCGCTTCATCCGCTCGGCATCCGCTCTGCATCCGCTCCTTCCGCTGCGCGTCCGCTTCACTGTGCTCCCCCAGAAGCCCTGCGGATGTGCCATCCGCTCCCATCCACTTCCATCCGCTAGGCTTCCATGGAGCATCCGCTTTCCATCCTGGCTACGTCCTCCCCCTGTCCATTTCTTTCCATTGTCCGCTCTGCTTATGCAAATTCGGGGCACTTTTGAGAGCGGATAACAACGGATGGAACATTTTCTCGTCCGCTGTGTCCTTTTTACAAACGTTTTGCATCCATCGGCCAATGTGACAGGCCCTTTAGAACTACCAAAGAACCTGAAAAGAATCCACCTCCCCATTTTGCCTACCTCCCCCAACATCCCTTTCTGTTTTCATAGAGAAGGAACAACATTTCAAGGTCAAACAAATATTGGGCTCTCAAAAGGCAAAGTGCAATATCGAATTGCATGGAAAAATTTCCCTGTCTCACAGTCCAAATAGGTTGACAGATGTCATGTTTGAGCTGCCAAACTTCTACATTCCATTCACCAGAAATACCTTAACAAATCCTGAATGCCCAAAGTCATTTGAATGCCTACTTAAAATGTTCTATCTTTCTTTTCCAGGACTAACAACTTTGAAAAATAAGGCCAAATCTCAGTTGCCTATCTTTGCTTTCTTTGAACCTCATTAGCAACTGCCATAATCAGGGGGGTGAGGGGGTATTTGGGAGGGGAAGAATGCTGGAGGTGTGTAAGAATGCTGTGGGAAATTGGGGAGTATGGACACTGACAGGAACTATAAGTTTCAAACTGAGCCATCTTCCTGCCTTCAAGGACACCTATCCTGGGAAAGGAATTTACCACAATGCCAGAGGCACCAGGTTCCCAAAACATCAGAACAGGACCTGATGGAACTATTCTCCCAGGGGGAAGGGTTTTGGACATTGGGGATTGCTTTCAATATATGATTTTTACAAGTTTTCCTTCAGAGCTTGCCTTGCTCACACTGAATTGAGCATCTCTTGTAAAAGTAACTTTTCTCCAACACCTATGGAGTCAAGGGTTCTTCTTTCCTAGGGAACTAACTGTGGCCATCCTGACACCCATGTTATCAGTCAATGTCCAGTTAGCAGTCTCCAGGTTGTTTGGATAACAGACTCTTACTTCATGCCTTATCCATCTCTGTATTCTTTTGGGTTGGATGGCTATGTTTCACTCTGCAAGCCAGCATGGTTTGGTTCTCAAACCCCCCCCCCCCCCCAATCACCCTTGGCCTCTGGCATTCTGATCTCCGGCATTCCAGGTGTCAATGTCAGGCTGGCAGGTTGTGATGTGAAACTAACAGAATGGCAGACATGACATGCTGCTCCCCCAGAAAAAGGGATTTCTTTAAAACCAAACATATAGAGGAAAGTGATAGTCATAGCATATATTTATATGTTTCATTTGAGCTTATTGAGATATTTATCATGAAACTAATTGGTTAAGTGAAGAAAGTGAATATGGGAAGCCTCTACCAACTCAGTGTCTGAGGAAGGGAAATCTTTCCATAAGATTTCTACAGTACTACAGCTTCCGTTTATGGAGTCTAAAGTCAAGAATTTCTTTAACTTCAAAGTGTTGTTCCCCTTGTATTATGATTGGATGAGGAGCTCCAGTAAAGAAAAGATGGCAAGAAAGAAACAGGTATTAGAGAGAAAAACAGAGCTGCTCAACTCATTCTTTCCATCAGTCTTCACACAAAAAGAAACGATAGCCCAACCTACCAATAACATAACTGTAAAAGACAGACTAGAAATAGAAATTAAAACAAGCAAGACAATGAAAAGGGAACACTTGTCTGACCTTGATGAATATAAATTAGCAGGACCAGATAGATTACATCCCAGAGTTCTGAAGGAGCAGGCAGATGTTATCTCAGAACCTTTGTATCATAGGTTTAAAAAATATTGGAGCACTGGGGAATTACCAGAGGATTGGAAAAGAGCTGATGTCGTTCCTATCTTCAAAAGAGGGGGGAAAACAGATCCAGGAACAATCAATCTAACATCAATACCTGGGAAGATACTGGGAAAAATAATCAAAAAACAGATATGTGAACATCTAGAAACAAATCAAATTATAACTAGTAGCCAATGCGGTTTGTTAAAAACATATGCCAAATCAATCTTATTTCATTCTTTGACAAAGTGACTTAATTAGTAGACCAGCAAATTGCTGTGGACATAGTATATTTAGACTTCAGTAAGGCACTGGACAAAGTACACCATACACCATAACCTACTTCTTGGAAAGTTTAAAAAATGTGGAATAAAAAGCATTACCACCAGATGTATTTGTAGCTGGTTGACAAATCATACTTGAGTAGTCCTTTAAATTTTTTAAATTAAAATTAATTTTAAAAAAAATTAAAAAAAATTTAATTGTTTTTTTGTTTAATACATTTCTTAGTGCTTAATAAACATTGTATTGTCTGGGTATTTAATTTGCTTAACAATACAAATTTACATTCTTAATCTCTACCCCTTTTTTCCAACCGTTGGTAAAATAAGTTCCATTTTTTGAGAATATTTTGGATCTTCTTTCTGTTTAATTTTCAATGTCAATTTATCCATTTCTGCACAATCTAGTATTTTCTTGACTACCTCTTCATCTTACGTATCTCCATTTTTCCAGTATTGTGCACATATAATCCTCCCCGCTATTAAGACATGCAATATTAAATACATACTTTTATTAATTGTTCTGATATTATACCTAATAAAAACAGTTTAGGTTTAAAATCTACATGTTACTCTATCATCTTATCTAGCCACCTGTATATCTATGCCCATTTTTTTTTTGCTTTGGCACAAGTCCACCACATATGATAAAATGTGCCCCTTTTTTGTTACATTTCCAACATTTACTAGATATATTTTTAAACATTTTAGCTAACCTAGCAGGTGGTAAATGCAATCTATAAAACATTTTATATACATTTTCTTTATAAGAGGTTGTCATTGTTAATTAAAAGTTCCTTTCCCATAGGTTTTGTCATTTCTCTAGTTCTATATTATAATAAAAAAAATCCCATTGTACCATTGTGTCCTTTATTTGTTTATTTCCCATTTTCAAATTCAGTAAGAAATTATACACCTTCTTAATTAGTTTTTCATCAGAGTTCAACATTGTTTGATCAAAAGGTGTTTGTACTTTATAAAACCCATACTTTTTCATGTCTGAATCATATCTAGATTGTATTTGCAATTGTGGTCACCATGATAGTTTAATGCCCTGGTTTTCTAGCTCTTGCTTCAATTTTAATTTCCCTTCATTGTCCAAAGTGTCTTTATAAGTGACATTTTTTTTCAAATTTCACCAAATTCAGATATGTAAATGCTTCTGTTGATGAGAGCCATTATGGGATTTCCAAATGTATTTTAGGTTTTTTTCTTTCCCATACAATATTAGTGAATTTTCTTATATAGTGATTTTGGAAATATCTATGGCTTTTATTCTTCTCTTACCATAAGAAGGTGTGTTAATCATGTCCTTCTGAATATAACAGTCTCTTGTGCCTAAGTGTTATCCATTTTTTTAACCATGTTATCACATAAGCTTGGTAATATATTCTGGTTGAATGTGTAACATGTGTTGTGTCTCCTTTGCAAAAGGGAGGGGAGAAAAAAAAAGGATCTGTTCCGATCAGTGTGTAGCAGTGTAGTATGGGGGGAGGAGGGAGAAGAGAGAGAGAGAGAGAAATTCTATTGATTCCTGTGCATGCCTTTTCACTTTTTGCTAAGTGTAAACATGTGGAGGGGGAGCTGAGCTCTTCCCAAGGGAGAAGAGTACAATTTGAAGGTTGTCAGCAAATATACACACAACATGGCCGGTGAAAGATACACTGTTCACTGTGTATTTTCAGGGCAGCAAGAAGACTCGGAAGAGCTCCGCTTCCCAACACACACACACACACACATTCATGTTTACACTTAGTGAAAAGTGAAAAGATCACCTGCAGGGCAGCCACATCCCTTCACTAACCTGCTTTCTAGCTCTATTCTCCACTGCGTGTGCAGGGCAAGAAAAGAAGTCTGTGAGACTAGGGTAAAAAAAAAAAAAGATCATGTCAGAGCATTTGCAGTGTGACTACCATTATGAAACAACCCAGAAGCAAAACACAGAGACTTCGACATTTAACAGTGGTTCTGTTATACAACAGTTATAACAGAAATATATGTGGTAGGCAAATACAAGCAAGCAAACTTCTTAACACAGAGAACTCTGCAATGAATACTGGACACAAGAAGAGAGAACACACCCTCTAATGGTTGCATTTATATAAATACTTCTTAAAGGGATAGAACCCATCCCCAGTCTTAAAGGGAAATACCCACGCTATGCTGATTCATTCTTGTTGCATCAGCCACACCTGGTCAGCTTCACTGCTGGTCTGCTCTTAAATCCCAAGACCTTCCAACTTCTCACCCAAAAAAAAAAAAAAGATCTCACAAAGTTCGAAAGTCTGAACTTTTTATCCTAGTACTTTTCTTGCTCTGTATGCGGCGGCAGAGAACAGAGCTGGAAAGCAGGTTAGTGAAGGGATGTGGCTGCCTTGAGGGTGTTGTTAAACATTTTTGCTAGTCTTGCCAGTGGCAAGTGACACCTATAAAACATTTTATAGAGATTTTCCTTATATGCAGTAGCCATTGCCAGTTTGTAGTTCCTATCCCAAAGTTTTTGCCATTTTTCTAGTTCAATAGTATAGCCAAATTTTTTGCCCGTATCATTGTTTCTTTAACTTGTTCATCTTCCATTTTAAAACTTAATAAATAATTATATTTTTTTATCAGTCTTTCATCTGTCCCTAATAACATCTTGTCAAGTATTGTTGGTTCTTTATAAAAAAACCCACGTTTTCTCATTTTCCTCATATCACGATTGTATTTGCAAGTCTGGCCACCAAGCTAAGCCCACCCCTTGACTTTGTAATTCCTATCTAGTTTTAAGTTCACCATTCTCCTTTAGAATATCTTTATAAAGTACAATTTTTTCCAAGTTAATATTTGGATGTATCAATGCTTCCATTGTAGAAAGCCAGACTGATATTTTCTTATAATTTTGTAATTTGATTTTTTTCCCATACCAAGAATAAAGCATTCCTCACATAATGTCTTTGAAAATATCTATGTACAGTACTCCTTCCATGCCATAGAAAAGAATGGCATCCTAATTGAAGATTGTGTGTCCCTCCAGTAATAATAATCTTCTATGCCTCAAATTTATCCATTCTTTTACCCATTAAGTACAGATATCTAATAATATAGCTCCCAATCTAGTAGCCCAAAACTCCCATTGCCTTTAGACTCCTATAACATTTTCAATTTTATTCTTTTTTCCCTTACCAGATATACTTTAAAATTGTTTTAAGTCTTCAAAATACTTTTCTCTAGTTTTAATGATATTGTTTGAAATAAGAAAAGTAACTTTGGTAATATATTCATTTTTATGGTAGCTGTTCTCCCCATCATTGACAGTTGTAAATTCTTCCATTTCTCCAAATCCAACTTAATTTGTTGCATTAATTTTGTGTAGTTATCATCTTTAATTGTTGCACATCTTGCTGATAAATAGATACCTAAATATTTCACTTTCTTTTCTATTATATAAATTGGTCTGTTTTCTCTGTCAGTTCCTTTCCCTGTTTATCTGTAAGGTTATTTTTACTATTATTTTAGTTTTTTCTTTGTTTATTTTCAATCCTGCAACTTCCCCATATTCTTCGATTTTCCCTATCAATCTAAAGCCAGTTTCTAATGGTTCTTCTAGTATAAAAACTAGATCATCTGCAAATGCTTGTAGTTTCTATTTTTCTTTATTTCCATTCCTTTTATTTCTGGATCCTGTCTTAATATTTCTAGTTAAAACTTTCAGTGTTAATACAAATAATAGTGTGGATAATGGACATTCCATGGGCATAGTTATGAGGGCAATGGGGCCACTTACCAAGGGGTCATCATCTGAATTGTGGTCAGTCAACCCCTGGTCTTCCTTTGGTGGGGTTGGAGTTCTCGGTTGGGGGACAGAGTGAACTTCACGACCTCTGAATCTTTTTAAAAGCCGTCTCCTTCACCCAGAATTGTGTTCTTGCTGCTTTTCCTCCTGGAATTGTTTCCCCTTTCTTGATGGGATGGTTGTCTCAGCATTCTGCTGCCCTATGGCCTTCTTTTTCTACACTTGGAAGCAGATGAAGGAACATTGTGGCTGGGCTTGGCTTCTAATTATCTTTCTCTTTCTCTCAGTGAGAGAAAGCCTTGCCACCACAATACTTGTTTTGGTTTTAGTCAATCTCCACCTCCTCAACCAGCACACACCAGTCATGGAGACGAACAGGGGGGGCCCTCAGAATTCACGTATTGTACAGGTCATAATTCAGGTCATCCTTGAAGCAACAGATGAGGATTTCCTCTGGTTAGTCGAGGCAGCTGGCCAGGTCTCAGAATTCCTCAGTGTATTCTGCTCCTAGTCTGCACCCCTGTCTCATGGTTCTGATGAGATCTCTGGTTCTGATCAGCTAAAGGGTCTTCAATTCGCTGTCTTGAGGCAGTCATGAATTGGTTGAAATTCCTCAGCTCAGGGTATTAGCATTGTGGAGAATCACTGTGGAGAGCATTGTGCAGCCGCCTCCAGGGCCAGAGTAATGACTCGGACCTTAGTCCCCTCTAAGGGATTTTGTTTTCCTGCATGTAGGTGAGAACCTGGGCTAGGAAAAAAAAAACCCAGATGCTGGGGATCTCTGTCAAGTTTCACACCAAGGAATTCTAGACCTGGCCTGCCTTTCTTGGGAAGGTAGTGAAGAGAGGAGACATGATAGTGTTTCAATACTTGAGGGGCTTTCACAAAGAGGGGTGCGGGTCAACCTATTTTCCAAAGTGCCTGAAGGCCAGACAAGGAATGATGGATGGAGATTGATCAAAGACAGATTCAATCTAGAAATAAGGAGACATTTTCTGACAGTGAAAACAATCAATGAATGGAACAGCTTGCTTTCAGAAGTTGTGGGAGCTTCATCACTGGAAGCTTTCAAGAACAGACTGGACTGCCATCCATCAGAAATGGTGTGGGGTCTCCTGCTTTGGTGCGAGGTTGGACTAGATGACCTAAAAGGTCTCTTCTAACTCTATTATTCTGTTCTCTTCCTATGGACCTATATCCTCTTAGTCTTCCTTTTATTTGTAACATAACTAAATAGTCCTTTAGGATTTCTTGCAAGTTACACTCTGTTCACTGAAGTTACTTCAGTGAATTTTTGTTCAGTTAGGTTCCCATTTTTTTATATACGTCCCTGAGATGCATAGTGGCTCACAAGGTTAGGACACTGGGTTGATGATGGGTAGGTTTGTGTTTGAAATGTGGTTTCTGATGTAGGATGGGGCGAGCGCCCATCAGACACTCCACCTCCTGCCAACCCAGCAGTTTGAAAGCAGGCAACCATGAGTAGATACATGGGTACCACTTTGGTGAGCAACTTAACAGGGAGCCTCCAACTGGGCATCTTCCTGGCAATGGCGATATCACCATTCAATCCTTTCAACCTGAAAGTGCTTCGGTACTCCCGGCAAGAATGTAGTAGTAGTATCTATATCCCTTTTTCTCCTCAACATTACAAAGCAGGGATGTCAAACTCAAAGCCCGGGGGCCGAATCTGGCCTGCAGAGTGCTTAGATCTGGCCCGTGGGAAACAACAAATGACTGGCCTGTGGTGCCTCTGCCAGCAAAAATGGAGCTCGCAAGGGCCGCAGGCAGCCCTCCCAAGCTCTGCTTTCCTTGGCAGAAGATTGCTGGAGGCCATCGCAGCTGAAAACTGAGCTTGGGAGCCCATTTTTGCTGGCAGAGTCCTCAGGCCAGCACAGGTACCCTGACACAAGTGACGTTGATCTGGCCATGCCCACCCTAGCCACACCCACCCCCTGAGGTTGAACACAACCCTGATGCAGCCCTCACTGAAATTGAGTTTGACACCCCTGTTTTAAAGAGTTCTCTGGGAATCTATACTGGCTGTTTTAAATTTTTTTCCACCCCATTTGTCCTTCTGTAGATTTTATATGTCTGACCCTTAAATATCCTGCTTCATATAATGAATATTTTCTCTTTAAAGCATTTCAAACCATTGCATCTGACCTATCTTCCCTCAGAGTTCATCAAAGTCCACTGTTCTGAAGTCCAGGATGCAAATTTACTCTTCACAGTTTTTCCTTCTCCAGATATTGAAAATCCAAGGATTACTTCATATGTTTCCCAAAGGTTCCAATGACCTTCAATTTGTTCCTGGCAGTTAATTAGGTTCACAACTACAGTATCAGACTCCTTTGTTCTTTCTTTCACCTTTTGAAAAATGAAGCTACAATTGAAAGAGATCAGAATTTTTTGGACTTCTGATTGTTGGCAGTTACATTTCTAAAAGATGTCAGAAGAACTGAAAATTCCCTTTCTTGCTGTTGCACACCAGTTTAAAAGACTGGTCACCTGATACAGAAAGGTCTTGTGTATATCCTCTTCCTCCAGTAGCCTGTAATAAGCTTCATCTCCTTTTATTCTTCCAGAATACTTTCAACAGGATTTCTGCTCTGCGCTGTGACTCCTGGATTTCTGTTCAGATATATTTTTCCTTTTTCACGTAATACAACATCCTCACCCTTTTTATTGAATAAACTGTTCCTTTTGAATAAATTGTAGGCTTCCAGTTCTATCTGGCAATCATGAGAAACAACCCCCCCCCCCCCAGGTTTCAGTGATGCCTATCACATCCTGTTTGTTTCCTATGTTAGGGTTGCTAATTCTCCCTGTTTATTTCTCACACCTAGTGAATTGTTGTAGAAACATCTGGTATCTCTATTCAGCTTTATCTGAAAAGTCATTAGTACAGATTTTCTCACTCCTTTTCTAGCTAAAAAGTAATATGAACAAAACTCAAGCATTTAGAAAATTGCCATGATTAAGTTTCTTTAAAAAGATAGCATGTTATTTTGCTTATATGTGCCATCCAAAATTATTTCATTCAGTGCCTGAATAAAGTCTTGCTTCTTCGCTTGTACCCCCTCCAATGCAATTAAATTAAATTAAATATAAACATTCTGAGCCATAGTGAGGAAAAATAATACTGTGCAGCATCTCTGGTTACCTATGCTACTAATTCACATTATACCTATTGGAAGATTTGACCTTGCTCTATATATGTCAACCATCTCATCAGCTGCAACATCAACATTTCAGTGCAAAGCAGCAGTCGTTTTGATTTATTTAGACAAGCTTATCACATTAAGTTACTTACGCTAAAACATTGTTGTAGCCTGTCTAAGCCTCTTTCATTTGCCAGAAGATATTTTAAGCAATGAATGGAAAATAATACTGTAAGATAGGAAGCGTCTTATTTGCTATTCAGATTTTGTCCACTTTTGTTCTCAGGAGATGCTCCAAATTCTCTGTGCTCAGAAGTAAATTCTTAGTTATATTTGCTGATGAAGACTTGATAGAAATCAGGCTTCCATACTTTGGAGAAGATGCCAATATGCAATCTATTTATTAGCCAATGGAAAGGACAAGAGAAAAAAAGTGTTCTACATTCAGAGAAAGTTGTAGCTAGGATCTTATGACCTAGGATTAAAAAAATCTTACACAAGAACATTACCTATAGTAATGCTAATAATATTCCATTCCGCCTATATCAACTCTGATTTTGAAACTTAGTGCATGATTTGATAATATGGGATCTTTCAGATTATAATGCATATTACCAAATGTACACAGTAGCATACATGCAGAAGGAGAGATGAATGTGTAAATGATTATGGAATTCAAGAACATCGATAATTGCACAAACCTAGTTTATTCCCTGCCCAAGCTAGGAGACCTTACTACATTCCAAACAAATGGGTATCCAATCTTTTTTGAAGACTTCCAGCAATGGAGCAACTCCAGCTGTGGGAGGCAAATTGTTCCATTGATTAATCATTCTCACTGACAGAAATTTTCATCTTAGTTCCATATTCGATCTCTCTTTAACATGCTTCCATCCATTGCTTCTTGTCCTGCCCTCAGGTGCTTTGGAGAATGTCAACTTTGACAGCTCAAGTGTCAGAAGACAGCTACCATGTCACCCCTAATCCTTTTCTTCAGTAGGTTAGACATACCTGGTTCCCTTAACTGTTCAACATACAGTTAAGTGACTAGATCCCTTATCATCTTTGCTGCTCTTTTCTGTACTCTTTCTAGGATGTCAGAATATTTTTTATTATTATGACAACCAGAAAGGAATGCATATTCCAACGGTGACCTCACCAGTGCAATGTAGTATACTAATATTACTTCCCATGATCTTACATAAATGATGTTGTCATGGCCTCATCAGATCCCAGTTCAGAGGAGGACGAGGAGTTGGAACTGGGATTGTCCGACAGAGATGGCATGTCTCCCTTGGGATATTTGGAGAGGTCAGGGGCTGAGGACAGTGCTGTCCCAGACCCGTCAGGCATTGGGGGAGGTGGTCAGCTGGAGAGCGAGCTGCCTAACCTCACAGACACAGGGGAGGATCGGCTGCAGATACAGTGCTGTTGAGAGGCAGCAGATCCACTCTGATGAGGAACAGCTGCCTCCTCCACTCAATCAAAGGGCATGGAGAATAAAATGGAGGCAAGCTCAAAGGAGGCCTGTGAGGCTACTCAGGAGAAGGTCACCCCCCCCTCCTCACAAGGACCACCTGGCATGGGTTGACATAAGGAGAAACCAGGGGAATTTTCTTTCAGGATCACAAATGTTTGCTTTGGCTTATGCTCCCCCGGCTTTGGAAAAAGTCAGCCTTGACTCTTGTTTCTGCCTGTGCCTTGCCTTTGTCTTGTGGATTGCCTTTACTTGTGGACTTGCTTTGCCTTGTTGGACTTGTCTTTTGCCTTAAGGACTGGCCTTTGGCCTCATGAACTTGCCTGATGCTGTGAAATTGCCTTCCATTTGGATCTTGATTCTGGGCCTTGCCCCGTGAGCTTGCACCTTTTCTTTGGATTTCCTCTCTGTCTTTACCAATTGGTTTTGTTTGTTGACTAGCTTTTATTTGTGGGAGGGTGTCTGCTTTCAGGGAGTGTGGGGTGGAGTCTTACCAGCCATTGTAGGATTGTTTGTTGTGGCAGCTAACAGGGCAAAAAGGTCTCTATTGATGCCTTGGATTATGAGTTCAGCACAAGAATCACTAGGTAAACTGAGTGCAAGAACATACACAAAGTTCAGGGAAACAATCCACGAGTCAAACAGGTCAGGATACATGGCACAAGAACACAAGGGAAAGAACTGGGCACATTGCTACTGAAACACTCAAGTTCTCAGGGTGGGATTAAGTAGGAAACAGCATTCACACATTCTGTGCCTTCATCCATCTCCAGATAGGGTGAGAATGAGAGGCACACCTGCACCTGCAGGAGTTCCAAAAGCATGCACCAAAACCAGGCTGTGAATTGGGTACTTCAGTCCAATACAATGTGCTTGGAAAACCCAGGCAGCTGGAAAATGTGGCACACATACTGCACTGTCCCCTGTGCCATGGTGGACTTGCATAAAATGGACCATCCTGGTAAGCAATTTTGGGAGGTCAGTGATGAAGTCCATGGACACACTTCCCCAGTCTTTCTGGCATGTGCAATGTCAATGTTCCAAGTAATGCACCCATTGAAAGCAGAACTCTGAAACAGATATATTCCTCAAAGAACAATTTATTGGATACATCATATTGGCACAATTGGTGAAAACCAATTCTGAATGTTCCCATGGTTTTCACCTAATTAAAAAGTAAAAGTTCCCCCTTCCCCACACATCAGTCACGTTGGAATGTCCTTGGTTCCCACAGGAATTTTTTTTGTTTTAACTACAAACCCCAATTATCTATGTCCTCCCCCTTCCTGACTGCCTTGTGGCAACCCTGAAGCCTTAAAGATGGCCTCAGCCAGGTTCTGGAACTGTTGAAAGGACTGTGTTGTAAATTGGAGATAGATGATGTCATATCCTTGTTCAGTTTTGACATAGATGGCCTCTTTAACCCTTCTTTCAAACAAACGGTGGATTTTGTTATCTTCAAAAGAGTGGTATTTGTTTTTTAAATGCAGATGGATTGCTGAATCTTCCCCTGATAGGTTTGTTCTTTTATGTTGTGCCATATCTTTCCAGAGATCTTCCCAGAGATTGATGTCAGGCTGATTGGTCTATAGCTGTGATGGCAAACCTATGGCACAGGTGACATGCGGAGCCATTTGTGTGGGCACTCGAATCCCAGACAAACTTACCTGCACTGCGCATGCACACACTTCCCAACTGATTTTCAGCCTGTTTGCAGCCTTTTTCAGCCTTCCTGAGGCTCAAGGGAAGCCTCTGAAGGCCAAAAAACGGGCTTGTTTCAGCACTTCTGGCAATTCTGGAAATACCGGAAGTGCCAAACCAGAAGTGTCAAAACAGGCCTGATTTTTGGTCTCCCAGGACTGCAGAGGCTTCCCTCGAGGCCGCAAACGGGCTGAAAATCAGCTGGGAGGTGCAAGCATGTGCAGTGCAAGTAAGGGGGTGGGAGATGTTGCACATGCATGCACAGGCAGGCGGGGCATGTTGCCTTCTGGGTGCTGGCACGCAAGCACAAGCATGAGCATAATTTTCAGCACGGGAGCCTAAAAAGGTTAGCCACCACTGGTCTATCATTTCCTGGATCTCTTTTTCCTCCCTTGTTGAAGATGGGAACTACAACAGTTCTTTTCCAGTCCTCTGGTAGTTCCCTGGTGCTCCAGGACCTTGAAAGGTATGGTTCAATGGTTCTGAAAAACTTCTGCCAGGGCCTTCAGCTCTTTGGAGTGTAATACATTTTGTCCTGGTGATTTGAACTCATCTGTAGTGGACAGATGTTTTTACCATTTTGTTGCCTATTTTAATTATTTCTAGTCTGTCTTTTATGTTGTTTCTGGTAGGTTGGGCTATTTTTTCTTTTGCATGAAGACAGATGCAAAGAAGGAATTAAGCAGCTCTGATTTCTCCCTGCTGCCCATTACTTTCTTGCCATTATCTCTCATTAGTGGACTGATTGTTTCCTTGATTTTTTCCCGTTTTATAATGTTGAAAGAGACTTTTAAAATTATTCTTGATATTTGTTGCCTTAATTCATTCTGAGCCTTAGTTATATACTGGTATTCTGGCTTAGTTATGTGTCCCACTTGCCATTTTTTATACATAACCTTTCTGTCTTTCAGTTTATCAGAAAGTTCTTTATGCAAACCATGCTGATTTCTTCTTTAATTTCTTATTTTTCTTTTTCAGTGGCATTGTAATGGACTGGGCTTTTATAATAACTTTTTTCAGTGTTTCCCAAACTTCTTGAATTGTTTTCTCCTTTAAAAAAATTATCTATGGAATCCTTCCCAAGATCTCTCTAAATTTGGTGAAAACAGCTCTTTTAAAGTATAAGACACTAGTTTGATTTTGTTCTATTGCTTGTATCTGCATTATATTGAATTCCAATATGACATGGCCATTCTCCCCTCTTAAAACCCTCCAGTGCTAAAACCCACAATTTCTGAAGGCAATTGTTCCACTGGTTAATTCTTCTCACTATTAGGAATGTTCTCCTTAATTCTAGTTTGCTTCTCTCCTTAGATAGTTTAAGGCTAGGTCATACCAGCCAACAGATGCAAAAATGTAAAAAGGACACAGCGGATGAGCAAATTTTCCATCCGTTGTTATCCGCTCTCAAAAGTGCCCCAAATTTGCATAAACAGAGCGGACAACAATGGAAAGGAACGGACATGAGGAGGATATAGCGGGGATGTAAAGCGGACGTTCGTAGGAAGCCTAGCGGATGAAAGCGGATGGAAGCGGATGACACATCCGCAGGGCTTCCAGGGGAGAACAGCGAAGCGGACGCGTAGCGGAAGGAACGGATGTGTAGCAGATGACGTGGATGCATCACGGACGCCTATAGGATGCATAGCGGATGCAAAGCGTTCACTGCACATGCGGGGAGGATGAATTGCGGAAGCTCTGTGGATATAAAAGAAGGCAGCTCGCAAGCAGGTCACCATTCAGAGGAAAGACCTGCTGCCAGAGACATCTTGAGAGAACACATGGGGAAGAAGAGGAGGCCTGTGCCTACTCCTGCCAGCACTGGCAAGAAGAACAGAACCACCATCCCACCCCCTGGTGCTGACTCTGAAGCTGCTGCTGCTGGTGGTGGTGCTCCTGGTGTTGCTGCTGGTGGTACTTCTCCTGCTGCTGCTGGTGTTGCTGGTCCTGCTGCTGCTGGTGGTGGTACTTCTGCTGCTGCTGGTGCTTCTCCTGCTACTGCTGCTGTGGTGGACCAGCCCCAAGGCCCTCAAAGCCCTGCTGCTGAAGGCCCTGAAGTCCCTGCCAGAGGGAGGAAGAAGCAAGGCAAGCAGAAGGGGGAGAGGAAACAGTACTCCATTTCCGAGGACCATAAGGAGGAGGTGCTGGAATGGCTGAGGGAGAATGAGTACCTGTGGAGGAAGGGCCACAGGCTCTATCATGACACCAAGTGGAAGCAGGCAGCGTGGAGACAGAAGGCAGAGAGCCTGGGCTACACTTCAGATGTCCTCCTGGGGTGGTGGAAGCATATGCACACCTGGTATAGCAAGCTGCACCTGAAGAGATCTGGGCAGGCCCTATCAAGCTCACTGACCGGGAGACCTATGTCATGGCGAGGTGCAGCTTCCTGGAGGGTGAGATCCGCCACCTAGGAGCAGCCCTTCTGTCAACATTCTCCCTCAGTCAGCCCACACAGAGAGCCACTCCTCTTCCAGCCAGGAGACAGCTACAGTGTCCAGGCAGATGTCTTTGGAGGGCCCCACGACAGAGACCCCCCCACACAGCTGCACTCCCCGTGCCAGAGGACGTGGAGGATCCCCTGTCTCAGATGGAGCAAGAAGAGGCAGCCACCAGAGACCAACCCACACCCACACCCACCTCCACCTCCACAGAGAGCAGGCAGAGAGGCAGACCGGAGGGACAGAGCCACACTGTCCTCTTGGAGATGAGGGACACAATCAAAGCAAGCACAGATCTCCTCTCCCAGCTGGTCCACTTTGACAAACCATCCTCCAACCGCAAGCCCTTCATCACGTACGTGGGCCAGAGCCTCATGGACATGTCCGAGGCCCAGTACCAGGCGATGAAGGAGAGGATCACAGCTCTTCTGCACCACCCTCCAGGGCCAGCTGAACCTGCTGCTACCCACTCCAGGTCTGCTCCTCCACCCCAGCCGATGTCACAGCCCTTCCACGGATTTCAGCAGCCCCTCGCCTACCAAGCCTACCACTACCAGGACTTCCCACAGCAGAGGCAGCCCTTCCCAGTCCATACCCAGGTTCCTCAGATGCCACAGACGCTAGTTATGCCTCAGCTGACCCAGCTGCAGACCAGACAGCCCCACTACACTCCTCCTTCCTCCACCCCACAGCCAAGCCCTTCCTCAGAACATCTGTCATCAGTGTTGGGCCTCACATCCCAGGTCCTTGAGGAAGTACCTCTCAACCTCACGGGACTGAGTCAGCTCTCTGAGAGCTTCCTGCACACACCAACTCCTGTTGTACTCTCGGAGCCAGGCACCCCAATGGCACCTCAGACCAGCACTCCAGCAACAGCCATCTCCACATTCCCTGGCCCCTTTACATCTGAGACGATGGGCACGCCTCAGAGTGATTGAAAAGAGTGCCAGAGACTGAGTTGTTACCTGCTCACCTTATCTTTGCTTAAAGACACTTTACTTGGGTCATTTTGTTTTTTAATAAAGTCATACAGTTTGTTATTAATAAAGGTTATCTTTGCTTCACACACTTGGTTCATTGTTGGGGAAAACTTTGAAAAAAGGGTTAAGCCTTTGCATGCTTGTGGGATGGGTAAGGATAGCTGTGGGATGGATAGCTGTGGGATGGGTAAGGATAGCTGTGGGATGGATAGCTGTGGGATGAGTAAGGATAGCTGTGGGATAGATAAACCTCCAGTGCAAGCATAGTGGGACTGTATGGTCCACCCTCCCAGCTACCACACATATGGCCCTTTATTATCAATAACAATTTAATCATTGATCCACACATTTCAACATAAACAAAACCCTTTATTAATGCCCTATTAATTGTAAGGCCACTTAACATACATAGCACAATCTCATCAGTGTGATGAGACAGGCTGAAGGAAGCATCCATTAAGCATCTACCATCCTGTCTTGCCACTCCACTGCTCCAGCTGGGGAATTGCACCAGTGTTTCAGGAGGTTGTGCTGCTTCTTCCCTCCACGTGAAGCTCTGTTGGGGCCTTGCACATCCACAGTGTCTATCAGGTTTAGTCCTTGCCTCCATTCACCAGGCTCCATATCCTCATTGCCTTGTTGGTGGTCCACAAGCCTGTTCTGCAACACTGGGTAGCGGGTGCGCATGAGATTGTGCAGGATGCAGCAAGCTTCCATAATGCTCCTCACGGTCTGTGGGCAATGCTGCATGGTGGTGAGAAGTACCTGGAACCTGTTGGCCAGGATGCCAAAGGCATTCTCCACCACCTGTCTTGCCCTGGACAGCCTTTCGTTGAAGATCCTCTCTTCACGGGTGAGGTATCTGGAACTGTAGGGCTTCATGAGGTAGGTTCTGAGGGAGAAGGCGTCATCTCCCACGATGAAGTAGAGCACATCTTTTGTGTTGTTGGGTAGGGGTCTGGATCTGGGAAACCCATGAAGAGGTTGCATTCCAGCCCACCCTTGAGGTGACTGGCATTGTATATCTGGGCATCTGAAGCTGACCCGTTGCCTGAAGCATCGATGTAGATGAACTTGTAGTCAGCATCGACCATGGCAAAGAGGATGATGCTGAAGAAGCCCTTGTAGTTGAAATAAGTGGACCCTGAGTTGGGTGGAGCTTTGCAGGCCACGTGCTTCCATTTATGGCTCCAATGGTGTGGGGAAAGTTCCACCTCTGATACCACTGCTCTGCAACTTTCCTCCAGCCTTCTTCAGTGGTGGGGCACTGGAGGAGCTACTCCACATATTCTTCGATGATGGCCTGCACCACTTCTCTGACCACAATGCTGATGGTGTTGTGTGGCACCCTCCAGGCATACTGCATGTTTCTGTATGTGATCCCAGAGGCCAGGTGGTGCAGAGTCAGTGCCACCTTCAGTCCAGGATCCAGGCTGGGGTGGAAGTTGGTGCTCGGCTTGGTCAACCTGAGTCTCAGACGCTCTACAATTTCGTCAAACAGGGCTGGTGGCATCATCATGAAGTGCTGGAATGCACGAGTGTCTTCATTCCTCAAGTCCACCATCAGCTTGTCATACAGTCCAAACTCCGCTCTTCTCCCGATCCATCGTCGGACCCAGACAGTTCTTGGACGTCTCCTTCTTCTCTTTGTGTAGGTAAGGTGAAACAGTCTGATAGGGCTTGGTTCTGGTGTTGAATGATGGCGGCTACCAAAAGGAGTGTGCGATGATCCATGGTGGAGATCAATGGATGATGTGGAAGAGCAAGAGCAAGGCTGAAGAGGTCTGCACACCAGGGCTGCTGGACTGAAAGTGAGATCCAGGTGATTTCCTCCCCCTTTTTATAGGAAATGTCGGTTTTCTGCTAGGTGTCCTTCCACATACTCTAGGCATCCTCCAGACATCCTAGATATCCGAGATACGTCCCATACACGAACGTTTTGTCCGTTTTAATGCTTTCTATACGAGATGCATCCGCTTTCATCCTTTCTATTTCCGTGCTACTAACGCTGTGTGGATGTTCCGCGTACCTTTCGCTTCCTCCCTCTTTCCATTTTCCGCTGGAGCGGATGTGAGTTGCACGGATGGCCAGAGGATGCCGAGAGGATACATCGGACATGTAACAGATGACAACGGACGTAGAACGTTTGTTGCCCGTATGTGTCGCATAGGTAGATCGTACGCGGCGGAAAGTTCATCTGCTCAAAAAGTTTTGTGCAGCTCAAAACTTTTTGAGCGGATGAAATAGCAGTAGACGGATGTTTTACGGATAGAGCATATGAAACACGTACACAGTGAGTACCCAACGGATGCATCGCGTTTTCCAATGGATGGCAAGCTTTTTTGTCCGTTTTACATCCTCTTTGCATCCGTTGGTTCAGTGTGACAGGGGCTTTACATCCATTGTTTCTTGTCCCGCCTACAAGTGCTTTGGTAAATAAGTTGGCCCCTCTGCCTTGTGTCAGCTCTTCAAGTATTTGAATACATCTCCTGCTTTATATCTGAGTTTTTCTTCCTTCCCATCACTCTCTATCTCCTTGTTTGATTGGTTTTCTTGGGGTTTATGCTTGGGATAAGATCCTAAAGATTGGTCACCCTCAGTTTTAGTTTAGGGCCCTTTAGATAAGCTGAGCAAGTTGTTTTCCAAATACAGTCTTCCTGGTTATTGTGAGGCGCAGTCCATCTCTTGCTAGAAGCCCTTCTTGTAGGTAATGTAGACCATGATTTAGGAATCCGATTTTTTCTTAGTGGCACCATCCCTTAAACCAGGGGTCCCCAAACTTGGCAACTTTAAGACCTGTGGACTTCAAACTTAGCTGACTGGAGAATTCTGGAAGTCCACAAATTTTAAAGTTACCAAGTTTGAAGACCTCTGCCTTAAGCCAATGGTTTATTTCTAAAATCCTTTGTTCCCTTATTAGATGTTGATTTTTTGTTGGAAGTACAGATCAAAACACCACCTGTGTTCCTAACATCTTAACTTGCTCATAGTCTCTTGATATTTTTTTCAAGTTCATTGTCATGTCATTCATCCCCAAGAAAAGGATAGATCTGTGGATTTATTTCAGTAAGGCTCCAGCCATATCTTTGATTTTGCTCCAGGGAGACAACATACCTCCCTAGATTGATTGTCCAGACCAGTGGTCCCCAACCTTTTTTGTACCAGGGACCAGTTTCACGCAGAAACACTTTTTCAAGGACCGGCAAAATCAGTTCTTCCCCAATAGTAAAGGGCTTCTTTACTATTTCTTTACTAAAAACATATTTTTATATATATTTTAATCACGATTATTCATTCTTTGCGGCCCGGTACAAAATGATCCACGAACCGGTACCGGTCCGGGGCCCAGTGGTTGGGGACCCCTGGTCCAGACTACAAACTGTTGATTCTGTTTTCCTGATATGTGAATCTCCTATCACCAACAGTTGCCTTACGTCTGGATTACTTTTCTTCCTATCACAGAAGTACCTCTGTTAGCAAAAACAGTGTGGGGGGAAGGCCGCGCATGCCCGCCATTGCCCATATCATCTAGCTACAGAATGTTAACTTCCTTGGGAAACAGTGGCTCAAGACTTCCCCACTGCCAGGTTAAAGTGCTGCCCATCCATCCTTGAATTGGCAGAAAGCTATACCATTTTGAAATTTGTTGTCAACATTACTGATCTCTGTCCTGGCTCTATTGCATCTGTTCCAGCTCACTTTCCTAATTATGTAAGGGCATGGCAGGTCAAAAGTCCCAACAGTAAGAATTAAAGTGAGGTTGGAGATTCATTCTCTGAGCCTGTGAATTGGTTTCTGAACATTTCGTTACCAGGCTAGGCAAAATCTTCAGTGGAATTAAGGGGATGTCAATGTCAGTGTTCCTCTGTTTATATTCGTAAGGGCTTTGTGTGGTCAGTAAGTCTTGTAATGTATGTAGGTCATGTGATGGTGACCTTAGAATTCAATTCGACCACACGACCAGAGACAGCACTGACCTTCAACAAACCCATGCAAGCAGTACTTCACAGCCCAATGACCCTCACCTGACATGACCTCTCCATCACAAGACCCCCCCAACTTGACACAACCCACACCTGACCCATCCCAAGACCCATCCCAAGTTGCTGACCCAATGTAACTCTCATCTGACATGACCTCTCCATCACAAGACCTACTGACCAAACAAAGCCCTTGTAAACAGAGGAACACTGACACTGACATGCCCTAAACTTGCTGAAGAAGTTACCCAGCCTGGTAGCTAAATGTTTGGAAATCAACCCACAAGTTCTGAGAACAAACTTCCACCCCCATCTTGTACCCTATACAAGATCTTTGAAAATCTTTCACTCCTTATCCAAGAAGCTTCTTTTTTGCCTGTGTTCAACAGTAATAGGACAGAGGGCAGAAGCCATCCTGCAGAAAGCACAGCTCCAACTTCTCAAAAGAATAAGACAGGTTAATGTTATAATTAAGGCAGCTTTGAAGAAGCTTCTTGAATGAGAAGTGAAATGTCTTCAGAGAAAAAACAGAAAGTTCAGTTGCCTCTTGAAAAGACACCTTTTGAGACAATCATGACCTGGATGACTGAGAATCTCCATAAACAAAGACAGGGTTGGGTTTTTCCAGCCAGTCCACTTTAATTTTTTGCACTAAATCAAGAATGTCCATCAGGTACTTATAGGACTCTGCCTGCTGAAATGTCTAGGGCTATTAGGAAATCCAGCTTAGCACAGATGTGTGCATTCCTTTAGGGAGACAGCAAGAGACTAGCAGCAGATGATGCTGACAAGGGAGTCTGGAAGGAACATCTCTGCATCAGCTTAGAATGGTTCATAAGTGCCTCTCTGCTCCACTTGTGATCAGTTACTAATAGAACAGATTTTGCACATTTTTGCAGTTGTTGACTTAAGGGAAATATTACAGTAGTGTAATACCAATAGAGCCAAGGATGAATTAAGCCTTTATCTCTCATGCACTAGGTGCTGTTGAAGGCAATGTAAAAAAATGTTGCTAGGCCATGTTGTACTAGGACTGAGGATAAATGATATTTACTCATTCCTTTACTGCCAATGCTTCATGCTGCTGGAAGCTAATGGAGTGCTCTTTTGACAATCCAGCACCAATTCTCTCCCTTCTCTGTTGGCCTGGTAGAGCTATCTTGCATGACAACTGAGTTGCCATTTTGGTTATCAGTATGTATTGTAAATGATTTCAAAAGAATATTTAACATGAGCATAATTTTTATAGCAAGCTGCTATTTGTAAACTTCTTAGCATATAAAGTTAACATTTCTATAAGATTTATTTTGCAAATCTTTTGTATGCTTTCCTATTTATTGCTTTATAGCTTTCTTCTTGCAGATCAGAAAAATATAAATAATACAAATAATACATCATATCAAAAGTTAGAAATCTTTGCATAAAAGCATTTCCAATGAAATACCAAACTTAGATAAAAGGTCAGTGATGATGGAATGAATAAGCTGGCTAGAATTTGATTTTACATGGATAATAATGTGTGGAAATACTTTAAAAATAAAATTCAATGCTTTGAGTAAAACCATTTAATACTGAACATATATTGTACAATATGTATATTAGTTTAATAAAAGAAGCCTCTATTTCCCAGTCCTGTAGGGTTTTGAGATCCTGGAAGACCCTCAAATGGTATTTTATGCTTAAATATTATGCCAGAGAGCTAGTGGAGGATGAATTTTATGCAGTAAGATACAATGTATTTTCCTTAGCCAAGCAGAACCCACTCACTCACTAGCATAGGAAGAGGAAGCAATAACATATTACACTTGAACACATATACAATTCACCATGAGGAACAAGCAGAGGTAGCCAGGAGTTGGACTGTGAATGATGATGAAAAGTTATCAGGCAAGGAATGAATGATTGAAGGCCAGGTAAGTCAGAAAAAGTTGATAGAGATTGGCTTTGGGCCATGATGGCAAATCTATGTCATATGTGCCAGAGGTGGCTCGCAGGCCCTCTCTGTCAACATGCGCACTGTTGCTAGCTGTTCTTCTGATTTCTGGCATGCACATGCGCACCAGCCAGCTGGTTTTTGTGGGCACCGGAGTACCAGAAAATGGCCAAAAAACAGGCTATTTTTGGACTGTTTTCAGGCTGTTTTCCAGGCTGTTTCTGGCTGTTTTTCTGGCTATTTTTCAGGTGGTTTTCATGCTGAAAACGGTCAAAAAACGCCCAAAAAACAGGCATGCACGCACCAGCCAGCTGGTCTTCGGATTTCCATCCTATTTGTCATCTCCTAAGATAAAATAATACATACATATACATCGAAATATACATATACATAGAAGTATACATAGAAAAAGAACCAAGATAGAAATAACTTAGGAAAGATACAGATCCCACCCTAAGTTGCACATATACAGTTTTCCTACAGCCCTTGAGAAGTCAGAGTGAGCAGGTGCTGCAAAAACCCCTGTCTTGCTTCAGGATTGCAGTGGGGCAAAAACTAGTGAATGAACCAAGTTTCCCTAAATGAAATAGAAGAGACCTTTTCTGTCTCCTCTTGCTTAGAGAAAACCTGGAGAGAAGTTGATATGGAAAGAGCGGGTAGAAGATGCAGTGACAGGCATCAAAGGAACCAACATGCTCCTGGAGAGGACAAAAATTGAGACAGGTGACAACCAAAGGAGGAGGTATTTTATGTATTTATATTATAACCTTGGTTTTTCATTCAGGGGCTTAAA
Source organism: Laticauda colubrina (assembly GCA_015471245.1). Classification (NCBI taxonomy): domain Eukaryota; kingdom Metazoa; phylum Chordata; class Lepidosauria; order Squamata; family Elapidae; genus Laticauda; species Laticauda colubrina. The sequence goes on from BLBF01000025.1 coordinate 22,914,138, forward strand.
GTGCCACAAGTACCACTCCTTCCACCTGATTTTCTCCATTCCTCTGGTGTCTGTTCAATGGCCCCTCATTCGCCCTGCAGTCATGTCACTCTGGCAAGCCAATCGCCATCGCCCCTCAATCGCCACCCAGGGGTGGCTGCCCAGGAGCAGCAAAATTAGAGAGCGTAGCGTTCATTTTCTCCACAACTTCGTCCCAAAAAGCCTGCCAAGAAGGGGCTTTGACGAGCCATTCTGTCAGGCTTGTAGGAACCCAGTTAGAAAAACCCTCTACCTGGGGTAACTGGGAATTCTACCGCGTCTTGGTTTCGGAGGGTCTTCCAGTTAAGGGTAGGCCGAGAGTGAGGCCACGAGGCAGGGGCATATAAAAGGAGCGGCCCTTTCTACAGGCTCCGCCTCGGTATCATCTGCAGATCGGAGGGAAAGGGGTACTTTCAAGAGGGCTGCCTTGACTGGCTTTGGCTGAAAGGGGGGGGGGGGAGAGAGAGAGAGAGAATCCGAAACGCAATTATTTGGCTTCATGTTCTTTCAATGGCTCAGAATCTCCATTTTTGGACGGCGCAAATCTCCAAGGAAGGGCTTCCCCCCCCCCCCCCCCCCCCCCCCGCCCATTGGCGCAAGTGTCACCCACCAACTTGCAGCGAGACGGCGTCGTAAAAACTCGGGCAGTGGCTCTCCGGGAAGGGATGCAGACAAGAGGGCAGCAATTAGCGGGAAACCGGTCCCCGCTGTCTGCCCGTTGCGCGTTGCTCTGCTTCTCTTCCAATTAGCGAGACAACGCTGTCGAGAGCACACGAAGCGGTGAGGCAACAAGAGCAGAGGTTTTTCAAACCTCACTTCGCGATGATGTTTTGCGAAATATGGCTGCAATTAAATCGTTTCCGCCGAGGAGTTGACGGTTTCGCCACACGCTTTGCTTGGCTAGCCAATCTGCTAGAGGTTTGCCAGCAAAATTTAAGCCATTCTTCTCCAGGAAAACCATGTAAGGAAGGCGCTGCAATCCACCGCGCGAACGAACAGGCAGAAACCTCTGCCGACTGAAATGAGACGAGTGGCTCTTGTAACCTCTGCTCGACCAGCAAGCCTATTAGAGTTGACAATAGTTGCAGGCCAGGGAAGAGCCCGTTTTACCCCCAAGGGAGGCGGAATAAATGGAAGGGGGTTCCTTTTCCCAAAGGAGGACGAACGAGCCGCGGGCTCCTTCCCAAAAGCGGACAGCCCGCACTTCCTGCCCCCCTTTTTTTCGCAAGTAACCGAAAAAACGCAGTGCAACCTAGCAACAGCTTGGATCCCTTAGGCCGCAGATCCTTGCCGCTGTGAATTCCACGCCATCTTTGGCGGCACTTTTTATCCCCAGCCTCCTCAGTTCGTGGCCTCGAAGCCTTTTGGAATGTGATCCACGCAAGAAATCTAAATCTCGGCAACTCCAGCTATCTTGCACCCATTTCTCCTGGGGAGGAGGTTTCAGCCCTGGGGGGTGGGCCGCGCCTGCTTTCTCTCCCAGAAAACCGCAAACGGCGCTGAGGTAATCTTTGGGGTGCCTAAGGGTTTGACACTCGGCATCCGGCCAGCCCCGAAACTCCCTGTACCTTTCCCCACCCTCATATAAAACCCGCTGGGCCGGCGGCTGAAACGAGCGCTTCGAAGTCAAGAGGGCTGTGTGGTTAACGAGCGTCGCTGCTCAGGGCCCTTCCGAACAAACGGAGCCTGTAAAACAACCCAAGGCGGGCGGCGGCGGTTTTTTTTTTTTCTTTTTTTTTTCTTTCCCTTTTCAAGTCCTAATGAAGCTGCTGCATGAACGTTTCCAATCCCCCATGGCTTTAAATAAAATCAGAAGATAATCAGAAGCTGTGGAAAGAGCGAGTAAAGGGAGTATTTACGGGCGGAAGCTGCGCAAAGAGGTAGTGGCTGCGGCTGCTATTGATGTCTAAAATGATGGATAACGCGAGAATGGCAAATATACTATTTGTCTAATGGCTCTGCAATTAAATTCCCCTGTAAATGACCCATGCCTCATTTCATCCTAATCTATGGAATTTTGATTGAATTCGTCAGCTCTAATTGAAAAATACGGCACGTTAATGTGTGCTTTGCAAATTCCTAACTAGAGCGGTTTTAACGATCCCTCAGCCCTCTGCCCCGCAAAGCCTGGAGACTTTCAAGAGGAAAAAAAAAAATGTGGAAAACTGGGCGCCTCTCCTGGCTGCGGTCGCGACACAGACAGACAGACAGACAAAAGCTGCGCTCGGCCGCCTCATCCACCTTTCCAACCAGGAAAAAGATGCAAAGCCCACCTCGTCTTCATGCAAGCCTTGGGTCTGCAGAGCGTGGTGTTTGACTTATCTCTTCCTTCAACTCGAAACTCTCAGACTCGTGATCTAAAAGGAGTTTCTTCCCAAGCGGGGCCTATCAAGCTCCGAAAACAATGTCCCTACAAGAGGCTGAATTTCTATCCCAGAGGACTCCAAACTTTGCAACTTTAAGACTTGTGGACTTCAACTCCCAGAATTCTCCAGCCAGCCATGCTGGCTGAGGAATTCTGGGAGTTGAAGTCCACAAGTCTTAAAAGTTGCCAGGTTTGGGGACTCCTCTCTCCAGTCCGTTTCCCCGTGCTTACTTCTTTGTAACCCCTTTTTCTGGAACGAGATACTGCCTATCAGTGATGGACAGACTCTTAACTATAGGTTTTTAATTACCAGTAAATACACATAGTCTCTCTGCCCCACCCTGTTATATTGGTTTCAATGCAATAGGGGTGTTTTCGGAAGCGAATAGTACGTTTTTGTGCTCGCCCCTCTACCGCCCTGAGGTGGTGTTTGTTTTTTCTAAATAATGCCACTTCTTCAGCCTCCTGGCCTCTTACACCTTGAGTTTTGAAAGGCTTTCTGAGGCAAAGTCCATCTTGCAAAGAAAATTCCTGCTCTTGGAGGAGTGGGCGGGAATCCGACAAGACTCCTTCCTTCAGAATGAACTTTGTTCGGATTCGGGTCATTTAGGAAAGGGATCGCCAACCTTTTGGACCTCAGGGACCACCAAACTCATAATTTTAAATCCCAGGAACCACCAACCGGTTTTGTGGGTGTGGCCTAATTTGTGGGTGTGGCTTGGTGGTCATATGACTGGCTGGGCATGGCTTGTATGTAAATATTATAAATATTTATATAAATATTGATTTTTTTTTAAAAAAAAGAGCAACTTTTACCCAAGATCAGGCAAAGCAGGCAGACAGATTGAGTTGCTCACAGAATCACAGATTTATTCAGATATTTATCTATCTGCCATTGGCTAGCTCAGTCTTTCACATAAAATTTGCTTGCAAGCAAACTCACAAAATTAACTCACAAAATACCATGTATGTAAATATTGATTTTTTTATTTAAAAAAGAGCAACTTTTACCCAAAATCAGGCAAAGCAGGCAGGCAGATTGAGTTGCTCACAGAATTATTTCGTGATCTCTCTATCTGCCATCGGCTAGCTCAGTCTGTCACATAAAATTTGCTTGAGGTGAGTCTGCACTGAATAATAGAACCTTCAGTCCTATGGGAGGTTAGGCTGTACTTAAAAGAAGAGCTGAAGATCTAAAGACTAGAAAGCAAGAAATCCAACCATTTCCTGCTTCCTAGCTAATCTAAATCTCCTGGCACAGCAAAACAGCTGATGGCTGGGAAAAAAGCAATTTAGCAGCCAAGTTTGCCAGTGGGCAGGGAGGGTTCCCACCGGCCATGTGGGTGATGCAGCCTTGTGTTTCAGTGCAGCCTGGATTAATTGCTTTGTGGGGGTGATCTGGGAGTGAGATTTCTCTGTGGCCCACCAAAATTTGCTCACGGCCCACCAGTGGGTCGTGGCCCACCAGTTGGCGACCCCTGATTTAGGGCATGTGAAATAGCTTCCCATTTTGGGTTTAATGATGTAAAATTGTATCAAGTTTTCTGCCAAATATATGCTCCCATCACACCTCCCAGAATGAAAATGATGGCTAGTTCTCCCATCTCTCCCCCATTAATAAGAATCTATTTGACCTACAGAGATATGTATGTATACATCTTCATGGTATATATTGGTGTCTATTGGTACTTGCTACGATGAACTTTACAGTTCAACAATAGGACTTCAGGAAAGTCATAGATATTGTATTTATAAGTTTTAGGATCAATTTATGATATCATAAATTGGTCCTAAAATTCATTAATACAATCATGAGCGTAGATATCAAAAACAGTTATGGCAGACACTACACAACATACATTTAAAAGTCTGTGCAGATCAGAAAAAATGCTAATTGAAGAATGTATATATTTGCCCAGCTAGACTCCCTACCACCTGGTGCAGAGTGCTGAATCCTGGAGCAGATTTTTGCCTCAGGAGCCTAGCCCAACCCTTCATTCTCTCTAACATCGTCGTCCTTTACCTAAAACCTGGCTGGTGTTTTTAGAAGCCAAAAGGCAAACATCTTGTTGAATACCAAGGAAAGCTGAACATCAAAAAATGTATACTATTGTCGCGAGTCCTGCACTGGTGAAGGAAGAAGCCAATATGGTATAGTAATTAAGGGGTAAGTTAAATAGTTAATGGCAGTTTTCTGCCTTCTGCACAGAGGTGGATTTGAAGCTGTACGGATGCAGACTGATAACTCAGCAAGACGCCCATAACAAAGAACATTTATTGGTTCATCAGGTATCCTCATAACTCACGTTTGTGATGAAGTTCTTCTTTAATGACCAATCCTTTGTATCCCTATATCTATCTATCTATCTATCTATCTATCTATCTATCTATCTAGCCTTGTAGTAAAAGATAGTTATCTTCTAACCCATCTCGTAGCGATAGAAAGAAGCTACCATGAGTTGGAGAGTTCAGACAAAGAAAGAGGAAAACCTCCCCCAACCCATCAAAAGTCAATTCAATGACCAATCAGAATTACAGATGTGGCCACGTGACATGAACTACATTTCCCAGGATATCTTTAACTACATTTCCCATGATGCATTCCCTTAAGGGCACAGCTCATAATTCCTAAGTAACTATCCAATTCCCATAGACTGGCTGGGACAGCACATGCAGGCAGACCTCAGTTCAAATCAACTGTTAGCAAACTTGAGTTATCACAGTTCAGTTAATGACTGTTCGAAGTTACAACTTCACTGAAAAAAATGACATGACTGTTTTTCACTCTTACGACCTATTGCAGATCCCCATGGTCATGTCAGAATTCAGATGCTTGACAAGTGACTCATTTTAAGATGGTTGCAGTGTCATGGGGTCATGGGATCACCTTTTGCAACCTTCTGACAAGCAAAGTAAAGGAGGAAGCCAGACTGACTTTAGAACCATTTTACTAAGTTTGCAACTACAGTGATTCACTTAAAAATTGTGGCAAGAAAGGTTATGAAATGGGGCAAAACTCATGTAAAAATCTCTTAGCAACAAAAATTTTGGGCTCCCTTGTGGTTGTAAGTTGAGGAGTACCAAATCAAGTGACTAAATTAGTGTATGAGTGAAATGCTATGGACATAGTATACTTAAACTTCAGCAAGGCATTTGACAAAGTACACTATAACCTACTTCTTGTTAAACTAGAAAAATGTGAGATAGGTAGCACCACCAGATGGATTCATAACTGGCTGACAAACTGCACTCAATGAGTAGTCCTTAATGGGTCTATGTCTACAAGGAGGGAAGTAAGCAGTGGGGTACTATAAGGTTTCATCTTAGGCCCAGTACTCTTCATAAATGGCTTAGATGAGGGAATACAAGGGAAACTCATTAAATTTACAGATGATACTAATCTGGCAGGAATAGCCAATCCCCAGAAGGCAAGCTCAGGATCCAAAAAGATGTTGACAGACTTGAACAATGGGCCATTTCCAACAACATGAAATTTAATATGGAAAAAAGCAAGCTTTTACACTGAGGCAGGAAAAACCAAAGATACAAGTACAGATTAAATGAAACAAGGCTCAAAAACAATAACTGTGTGAGAGGAACCTTGAAGTCCTAATGGATCACTTAAACATGAGCCAGCAGTGTGCAACAGCAGTCCAAAAAGCTAATATAATCCTTGGTTGTATAAACAGAGGCATATAATCAAAATCATGTGAATTATTAATACCACTTTATAAAGCCTTAGTAAGACCACACCTGGAATACTGCATTCAGTTTTGGTTATCAACATTACAAAAAAGATGTTGAGACTTTGGAAAAAGTGCAAGGAAGAGTAACTAAGATGAGTAAGGATCTGGATACCAAAATATATGAAGAATGGTTGCAGGAATTGGGTATAGCCAGTCTAGAGAAAAGAAGGACTAGGGGTGACATGATCAGGAGTGGGATTCTACCTGGTCGGACCGATTCTATAGAACTGGTTGTTATGATTCTGCTAAGTTTGGAGAACTGGCAAATCATACCACTGGCTGGCCCCTCCCCACCCCACCCACTCACTCCTTACCTGGCATGCACACCATCCAACTTGCCTGCATTAGCTCAATATTGGTAAGATGCTATTTTTCCTTTTTTTTCCTGACCACCAGCTGTTCCGACTATCAGCTGTGCTGGAGATTTAGACAAGCTGGAAAGCAGGAAATCGTTGGATTTCTTGCTTTCTAGCAGAACTTAACCTTCCTAGATTCTATTTTTCAGTGCAGACTCAAGTAGCAGATTGCAGAATGGTAGATCTCTGAATGAATCTGTGATTATGTGAGCAACTCAATCTTCCTGCCTGCTTTGCCTGATTTTGGATAAAAGTTGCTCTTTTTTTATAAAATAATTCAATATTTACATAAATATTTACAATATTTACAGACAAGCCACGTCCAGCCAGTCACGTGACTACCGAGCCATGCCCAGTCAGCAAGCCATGCCCACCCAGTCACATGACCACCAAGCCACGCCCACAAAATAGGACACGCCCATAGAACCAGTTGTTAAAAAAATTGAATCTCACTCCTGGACATGATCGCAGTATTCCAGTATTTGAGGGGATCCACAAAGAAGAGGGAGTTATTTTACTTTCCAAAGCACCAGAAGGCAAGACAAGGAACAATGGATGAAAACTACTCTAGGAGAGAAGCAGCCTGGAATTAAGAAGAAACTTCCTAAAGTGAGGACAGTTAACCAGTAGATCAGCTTGCCTTCAGAACTTATGAGTGTTTCATCACTGGAGTTTTTTAAAAGAAACTGAAGAGAGCCACCTATCTAACATGGTATAGGACCTCCTGCTTGATCAGGAAATTGGACTAGAAGACCTCCAAGGTCTCTTCCAGCTCTATTCTGATTTATACCTGTAAATCTAACAAATAGAAAAATATAAGGGGCATATTGGAAAAAATACACGAGATCTAACAGTTAGGTTTTCTCCAGATATACATTCAGGAGACTGCAGGTTCAACCATTTTGGCTGTTAAAGAATCCCAATTACTTAAACAGTAATTGTTTAAGTAAAACAGATATAAGAAATCATAATAGTTGTGGTAACTGAACTGGAATGGTAGTGTTACAATGAACTTCCTATGTCAGCCCTGCATGGGAAATCCATTTTCAGAGTTAAAAGCAGCTCTGAAAGAGATCTTGCTTCTCCAACTGAACTTGTCTGGAGCCTTGGGGTGTGGCTGAGTTGTTCTAGATTTATAATCCTCATCAGGGGTGGGATTCAATTTTTTAACAACCGGTTCTGTGGGCGTGGCTTAGTTGCTGGGCGTGGCTTGGTGCTAATGTGACTGGCTGGGTGTGGCCAACTCAACATCACTCACATCAAGGCATGCATCTCCTTGCCTGGCCTCTCATGACTGTGGGGATGCTGCAACAGTCATAAGTGTGAAAAATGGTCATAAGTCACTTTTTTCAGTGCCACTGTAACTTTGAATGGTCACTCCACACAAGCACAGTACCAGCAAAGGAGGGGAAAAAAAACTCCAGGGAAGTTCCAGAGACAGGAAGTCTAGTCCTGCCAAGAATGTAATAAGGGTCAACGGAGAGGCAGTTTCTGTAAGCAACACCAGAATGTTTCCTTCCTGCCTTCCTTACAGGATTAGGCCAGTAATTTCTTCTAACAACTGGTTCTCCGAATTGCTTAGAATGTTAACAACCGGTTCTAGAAAATAGGTGCAAACTGGTAGAATCCCACTCCTGATCCTAGCGCAATAGCTAAAACACGCTGCAATAGGAACATCTACCTTCTCTTGCTGCTCATAATCTGAACATGGGATTAGAAGACTCTGAGATCCCTTCCAGCTCTATTCTATTCTACTCTACTCTACTCCATTCCATTCCATTCTTGGAGTCTAATGAGGATCTAACAGATTAACAGAGTTGGAAGGAACCTGATAGGTCATTGAGTCCAAACCTCTGCCCAAGCAGGAGACCCTACACCATTTCTGACAAATGGGAGTCCAATCTCTCCTTGAAAGCCTTCAGTGATGAAGATCCCACAACTTCTGAAGGCAAGTTGTTCCATTGGTTGATTGTTCTCACTGTCAGAAAATTTATCCTTATTTCCAGGTTAAATCTCTCCTTGTTCACTTTCCTTGTCTAGCTTTCAGGTGCCTTGGAAAATAGCTTGACTCCTTCCTCTCTGTGGCAGCTCCTCAAATATTGGAAGACTGCTATCATGTCTCCCCTTGTCCTTCTCTTCACTAGACTAGCCATGCCCAGTTCTTGTAACTGTTCTTTATATGTTTTAGTCTCCAGTCCCCTAATCATCTTAGTTGCACTTCTCTGCACTTTTTCTAGGGTCTCAATATCATTTGTATAATGTGGTGACCAAAACGGGATGCAATACTCTAGATCAGGGATGGTATTCTATCGGTTTGGCTCCGTTCAGCCATCCAATATCTCTGAAGATCATCTGTGAGCGAACCACTTCTCTCCGACAATTAGCTGCTGGACCCACCTGCCAGCCCGGGCTCTATTCTGACCTTTATTTCCTGGTTTTCAAACTCAGCTGCTTTGTGCGGCATAACGGATTGTTGCGCATCAGCTGTTGAACACACAGGGAGAGTGCAGGATTGTAGAAGAAGGTCAGTATCAAACCATCTGCATGCGCACAAAACATGCCCACCAAGCCACACCCACAGAACCAGTGGTAAAAAAATTTGAATCCAACCACTGCTCTAGATGTGGTCTTACTAAGGCTTCATAGAGTGGTATTAGTACCTCAATTGATCTTGATTGTATCCCTCTGTTAGTGCAACTTAGGGTGACATTGGTTTTTTTGGCTGCCGGCACACACTGTTGGCTCATATTAAACTGGTTGTCCACTAAGACTCCATGATCCCTCTCACAGTTACTGCTATTGTGCCTGGTTTCACCCAATCTGTATGTGTACTTTTGTTTTTTCTTGCCTAAGTGTAGGACTTTACTTTTTCTTTACATTGAATTTCCAGGGGATGTCAAGTAGGAAAAGGACTTTTCAGAAAACCTAAGCAGTAAGGATGGGGGGTGTTGTGGAAGAAAGCAAACAGCTGTGGTCCTTCCTCTTGTATTGAATTATTTGTCTTCTTCAAGAGCATCTTTTCCAGAAATTTGGGTGGGAGATATAGTAATTGCTTTGCTTTTCAGTTCCCCCAAAATGGACCATGAAACATACTATATAAATGTGTAAAATGTGATGTAAATGTAAACTGTAAACTGATGTAAACTGATGTAAAATGTGTTCTGAAATTAACTGAATTTTGTTTAATCAATTTATAATTAATATAATGTATATTATTTCATTTATAATTTATGTATTGTTAGTTCATCTTTCCTTTAGGAGCAAAAGTGTCAGGATAAACAATGCTCCTATTTTTCCTACAACAACCCTATGACAGAGCCCTATGTACAATGGATTGGGAGAGCGGGGGACTGGCCCAAGGTTCCTTAAGGAAGTTCTGTGAGTTTCAGTGAGGATGGACTAGAATTTTGGTTTGCCTGCTCCCAGATTATAATCATTAACATCACTCTGAAATCAACAAAACTTTCAATATATTTTTATCAGTGCAAGTTCTGGCAATTTTATGAAGGGAGGTATTGCCTCCTTCCACTCTGAGGCATCTTCAGCCTTCTTTCCCTGCAAAAAGTGGATTAAAAAACAAGAATAACTGCAGACTTACTGAATGGACTCTAAATCAATGTCTGTAACAAATTCATTGTGCTGAATGGCCCTTTGAATGGAACTATTAAAAATTCATTGCCTTTTGTTTTGCCCTTTGGCAAAATCCCATTGCTTGTTGGTTCCTCACACACAGTTAAGTAGGAATTACATTTCATTATAGTTTTTCCTGGTAGCAGAATAAGAAATGTGTTAAGTTCTGCTGTAAACAGGCACATAGTACAATTAGCTGCCTTAACCACCTGAACAATTTAATGAATCCAATATCAATTAGAAATCATAGCTCATCTTAATTTTTTCTCCCCCATTTAAAGCAAGGAAAATATTCTTTCACGTCTCATTTCTGGAAGACTATGATGGAGCAGCATGCATATATATTTATATAACAAAGCAATTTTAAAATCAAACTTCACATATGTATTGGGCAGTTATAAATTCACATGTATCACAAAGAAAAAGATCTGACATTTGTGTGGATCATCTCACAAGAAGCATCTGTCCATTTCAATACAGCAACCGATAAGGGAGTCAATGTGTTATGCCTCTTTGTCCAGAGTGGCGGGGGGGGGGGGAGGCACAGAGGAGAGGGAGGCAGGGATGGACCTTGTTATCAATTTTTCAGCAGCCCAGGCATCTTTCTCCCATTCAACCACTTACTCCAGTTCTGATGTCAAAATTCTAGCAATAAATCAGATAATTACTCTGTGATTGAAATCATCTTTACAAATATAGTACCTATGCTTCATGGGTGTCCAGCCTTTTGGTTTGCCTGCGCCACACTGAATAAAGAGGAATTGTCTTCCACCACAAACAAAATATATAATATAGTTGGAGGGTGTAAATCAGATGTGAAAAGTTTACAATCTTGTGGGACCATCTCCCTAGCTGCTCAGGACTGCATGTGACCCAGGCCCAGGGTTAGACACACCTGCTATATCTGAATAAAAATTAGCTGACTAGCATTGCTATTTTACAATGAGCTTTCATTGAAGATGTAGACTACAGAATAATTGTTCAGCTTGGGTGTACTGAGATTTCTCAATGTTGGTCAACTTACCAGATACTCTAGAGGGCACTGTTGAACCTTGTCATACCCACATCTCCTTTCTCTCCTTCCATCTTTTCCTATACACCACCCATGTTATCTTCCCTAGCTTGGATTTTCCTACTATAAAACAATGTATCAAAATCAGAACCAATATCTTTGACGTGAGCTGGCAGGACTGGGCCATGTTTTCTTAGCTTCCAGTGTGTCAGGAACTGAGCATGGTGAATTCTAGAAGGGAGAAAACAGTGTAGTTTGCAGGGAGCATATTTTTCTTCCATGCTCTTTTTCTTCCATGTTACATGGGGTAGAAGAGCAAGGCATCTTTAGATGCCATCCACATGTACGTACATTGAATAGGACTGATGAGTAAATACAAATAGTTATATCATTAGAGTTATTTTTAATGGAAAGATATAATTATATATTTGCAACATTTCAAGAAATAATAGTCTAACAATTTTGTTCATTCTCATCTTTTTTTTTTTTTACATTAATACAAAGTATTACATTTGCTTTGGTTCAGACACATTGAGCTACCTTGTTTTTTTCAAAAACCGCATATATTGGGAAAAACTATTGAGGTGCAAATTCAGTGGGAACAGGGATATAAAAGACTTAACAAGTTGTATTTGTTGGTTTAAAAAAATCAAATAAAAAGCCAGAAAATAAAACCATTCCCAGTTTCTGCATGCTGCTACTCACTGTTACTTGGAGATAGAAAAAGAGTTTAAACATATAATATCCAGGTTTATAATAATTTATACATTTAGGATTTTTTTTAGCTGGTTTGAACTGTTCTGTGCACAAGTGAATAAGGCTGTTGCCTCTGAAGAGAAAGATATTTATTTAAAAAGGGGGGGAAACATTTAAAGAGAGAAGACGACTTCTATTTCATAAAGAAAAATTTGATATTGACAGCCTTAGGCTTGGTAATGCCCTATTGATTGTGATACATATTACAGCACATTTCTTGCCAGTTGCAGTTATCAGTAATTGGATCCCTCCACTTTTCCATTCCTTGTCACTAATTCTACTTTTAAAACAATGTTTACTTATATTGAATTTACACTGTGGTTCCCAAGTGTTGTGCTTGTAGTTCCCCTTTCCAATCTCAAAGCAAAATTCAATCTTCACACTTCCAAAATGCAACTTAATGTTGACAGGGCCTGCTGATGCTACAGCATCGGTATCTTCAGCTTTCTTACCACCAGGGCATTTCAAAACGGTGTGGAAGAGTACAGTAATTGCTCTGAGGCTTAACTGAGGTGCTCTAAAAAATCATTGTCAATGCTGCAATGCCAGTAGAGGCACTATTGGACCCTCACTGAAGATTGTGAATGGTAACTTTTTGTACTGGGAATAATATTGCTGTATCACTGAAAATGCCTGCTGTGCAATATTTTGTTAGAACAATATAAATCACAGTAGGACATTGTGTAAATCCTTTTGCCAGAGAAATAATGGAGAAATGTCTGATGCCTCTTTTGATGCCTCATCTTCCAGACAACTCTACCTGGATGACAGAGAATCTCCACTGACATATTGACTTTGCTATGTATTGCTCCACTATGACACCTTCACCGAAATAAGCAGGCAGGTATTGTATGCTTTTATTTGCTTTCAATAACATTTCACGATTTTTGCCCCCACTGTTTACATTGTTCTCCATATATCCAGGTCTACATGCTAGGTAAATGCCTGTAAACTCAAATAACAATAACAACACTCTATGAATCTGATGAAGTGGGCTTTAGATTATGTTACAATAAAGCAATTAATTTGTAAAGCACTAAAGTTAAGAATGGAGAGTTTTGAGCTCAGTGCCACCTCAACATCTCCCAATATGGAGAAAGAAAGAAATGAGATTTGGATGATACCTTCATTTTATGGCAGTCTTGACTAAAAACCAGTATGTATTAGTCAGCAGTTGAATTTCTAATCTAAAAAAAATATAGAAAATAATGTATATATCATGGTGGCATAAAGTATAAAATGTGATCTTGATGCAAAACTTAATATCAACACAACCTGTTTCCTGTGGCCATCTCTGAAAGCCTAGATATGTGCACAGATGACACTAAAGAGATCAAGTGAGTTTCCAAGTCAATTGTTTCTGTTCACTAATCCCTTTTTTAAAATAAGTTTGCCATTAGTTTATGTAAATGTACTCAAGAAGTTAAATAACAGAGAAGACAGTCATTACCTGGGCTACATTTCAATTTATTATTTCACAACAATGTAATTTTCATAGGTGGAAAGGAGTTGGGTTTATTTATTCAGTCCTACTGCAGTTCTTCCAAATATGCTTTCTTTCCTTTGTGGCAAAAAGTTGAACAAATTGATGTCATCAAATCCATAAATATATTAGTAGGATTCATAGAGTCTCCTAAAAGGTATGCAGAAGGATCATAGTTATTGAATGCTTTCAGACATGAACACAATCATTAGCAGGGTGTGTATAACTTGCAGAGTTCTAAACTGTCACCTTTCTTGCAAAGTCTGAAGTAAGAATTTGGCCCTGTGCTTCTTTTTACTTTTTGGTGGTAAAGCATGTAATGTGGATATTCATTACATCTGTGCAAAATTGAAAGTATTATTGCAGTTAAATGGGAGACTGATCTGAAAATACTGTATTTTGTAATTCCAACAAAACCTCTCTGGTTTCTGGTTTCATATTAATTCAGTATTATTTTTGACGGAGTATTTAATAATCTGTATATTTTACATTTAAATATTTATACTTTGAAATAAATGCCCTAGGCCTCTTAAAATAAAGAACACCCTATACCACATCTCTAATCTGGATTCTCCAGATGGTTAGCTTTCATTTCCATAAGATGTTCAGAACCTCTACTGGATTTTTCTCTGGATTTCACACCAACCAACCATCTACAATTGGCATTGTGATTTTTTTAATATGCTTGTAGTAAAGTGCTTATGCAAAACTGGGTCCCAGTGCAAAATATCATTGGCAGTTTTTCAACCCTTCACTGGCCCTAGTTTACATCCCATTTGCCACAATGGCTCCCACTCCCCTACACGCATTTGGAAGCCAGCAATTCAGAAAGACCCCCAAAGCAATGAAAGCTACAACAAATGCTCCCACCCCCCACCCCATCTCATCCACGACTTTTTTTCCCCCAACTTTGCTTCTGCCTTTGTGCCTTACATGGGCCTCCATCAACAGAAAAAGCTCTGGCCATTCTCGGCTCCATCCTTTGGTAAATTTGCTCCAACCCGCCACAACCCTGCTTTTCAGGCCAGGTGAGCCGTTGAAGAGCTCCCACTCCCCTACACGCATTTGGAAGCCAGCAAGTCTAGACGCGTCATGCCCAAAGAGGGGCAGGAGGGTGTAAGGGCCCCGTATCCACAGCTGCCACTAGTGATCCGATAGTAGCCAATCCCTTCTCCGATCCGATCTCCTGCTACCACTTAAGGTCAAGACAAATACCGTTGTTGTGGTGTTTTTGTTTTATTTCTGCGATGAACCTCATTGAACCTCTGAAAAAAAATTCCCCAGGGGCGGCGGCTGTCGTGGGAAAGGATTCCGCTCATCTTGGGCCGCGATGCCTCAGTCAGCGCCCGTCTCCGGCTTGTTTCAGTCTCAGAGGCCGTCCCTTGGGCGCCCGCCTAGCGGCCTGGCGCAGCTTTGCTTCTCCTTTCCCCGAGTTTCTTTCTTTCTTTCTTTCTTTCTTTCTTTCTTTCTTTCTTTCTTTCTTTCTTTCTTTCTTTCTTTCTTTCTTTCT
>BLBF01000025.1:22943182-22963971 GCA_015471245.1 Laticauda colubrina
CAACTTTAAGATGTGCGGACTTCAACTCCCAGAATTCCTCAGCCAGCAAAGCTGGCTGAGGAATTCTGGGAGTTGAAGTCCGCACATCTTAAAAGTTGCCAAGGTTGGAGATCCCTGATATAGAGCACTGGAGCATATTTGATCCCCTCTAAAGCAAATCTAATTTACCCATTAAGCACAATGTTTTAACGTTTGGAAAATCAGAAATAGTAAAAATGAAGTCACTTATTTATTTTCCTGCTTTGCCTTTTCGCCTTGAAAAAATATGCACAATAAACAGAATACCAATACATAAAAGACAATTAAAATATGCATACTGTTCAAATTAAAAGCTCAGTCATGTATTCAATGCCACTGAGATGATGTAATAATTCTCACAGAGGCTTGTTATGTTAAATTCTCAGAACTTAGAAAAATATTTATTCTATAAAAGTATAAAGAAAATATATTTGTATGGAGGGAGGTCGAAGTGCCCAAGGCCTAATAAAAATTGCAATGCAGGCTTGTCATTAAAAAAAAAAAAAAAGATACACAGCTGCAACTAGACTGAGTCTAGAAGCTAGACTCAGCTAGACTTCCCTAAAGGGAGCTTGTTGGTTGGGCCAATTTGTTCAACTCATTTATTAATCACATTGTAACTTTTTCTGCTTGGGACTGGGTGAGTTATTCATGGCAAAATCATTTCAAAGTTTCCCAAAGCTGCTCTACTCAAGTACAGGCAAGCAGGAATACAACAAAACAACAAAAATACAACTGAACAAATTACAAAAATACAACTGAACAAAAATACAACTGAAATGAAGGAATACAACTTGAACAACAAAACTTTCACCCAGTTTCAAATACAAGTGTTATGTCTACTGTTTGCCCTAACTGTTGCTTTAGTATCCAGTCAAGTCAAGGGACAAATGGGATATGATGCCTTGAATCTCAAGCTATTGCTATGAAACTCTCTTTTTTGCTATTTTTTCCCCCCAAGAGGTTCACACAGGTTGCCCTGGTCTTCTTGGTTCTTACTTTCTGGTCTCCCTCCATGGCAGAAATATAATGAACAGATCCATACACCTTCTTACTTCTTAGGACCAAAGAACACCTGCAGATGGATCTCAGCATGCAGAGATTCCACTGATGTCTTTAGCTGCTATCTCTTCTGCCTCTGGAGCTGATTGACATGTTCCTCTCTCTCCTTTCTCTCTGGGGCAAGTAGGGCATCACAGAAAAACCAAATAAGAGTTGGCTGTAACCTACTCTTCCTCGCCCGTGGGCCAGAGCTGAATTGTTTGGTCCTTTTAAAACCAAAGGCAATTCAGCAAATGTTGCTGACCTTCCAAAATAAAGAAAATAATGTCATATGTTCTTTTTAAATGAAAGTCACAAAAATGCACTAAGCCATTTTAATTGCCCCTCAAATACCTTATGATATTTTTCTATGACCAAATATTAACAGTTTTCTGGCCTGTATCCATCATGAGAGCTGAAGGCCTAATACAGCCATACATGTTGGCTATATTTCAGAGCTATATGTCAGAGATGTATAGTTTTCCACCGAACTCCCATCCAAATCAAGGAGAACAAATCTTACTATTTTAAGGAACAACTGCAGAGACACAACCTATTCAGGATATTCTAACAATATATGTGCTAATTAGCAAGCTCATTATAAAAACCTTCGGCTTCAGGTAGCATGTTCTTCAAATAGCTTAATTTTTTAACATTAATATTAAGTCCAGGGTATATACAACTAAAAAAATAAATTAAGTCACTCCTCAAATGTCTTCTACTGCACTGACTCATTCTCTAGGATAACCCCTCCCCAATTCTTCCCCAACAAGAGGCAAAACAAAGGGAAACCATTTTGGAGAAAATTCTGGTTTTGGGGGTGGGGGGCAGGTGGGAGGAGTAGGAAGGGAAGAGCAAAAGCTAACTGGATCCTAAAGAATGGAGTCTGCCTCTTCTGTGGTTGCTTTTTCTCCCCTGCTGGGCCCTGACCATAGAACCCTCTAATCTATTTATTTCAATCCACTTCATCCTCTCATGCTTTTGTTATGGTTCCAGCCCCTGGCTTTGTGGCATGACCACAAATCTTTTATAAGCCCCTTCCCCTCTTGTTTGAGGTCCCTGTTGCTGCTTGAATTACAATGGATAAAACAGGATTACACTGACCTGATCCTATTAAACCCTGCCAACTGATCTGCACTGACCCACCCCCAAAGCGCCCATCACAAACTTACTGAAAACTTTTCTCCAGTCATGTGTGCACAGGGAAGTGGGAAACCCAAAACTGAGATGAGGCTGATAAAAGCCAATAATGATGTAAAAGTTTTTCTTTCTTGGTAAGAGATTCTTCCAATTGTTGCATCTTTATTCATGTTTGTTTACATTGAATTAATTGTTGCATCTTTATGCTTGTTTACATTGAATAATATTACATTGAATAATTGAATAAAAATAATCCCATTCCTGTCAATGTGATTAGATTATGAGACAGTGAGTAAGTTACTGACCAAAAAGTCTTAACTAAGTTAAGGAGATATTATTTTGGAAGTTTCTTTTCCCCTACAAATATTAGATTAAAGTATGAATTTTGTGTATGTTCAAAAGTCATAGATAAATGATTACAGGTCTTGGTTATGTAATATGATTGCAGGATATTTCTGTCCACTTCAGTGTGGCAGTAAGGCTGCTCTCATTCCAAAATAATATGTTTTCTTGTATCATCCCACACAATTCAAGGTATCCCTGGAAAATTTATTATTTATTTATGTAAAATATTTAAATATATTGCCTTTATACACAGGACACCAAGGATTGTACAATTCGAAAGAATTACGAAAGATTATGTTAAATATTTCAAGATAAAGCAATATTAACACACTACATAACTACATCACTAAATGTCAAGGGAATTTTTTTTTAAAATCTCTTTAGCATGAAGTAAAATGTTATAAAGGAGATGCTTATTTATTTCCTAGAGGAAATATAAGATTCTAGAGAGTGGATGATCCTACAGCAAAGAAAAGTCCATTGCCTATGTTAAGAAAATATCTTCTGATGGTTATTTTATTTTATTATTCTAAGAATGTATTGTATTAGATTAGCAATGTGAAGTATATGGCTGCCAAAGTCAAATGTGCTTTTGGGCAACTTAAAATAGCCAAAGAAAACAAGAAAAAGCACAGTTCAAATTAAAAGGCATTTTCTCCAGATGGAAACTCCATTCAACTAAACCCAATGTCCCAGAAGGTAATCGGGATTTTAAAGCCTTTAAAGTTTTTAAAACCAACAAGGCTGGGGCCAGCTGTATTTTAGGGGAAATTAAAAAGCAGTTGCTATGTCACTAGAAGACTCAGGAGGTCACATCAGGAAACATTGTTTTAGAGGAAAGGATCAAATTATTATTTGAGTGTGCATGATGGGCAGTTATCACTGTGTTACAAAAAACTCAACCCTGAGTCATGTAGGGTTTATATGTGATAACCAGACATCAATTGCACTGGCCGATGTAAGGAGCCAGGACAGTCACAAAGTATATGATATATTATGTGAGCATACCAAAGTACAGCTATAACTATTTAGGCCACTGCGTTTTAAAGCAATTTTAGCTTTCATTTTGCAGAAACCCAATCAGGAGGTGGCTGGCATAAGTGATAATAAGCAGTGCCTACCAAACCAGATACAGGCACAGACGACAAAGTTGTATAAAAGTAATTTTAGCCTGAGAATATGCAACCTTATCAATGAGCAAAGATGAAAAATATCCAGGTTTTGGCACACAGGGCCCCACAAACCTATAGTTATTTAGCTTTGCTGGAGTTGAGCCCATCTAGAACCTCAGGCATTGGGATAGAATTTTGACAGCTTCATTTATTTAGGGTGAGCAAACACCTGACCAAACCTAAGTTGGAGAAAGATTCCTCTGGATAATTTTTAAAATCTAAGATAGCATATACATTATTAAGGTAGGTACACATTTGAGTCAAGTTAATCTCTTCATGACTATATAGTCATGTAGTTCAATAAGATTATTGAAATATTTTTGTCATTGATTCAGCTTTGAAACCAAATTTGAGTCTAAATCAAAATGAATCTGAACCATAATTCCCTTCAAGAGCATCAACCATCACCTTCAACCAATCAATCAATTAATCAATCAATCAGAATAGAGCTTAAAGGTCTTCTAGTCCAGATTCCTGCTCAAGCAGGATGCCCTATATGGTGATGTCAAACTCACGTCAGCACAGCAGTGTCACGTGATGTATCGGGACTTTTTTCCCCTTCACTAAACCAGTCATGGCGTGGGCAGCATTTGATGCATCTGGCCCAAGGGCCAGGAGTTTGACAGCCCTGCCCTACACTATTTCAGACAAGTGACTGTGCAGTCTCTTCTTTAAAACCTCCAGTGATGAAGCACCCAAAACATCTGAAGGCAAGCTGTTCCACTGGTTAATTGTCCTCAATGTGAGGAAGTTTTTCCTTCATTCAAAGTTGCTTCTATCCTTGATCACTTCCCCTCTACTGTTTCTTATCCTGCCTCCTGGTGTTTTGGAAAATAAATTGACCCCCCTCCTTTTTGTGGCAGCTTCTCAAATAATGGAATACTGCTATCATGTCCCCACTAGTCCTTCTTTTCTCTAGACTAGTCAAACCCAAATCCTGGAACTGTTCTTCATATGTTTTAGTCTTCAGGTCTTTGATCATCTTAGTTCCTTTTCTTTGCACTTTTTCCAAAGTCTCAACATCTTTTTGTAATATGGTGACCAAACTGAATGCAATATTTCAGATGTGGTCTTAACAATGCTTTATGAAGTGGTAGTAATACTTCACATGGTTTTGATTCTATACCTCTGTTTATACAACCAAGGATTGTATTAGCTTTTTTTTGGCTGCTGATGCACACTGCTGACTCATATTTAATTGATTGTCTGCTAGGATTCCGAGGTCCCTGTCACAGTTCCTGTTTTTAAGCCAGGTTTCACCTCATCTATACCTGTACCTTTGGTTTTTCCTGTCCAGATGTAAAACTTTAATGTGCTTTTTTCCACATTAAATTTCATTTTGTTGAATAAGATCCATTGTCCAAGTTTGTCAAGATCTTTTTAGATCCTGAGCTTGTCTTCTGGAGTGTTGGCTATTCTTGCCAGTTTAGTGTCATTGGCAAATCTGATGAGATCCCCTTTCCTCATCTAAGTCTTTTATGAAGATATTGAAGAGTACTGGGCCTAAGATGGAACCTTGTGGTACCTCACTGCTTAGTTCCCTCCCCATAGAAGTAATTCCATTAAAGACTATTCATTGCGTATGGTTTGTCAGCCAATTACAAATCCATCTGGTGGTGATAATGTCTATCCCACATTTTTCTACCTTACCAAGAAGTAGGTTGTGGTCCAGTTTATCAAATGCTTTGCAGAAGTCTAAATATCCTATGTTTACAACGTTTTGCTGGTCTACTAATTTAGTCACTTTGTCAAATAATAAAATTAGATTGCTTTGGCAATCTATTTTTAACAAACCCATGCTGGCTACTAGTTGTAACTTTATTTGCTTTTAGTTGTTTGCAGATTTGGTTTTTTATTATCTTTTCCATAATTTTCCCAGGTATTGATCTTAAGTTGATTGGCCTGTAGTTTCCTGGGCCTTTTTTTATTTTTTGAAGATGGAACTACATCAGTATTTTCTCAATCCTCCAGTAGTTTCCCGGTATTCCAAGAGTTTTTAAAGATATGATTCAATGATTCTGAGATAATATTTACCAGCTCCTTCAGAACTCTGGGATGTAATCCATCAGGTGCTGGTGATTTATATTCTTTAAGGCCAGACAGGTGTTCTCTTACTATTACCTTATTTTAATTTTTATTTCTAGTCTGTCTTTTATAGTTATGTTTTTGGTCGGTTGAGCTCTAGTTTCTTTCTGTGTGAGGATTGAGTTAAGCAGCTTTGATTTCTCTCTAGTACCTGTTACTTCCCTGTCATCTTCTCCCTTTAGTGGATCAATTGTTTCCTTGACATTTTTCTTATTATTTATATGTTGAAATAAACTTTTTATTACTATTATTATCCTTTTATTGCAACTCTTTGTTCATTCTGAGCCTTTGCTTTCCTGACTTCATCTTTGCAGATTTGGGCTTTCTGCTGATATTTTACCTTAATTATGTGTCGTCCTTTCCATTTTTTGTACTTATCCTTTTTGTCTTTCAGTTTATGAGAGATATCTTTGTGCAATCATCCTGGTTTCTCCTGGGATTTCTTGTTTTTCTTTTTCAGTGGTATTATGTTGGGCTGGACTTTTATGATAATTTTTCAATGTTTCCCATGCATCTTGAGTTGTGTTCCCCTTTAGGATTTTTATCCATGAAATTTTGCTTAGGGTCTCTCTGAGTTTGTTAAAGTCAGCCCTTTTTAAAGTTTAAGACACTGGTTGGATTATATTCTCTTGCTTGTGTTTGCATTATATTGAATTCCAGTATGGTCACTCTCACCTAATGTTCCAGCAACTTCAACCCCCCCCCCCCCCAATCACTTCTTCTCTATTAGTAAGTATTAGGTCCATTATCAGTAATGGCAACTATATCATATCTACATTTCATGTACTAATGCTTCAAGTTCACCCAGTTTGTTTCCTAAACTTTGAGCGTTAGTGTGGAGGCATTTGAATCCTTTATGGGTCTTTGGGTATGTTTCTTATATCTCCTACACTGTAACTAGGATTCCTTTCCATCACAGTCTACTTCATTGTTTTTTTAAAATTTTATTTCTCTTTATTCCATACCTCCTTATGTTATTGGTTATCTCCGTGGTGGCAAACCTATGGTACACTTGCCACAGGTGGGATACAGAGCCTTCTTTCTGGGCACATGTGCCATCATCCTAGCTCTGCTGTGCATGTGTGCATGCCTCCCACCGGCCAACTGGTCTTCAGGTCTCTGCCGTGCATATGCGGGATGCATGTGCATGTGTGGGGGCTTGCACATGCATGGCGGCGTGTGTGTGTGCTGCATTTTGGGTATGCACAGGTGCGCTTTGGGCACTCGGTGCCGAAAAGCTTCACTATCACTGCTCTAGACTCTTTACTTTTTCTTCTAGTAATTCAAGTAGTTTACATTTGATACATACATAATTTGGGTCTTCTGTGGACATAAGCTGAAATATATGACACACTTTTCAAGTCACTGTAATTAGTGTCAGTCTCTATTTGCATGACTTTATTTCTTTGTTTGCCAAAAAATTAAAAAATTAAAAAAATTAAGTATTTTCCCTGTTGCGAAGTGTTAGTTTATAATAGTTTACAAGAGTTCTTGCCCTTTTGTTCCCTGTCTTGAAAAATTCATCACTACCTTCCTTGTTTTAAGTATTCATCTCTTTTTCTGTTTTTTTAAAAAAATTTCCTCTTAGATCATTAAGAATTTAAAAATGTCTAAATAATTAAAATAAGTAAACTGTTGTTTTTAAATATTTAGTTGAAAAAAATAGAGAAATCAATTTATAAATTGAGAAAATAAATTGAGAAAATAAAATAATTTGTTTTCTAAATTTTTCTAAATCTATTTAGAAAACTGAAAAAGGAATTTTATTTAAAAAAATTAAAAAGAATTTTAAAATTTAAAAAGATTTAAAAATTGAAAAAAGAATTTAAAATTAAAATGATATTTAAGAGTTGAAAAAGATTAAAATTTGAACAAAGTATTGAAAAATTTAAAAAAAATTGTGAAAAGGAATTTTTCTTTAAAAAAAGGGAATTTAGAGATTTTAAAATTTAAGCATTTAGAAGAGTTCTTGGCCCTTTATGAGGTAATATGCACTTCTCTTTATTTGGAAGTGTTCTATGAGATGCTTTGCTCTTAAGCCTCTACTCCCTCCCTTGAAAGGTTGCCCCTTTCCTCTCTGTCCACAAATGTTTTGTAGTTATCTTTTCCCCCTGCTTTCTTGCCCTTGGGTTCCCTGGCCACCCAAGGGCAAGAAAGCAAGGAGGTCTGCCTTGGTGGTCCACTGTAGTGCTCTCAGATTTTGATGACCCAGAGCTGGGCATGAAAGCAACACAGCTGGGGTGAGGACTTAACTCCCTTTTATTGGAGTTAAGCACCCAACTTTTCCTCCCAAAATTCCCACAGTCCAAGAGCAATGCTCCAAACACACACACGCACACCTACCTTCACTAGTTCCTGGCTGCTGTGAGTTCAGAGAAGCAGCCAGTTCTGAGGGTAAACATAGTTCAGGAAACTAGGTTACAGGAAGTCCTGGTCGCATGGAGGGATCATTGGGGTTGCAGCCCAATCTGAAGCAGAGTTGTGTTGCCCATGGCCAGGCCAGGCAAGGTGAGGCAAGTCGAACCTAGGCAAAGCAAAGTTAAGCACAGTAAGATAAGGTGGAAAGATGTCGACAACTACAAGCCTGGCTGGAAAAAGGCAACACTTGTTTCTGTCTAGTGCTCCTCCCCCATGGCGTCTCTTTAAATCTTACTCTCCAGGTGAACCTTGTGAAGGGGGTCCGAGCCATCGGTTTGTCATGTGCTGAACCTGCCTTCTCTCTACCCTCTGTACTTGAGGATTAGGTGGGGCAGGCAATTGCTCCACCCTGGAGCTCCGGCACTCCTCTGCTCTGCTGCCTACTCTTTCCCTCTCCTCCTCCCTTGCATGGTCATCCTGTACCCTTTCTCTGTTGCTGCCCACCTCTCCAAGGGACCTGGGACCACCATGTCTTGCTCCCCCGGTTACTCCTCTGGGGTCATAGAGCCCCTACCATCCTCCTCCGTTGGCCCTGGCTCCATCTCATCTTCCTTCATGGACCCAGGCTCCAACAGGGCCATGACACAGATGCTGCTAGTCTGATGCACTGCTCTCAGTCACTGCTGGTGCACCACGCTGCTGTTAGTCACTGCTCAACTAAATACCCCTCCTCTTCTATTTAAAGTGTCCTCTCAAGGGCCAGAAAATGACAGGCCCCAGCACAGACTCTGCTAATTAGTCTAGATATTGGTTTTTCAATTGATCCTCAAGACACATGGATTTTCAATTGATTACTTTAGAAGATCCTCATACCATATTAAAAAAGAGGATTCTCTCTCTTTCCTGCTTGTTCTAAACAGTGTGCAATTGTAATATGTTCAGCCCAGTTCTTTCTCCAGCCATAGTCATGCAGAGGGAGGGAGGGAGGGAGGGAGAGAGAGAGAGAGAGAGAGAGAGAGAGAGATTTGCAAGGGAAGATTAAATAAAACCATAAAACATTTTCATTTGGCACACTCTTCAGAATGCATAAATTGAATTCTGTTAGAGATCTGCACTGTAAACAAATGGGCAAGTGCAATTTGAGACGAACAAAATGAAATTTCATTAAGAGGTGCATCACATATGCAATGCCACAATGTACTACATCAGACAATACTGTTTATAATCCAATCCATATAATCTAATCCAAGCAAGATCTAATAGAAGGCGATTTCCAATGTCATGATGTGGAAGCTTGTTTTCAAGATACCCTTCATAAACAGATAAAATTGGACCTCATGCAGTTTCAGTAAAAAAAAATCCTTGTGGTAGTTATCACATTCTCAGTAGAATACTTGAAATGTAAGATACTAAATTGAAAAGATGACAGAAGATCTCACTCAGTCATTGCTTTTGGAAATTATATGCCATCTGAAAAGGTACATTGAAAGTTTCTTCTGCAGATTTAAAGTAGGAGTGGCCATCAAGCATAATTTCTATTATTGCTTGTAATTATCCATGTTGGTTGTTTCCACCAGTCAGTTCTAGCATCTTCTAGAGCCATACAAGCATTGGTATGTCAATAGAGTGGTAATGAGGACTGACTATATATTGCCTCAGTAAAGGTCGAGTAATGCTAGGAAGTGCTGTGTGTTACTAGTTGGGAAATGGCCTAGATTTAAATGGAGTTGGAATTAAAACATCTGCATTGCCTATACTTGTCTTAAAACATATGAAAGAAGAGAAGAGATAAAAATTGTCAACACTATTATTTCAGAGTAATTTAAACAGAATAGGAGAAGGACATTTTAACTAGATGGTGTACATATCTCTCGAGAACTGGAAAGATTTCCACTAACAATGCTGTCTGTGGAACATAGGAAGAATGAGGATTTTCTGTTGCTTCCATTTTTCCATTGTTGAGGATTTTATGAAATTATTTGAAGTTTATTCTAGGTTTAAGCTAAATTTTACTGAGTTCCTCAAACAATGGCAAATTCTTTCATTAATTCTTGGCCACTAATTTTTGGTGGCATGATAAAGAAAAGTGATCTAGATTTACTAGGCTACCACTAAAGTACTTTGGAGTTGGTGCAATTTCTCCTGCAACTTTCCCACTAGGGAACAGGTCAGAAAAAAAGCCTGTTTAATCAAATGATTCATGTACAGTATAATATCCTATCTTTGTGTCAACTAAATATGTCTCACTGCGATATACAATAAGCATGAAATAAAAGAAAGTAAACTAAAACACATTTTAAAACTATTAACACACAAATAATACATTAATGTAACAAAAAACAACCACCCAATTCAATTATAGATGAGTTTGTACATCCAAGTCCTGTAGAACTTAAAATATATTAGTCTTCAGGTGGAAGGATG
The DNA here is from genome assembly GCA_015471245.1 of Laticauda colubrina. Classification (NCBI taxonomy): domain Eukaryota; kingdom Metazoa; phylum Chordata; class Lepidosauria; order Squamata; family Elapidae; genus Laticauda; species Laticauda colubrina. The sequence continues at coordinate 22,953,766 of BLBF01000025.1, forward strand.
ATATCAAAAGAACTAGCTTGACCTCTTTTGTAGAGTTTCACATTCTTGGAATGAACTATGAAAAGTTAAGGTAAAGGACTGAAAAATGGAAATGGAACAAAACAGCCCAGTAAGTTATTTTATGTCAGAAGCAGAAGGACATATATTACAGTTTTTGTACAGTAATGGCAATAAGATACCATAACTCTTATCTATCTTCTCAGATTCCCGCCTGAAGCTCCTTTTTTAAGATGAGAAGAACAGGGGTAAAGACAGTATCATATTTCTGAGAAGCTTATCTATATATCTGATACTATATATGATATGGATGGATAATGGATATGAAGTATGTCAGTGCTGCCTTCCTGCTTCATCCTATTGTAGCCACTTGGCTTTAGTAAAAGTATATCTTTCACTGTGAATGCAGTTGAAGGCTCTTTCTTTCTAAATGACCAAATCAGGACAAATCTGACATTAAGCCAACTCTGCAGTAATGGTCCACCTGAAAAATTGCATCTACTACCACATGGATTGTGCAAGAAATGTTAGACCATGAAAGGATGACCTGTGGGGGGTGTCTCTTTGAACCAAAAGACAGTGAGGAGGATCCCAGGCTAGAAGAAGAAGCTAACTCCATAGAAGCAGTCACCTAACCAAAAGCCCAGTGATCAACCAGAGTAGGGAGACTGGAGAATTGGGGGTAAACCTTTCCCGAGAGTAACTCTTAGCTGAGGGAGCCGATCCCAAACCTAGTGTTGCACTGAGGCATGTAAGCCAACCAGGGTAGCAGCAGCCCAGCCAGCAACTGTCTGACTGGCTCCTCCACCGACCCAAGCCACACTCCTGGGGAGAGGGGATCACCATCTACTGGGGCTAGGAGTGAAATTCAATGTGGATGTGAAATAGCTGGCCTTCTTCCTCACCCTAGTGTAGAATTACATGGAAGAGTATGGGCCAGACCTACAGAATGACCTGGCCAGAGTGCGGTGCATCACCATGACCTTCGAGGGAGAAGCCAGAGTGGCTGGTGGGCCTCCATGATGTGGCTGTGGCATTGTGTCATTTTGACAGATTCATGGCTGCCTTGAGGAAGTAATTCAAAGATTCACTCACCAATTGTAAGTCCCAAATCAGGATCAGAACCCTCAAGCAAAGAAGACGTTGCAGCCTACATTCAATAATTCCAAAGCTTGGTCAGCAAATAGACAGATTGGTCCCAGAATATGCTGATCAAGTGCTTCCAGGAAGGATTTGCCAACAAAATGTTCTATATCTGTCCAGGGGGGGTCCCAGGATCCTCCAGGGCTGATATATCCTGGTGGACAAGGTAGAAATTGACCTAATCAGGTACCATGCCTGTACCAACCAAGACCAGTGACCGTCATTCAGGTCAGAGAAACAAGAACCCTCAAAACCGGGGAAACAAAACCCAGTCCTCACTGCCACAGCACTGGATGCTTTTGGTACAGCAAAAAAAGTCATTGAGCTGCTGATTGCCAAGCCCTGGCACTGAAACAGGAACCCAAAAAGGATGGAAAGGGGCCCACTAAATCCAGAGAGACAGTGCTCAGAGGAGTGGAGGTTGTAGCAATGGTGAGGTAACCCTGACTAAAGATCCCAAGGCCAGAACAGAGAGAAATAGTAGAGATGATGACCCACTGGTAGGTTGCACCATAACAGTAACTGTCTGAGTAGAACTAATGGTGACTGCCTCAGGGTACAAAGGTGTATTGACTACTTTACTGGTCTCTGGATGCACTAGGTGCCTAGTCACTCCTGCCGTAGTGGAGAAATTGGGAATGCATCTCATGGAACCGAAGATCCCAATAGCATTCTCTCAGCTAAATAAGACAATAAGGGGGAAAGCACCAAATTCATTACAGAGCCCGTGAGGATGAAAATGGGGCCCCATGAGGAAAGTATCAGCTTCATTTTGACACCGCCATGTATGGACAGACCCATGTTGGACAAGTGGAACCCCTCATCAAATTGGAGGAGAAAAATCTTGAAAATCTAGCAAAGGTGGAGTGAGGAGAAAGCCATGGTGAAAGCCAATATATGCAGCTAATTAGGAAAGTAAAAGGGGAAAGTGCAGTGGTGGCACACAAACTGGAAAATCTCACTTCCCTTATCCCAAGAGAATACTGGGACTTGAGAGAAGTCTTCAGTGAACGGGACTTGGATGTGCTACCAATCCACCAACTGCACCATTAAAATTCTACCTGGGTCCAGGTAGCCAAACCAAAATTCTATTCCGTGGCACTGAGAGAACAAGAGGAACTGAGGGTATTCATAAATAAAAACTTAGTCAGGGGTTTTATTCAACACACAAAGCCACACATGGTGTCTCCCGTGCTGTTTCAGGAGAAAGATGGCTCCCTACGTCTCTGCATGGATTATCATGAGCTCAATGTGATTTGCATGGGAAATTATATCCTCTGCCGCTAATGAAGGACATGTTAGCTCAGCTAGCGGAGGGGAAATTTTTTACTAAGCTGGACTTGAGGGAAGCCTATTACCGGGTGTGAATCAACTACCCCTTAGGAAGTTTCCAGTTCTGAATCCTCCCATTTGGCCTTCAAGGGATCCCGTCATCTCTTGATGAATGTATCTTTTCTTTTATGTACACTGAGAGCCTATGCACCAAGACAAATTCCTCGTGTGTCCAATCACACTTGGCCAATAAAGAATTCTATTTTTATTCTATTTGATTCAATTTGATTTGATTTGATTTGATTTGATTTGATTCTCTATATTCATGCAACTGATAAATGAGGTATTGCACAAGTACTTATATAAAGGAATCCTAGTCTTAATTAGATTAAACATAAACATAAAACTAGCCAGTACCGCATTGGAAAACTTCTGGGCTTTGCAGCAGTATGTGAAACTCTCCAAGTTGTGAGTTCCATAAAACTGAAATAGACTATTTGGGCTACCAAATTTCACTTGAAGTAGTAGAAATGGATTTGAGAAAGTGAAAGCCATGCTAGAATGGACTATGCACTCAGAAGCAATTGCAGAGTTTCCTCAGCTTTGCTAACTTTTACCAATAGTAATAGTAATAGTTTATCCCTTCCTTTGCCCAGATAGCCCTCCAGATCACCAATTTCCTGAAAACAAAGGGGGAGGAAAAACCTAAACAGAGTCAACCATTGAAATGGTCTATGGAATGCCAAGTGCCTTTCAAGAAGCTTAAGCATTTGTTTGCTGTTGAATCCATACTTAAACAACCAGACCTCAATGCACCTTCTGTCATCCAGGCTAACACTTGCAGTGTAGCAGTGGGGGCTGTTCTCCTTCAGAAAAATAAAGAAGGGACCCTGCAGCATCTACACCTCCTGAAAGCTCTAGGACACACAGCACAGATGACAGATGGGCAGTCTGAGAGAAGGAAATGTATGCAATGCAGTGGGCACTTCTCACCTGGAGGCACTTTTTGGAAGGTAATAAGCTCTCTTTGCATGGACTACAAGAACCTAGAGCCATTGTACACACCTCAAAACCTATCTCCAAAACAAGTAAATTGTATTTTAATCATTGCAATTTCATCCTATGCTACCTACCTGAGGGGAAAACTTCTTGGTAGATGCCCTCTCCAGGCTGCCACAGTATAATAGCAACAAGGAGACCATTGTTAACTCAGTCATCCGCCCCCCACCCCCCACCATCCAACTGACAGTCCTGGCCACCACGAGATCATAGACTGGTGCCTCAAGTGGCTGATGATCTTGTACAGGCACTGAAAATACCCTTAACTGGGGATGATTGGTTTATCCAGCACCAATCAGACTGCATACTATGCGATGGCCTCACTTGGGTAAGAAACGGATTCTACGTACCAAAAGCCAATGGTTACCCATCTTACAGCAAAGCCACAACTCAAAACCTGCAGAACACTTTGAGTTCGCAAAATCATCCACTTAATAAAACAACAGTTATGGTGGCCCTACATCAGGAGTGTCAAACTCGTAGCCTGCGGGGTGGATGCATCATGCGCTGGCCACACCCATGCACAGTTTAGTGAAAGGGGAAAAAAATCACAATACATCACGTGATGACACTGTGACAACATGAGTTTGGCACCCCTGCCCTACATGAAGGACATAGAGCAATATATGTCTAGCTGTCCAGAGTGCACAGCAGCAAAATGCCGCCCTGGCAAGCCACCGGGTTATTACAGCATACTCTGGCAAAACTCTTTGTGCAGCATGTCTACACACTTCATGGGTTTCCAGACTGAATCATCTCAGACAGGAATGTCCAATTTACCTCACGGTTCTGGCAAAGAGCTTCTCAAATTATTGAGGACCCCTCAGGGCTCAGCTCCTCACATCACTTCCAGATGAATGGAGCCTGTGAACATACAAATGGCATGTTGGAGCAGTACCTCAGGTGTTACAACAATTACCAATAGGATGACTAGTCTGACCTCCTCCCATTCACAGAAATTGCATACGACACAGTTCATAGCAGTATCAGATTCACACCATTCTGAGTGATGAACAGTCAAGACATAGCTATATCAAAATTGTCCCAATTGAGTCCCCAAACTAACTCCTTAGCAGAATGAATTAAGGCAAACTACCTGGCCTGTCATGAGAAAAACAGTAAAGTATACAGATAAAAAATGCTGTCAGCAAAAGGATTTTCAAGTGGGAAAGGAAGTCTGCCTTTCCATCAAATTCCTACAATTCAGATAACAGTCTAAGAAATTGGGCTCAAAGTATATCAGCCCATTTTCCATTGCCCAAGTTATTAATCCAGTTACAGTTTAATTAACATTGCCGAAAAGCCTCAGGTGCATCCGTCCAGTTTCCCATTGCAGCCTATTAAAGTCAGCAGCCACATCCCCATGTCCTGCAACAAATCTTCCTCCCATGCCAACCCTCATTGAAGATGAACAACACTTTGAAATCAAAGACATTTTTGATTCCTGCTTTCATAGGGGAAAACTCCAATATTTAATCCTGTGAAAGGACTTTCTTCCCTCTGAAATTGAGTGGGTTCCATTTCTCCTTCAAAAATTCCATGGTAAACATCCCGATAAGCCCCATTTAAATAACCCATTAAGCATTCATTTTGTTTTTTTCTTTTTCTTTTTAGCCTTTCCTATTAGGAGGGAAGAATGTCAGTGTTGCCATCCTGCTCCACCCCATCACTGTTTTGCTGATGCCAGACTGCTATGAACCCTGGGGGGGGGGAGGGAGGAGAGAGCCAACTGGTGTATGTGTGTTTGACCAGAAATTGAAAGCACTGCAAGTGACCGCCAGAGACATTGGCCTGCCAATCCCAAAGTCACCAGCCTGGGAATGGAATGTGAATCATTGATGAGTCTGTCAAGCAGCAGAACTGCAATCAAAACAATCAGTTTGAATCAGTGGTGGTATTCAGCAGGTTCTGACCAGTTCTGGAGAACCGGTAGCAGACATTTTGAGTAGTTCAGAGAACCAGCAAATACCACCTCTGACTGAAAATTTTACAGTATCTTTCCCCTGCCACACCCACCAAACCATGCCCACAGAACCAGTAGTAAAAAAATTTGAATCCCACCACCAATCAGCAGGTAGATAATGGGGAAGAGGACCTGGGAAAGGAGAAAGTAGTAGGCAGTTTTCGCGCAAAAACCTCAGATCTGCCTTTTTCCTATCTTGTAAACACTTGGCTTTAATATAATTAAAATATAATTTTATATAAAAGTATACCTTTTACTACAAATACAGTCAAAGGCTCTTTCTTTCTAAATGACTGAGTCAGGACATGGTACCTATTACCAAGTGGCCAATCAGAGGTCACTAGATGGCTACTAGATTTGCATTCATCTCTGTTAAGGCTAGGTCACATCGGCTGACGGATGCAAAACGTATGTAAAAAGGACACAGCGGACGAGCAAATTTTCCATCCGTTATCCGCTCTCAAAAGTGCCCCAAATTTGCATAAACAGAGCGGACAACAACAGAAATGAACAGACGGGGGGAGGACGTAGCGAGGATGTTAAGCGGATGCTCAACGGAAGCCTAGCGGATGGAAGTTGATGGAAGCGGATGACACATCCGCAGGGCTTCCGGGGGAGAACAGCGAAGCGAATGCGCAGCGGAAGGACCGGATGCAGAGCGGATGCCTAGCGGATGACGCGGATGCATCATGGACGCCTAGAGGATGCATAGCGGATGCCTAGCGGATGCAAAGCATTCACTGTGCATGCGGGGAGGATGCATTGCATCAGCCCCGCGGATATAAAAGGATGCAGCTCGCAAGCAGGTCACCATTCAGAGGAAAGACCTGCTGCCAGACACATCTTCAGCCAACAACCATGGGGAAGAAGAGGAAGCCTGTGCCTACTCCTGCCAGCCCTGGCAAGAAGGACAGGACCACCATCCCACCCCCTGGCGCTGACTCTACTTCTGCTGGGGCTTCTGCTGCTGGTGCTGCCTCTGCTGGTGCTGGGGCTTCTGCTGGTGCTGCTCCTGGTGCTGGTGCTTCTGCTGGTGCTGACTCTGCTGGTGCTGCTCCTGGTCCTGCTGGTGCTCCTGGTCCTGCTGGTGCTGCTACTGCTGGTGTGGTGGACCAACCCCTAGAACCTCAAAGCCCTACTGATGAGGGCCCAGAAGGCCCTGCCAGAGGGAGGAAGAGGCATTTGCGAAAAAAGGGTGAGAGGAGACAGTACTCCATTGCAGAGGAACATGAGGAGGAGGTGCTCGAATGGCTGAGGGAGAACGAGTACCTCTGGAGGAAGGGACACAGGCTCTATCGAGACACCAAGCGGAAGCAGGTTACTTGGAGAGAGAAGGCGGAGAGCCTGGGCTACACTTCGGATGTCCTCCTCGGGTGGTGGAAACACATGCACACCTGGTACGGGAAGCTGCACCTGAAGAAGTCTGGCCAGGCCGCAGTCAAGCTCACCGACCGGGAGACCTATGTGATGGCCAAGTGCAGCTTCTTGGAGGGTGAGATCCGCCACCGAGGAGCAGCCCCTCTGTCTACCCTCTCTCTCAGGTAGCCCACAGAGAGCCAGTCCTCTTCTGGCCAAGAGTCAGCTCCTGTGTCCAGGCAAGTATCTTTGGACCGCCCCACAATGGAGACCCCCCCGACAGCTGCACTCCCCGTGCTGGAGCACATGGAGGACCCCCTGATGCAGTTGGAGCAAGGAGAGGGCACTTCCACCAGAGACCAACCCACCCCCACCCCCAGCTCCACCTCCACAGAAAACAGGCAGAGAGCCAGATCGGAGGGACAGAGCCACACTGGCCTCTTGGAGATCAGGCACACAATCAAGAGCAGTGTAGATCTCCTCTCTCAACTGGTACAGTCCGACATACCATCCTCTAACAGAAAGCCCTTCCTCACCTACGTCAACCAGACCCTCATGGAAATGCCCGAATCCCAGTACCAGGTGATCAAGGAGAGGATCACAGGTCTTCTGCACCACCCTCCAGGCCCAGCTGAACCTGCTCTGACCCCGTCCAGGTCTGCTCCTCCACCCCAGATGATGTCACAGCCCTTCCAAGGCTTTCCACAGCCCCTCATCTACCAAGGCTACAGCTACCAGGAGTTCCAGCAGCACAGGCAGCCCTTCCCAGTCCAGGCACAGGTACATCACACACCACAGGTGCCACCCACGCCTCACCTCGCTCACCTGCAGACCAGACAGCCCCACTACTCTCCTCCTTCCTCCAGCCCACAGCCAAGCCCGGCCTCAGAACATCTGTCATCGGTCTTGGGACTGACACCCCATGTCATGGAGGAAGGGCCTCTCAACATCACGGGACTGAGCCAGCTCTCTGAGAGCTTCCTCCACAAACCATCCCCTGTTGCTCTTTCGGGGCCGGGCACCCAAATGACGCCTCAGATCAGCACTCCAGCCACTGCCACCTCCACAGCACCTGGACCCTTCACCCCTGAGACCATGGGCACACCTCAGAGTGACTGAGAAGAGTGCCAGAGACTGGGTTGCTACCTGTTGACTTTATTTTTGCTTGGGACATTTTACTTGGGTCATTTTGCTTTTACAGTTTGTTATTAATAAAGTATATCTTTGCTTCACACACTTGCTTCAGTTCTTTTAGTAAATAAAGTCTTGGTGGAAACTTTTAGAAATGGTTTAAGCCTTTGCATGCTTGTGGGATGGGTAAGGATAACAGTGGGATGGGCAGGGATACCTGTGGGATGGGTAATAGCTGTGGGATGGGTAAGGATAGTGGGATGGGCAGGGATACCTGTGGGATGGGTAATAGCTGTGGGATGGGTAAGGATAGCAGTGGGATAGATAAACCTCCAGTGCAAGCATAGTGGGACTGTATGGTCCACCCTCCCAGGTGCCACACCTATGGTCCTTTATTATCAATAACAATTTAATCATTGATCCACACATTTCAACATAAACACAACTCTTTATTAAATGCCCTGTTCATTGTAGGGCCACTCAACATACATGGCACAATCTCATCAGTGTGATGAGATAGGCTGAAGGAAGCATCCATTAAGCATCTATCATCCTGTCTTGCCACTCCACTGTTCCAGCTGGGGAGTTGTACCAGTGTTTCAGGAGGTTGCGCTGCTTCTTCCCTTCACGTGAAGCTCTGTTGGGGCCTTGCACATCCACAGTGTCTTTCAGGTTTCACCCTTGCCTCCATTCACCAGGCTCCATGTCCCCATTGCCTTGTTGGAGGTCCACGAGCTTATTCTGCAACACTGGGTAGCGGGTGTGCATGAGATTGTGCAGGATGCAGCAAGCTTCCACAATCCTCCTCATGGTCTGTGGGCGATGCTGCATGGTGGTGAGAAGTACCTGGAACCTGTTGGCCAGGATGCCAAAGGCGTTCTCCACCACCCGTCTTGCCCTGGACAGCCTGTAGTTGAAGATCCTCTCTTCATGGGTGAGGCATCTGGAAGTGTAGGGCTTCATGAGGTAGGTTCTGAGGGAGAAGGCGTCATCCCCCACGATGAAGTAGGGCACATCTTGTGTGTCGTTGGGCTGGGGGTCTGGATCTGGGAAGCCCATGATGAAGTTGCGTTCCAGCCCCTCCTTGAGGTCACTGGCATTGTATACCTGGGCATCTGAAGCTGACCCGTTGCCTGAAGCATCGATGTACATGAACTTGTAGTCAGCATCGACCATGGCAAAGAGGATGATGTTGAAGAAGCCCTTGTAGTTGAAATAAGTGGACCCTGAGTTGGCTGGAGCTTTGCAGGCCACGTGCTTCCCATCTATGGCTCCAACGGTGTGGGGGAAGTTCCACTTCTGATACCACTGCTCTGCAACTTTCTTCCAGCCTTCTTCAGTGGGTGGGCACTGGAGGAACTCCTCCAGGTATTTTTCGATGATGGCCTGCACCAATTCTCTGACCACTATGCTGATGGTGTTGTGTGGCACCCTCCAGGCATAATGCATGTTCCTGTACGTGGTCCCTGAGGCCAGGTGGCACAGAGTCAGTGCCACCTTCAGCCCAGGGTCCAGGCTGGGCCGGAAGTTGGTGTTTGCCTTGGTCAACCTGGGTCTCAGCCGCTCCACAACTTCGTCAAACATGGCTGGTGGCATCCTCATGAAGTGCTGGAATGCACGAGGGTCTTCGTTCCTCAGCTCCACCATCAGGTTGTCATACAGTCCGTACTCGGCTCTTCTCGCGATCCATCTTCAGACCCACACAATTCTTGGACTCCTCCTTTTCCTTGCGTAGAACAGGTGAAAGAGCCTGTAGAGGGCTTCGCACTGTTGTAGAATGATGGCGGCTACCAAAAGGAGTGTGCAACGATCCATGGTGGAGATGACTGGATGCTGTGGAAGAGCAAGAGCCAGATGAAGGCTGAAGAGGTCTGCACCGCAGGACTGCTGGATTGAAAGTGAGATCCAGGTGATTTCCTCCCCCTTTTTATAGGAAATATAGGTTTTCCGCTAGGTGTCCTTCCGCATCCTCTAGACATCCTCCAAAAATCCTAGATATCCAAGATACGTCCCCTATACGAACGTTTTTTCTGTTTTAATGCTTTATATGTGAGCTGCATCCGCTTACATCCTTTTTATGTCCATGCTACTAACACTGTGTGTCCGTTCTGCGTCCATTTCTCTTCCTCCCTGTGTCCGTTTTCTGCTGGAGCGGATTTGAGTTGCGCAGATGCGCAGCGGATGCCTAGCGGATATAGTGGATGCGTAACGGATGACAACGGACGTATAACGGATGTTCCCCGTATGCGTAGCGGATGTAGAATGGATGTGTTGGATACTTCATC
>BLBF01000025.1:22964371-22987333 GCA_015471245.1 Laticauda colubrina
ACACACACACACACACACACACACACATATATATATATAGTATATATGTTTTCTTTGTATATATATGTTTTCTTTGTATATATGTATGTATATGTGTGTATATGTGTATTTATGGTATTCAGCTTTGTTCGGGTATTTTCCCACGTCATCATAGTAGTGCTTTTCAAGTTGCAGCAAAGTTTCAGCAGAATCTCATCTGCCAGCATCAGGCTTCTGTATTGTGTTCGTCTGTAAGTCAGACTTTTAAAAAAAGTCTGTGAGTCAGAAAAAAAAAGTCTGACTCAGACGAACACAATATAGAAGCCTGATGATGGCAGATGAGATTCTGCTGAAACGTTGCTACAACTTTTCAGCCTTCTGTGTTGTAATGACCTGGGTCATGGGCTATGTGATGACCTTCTGAGTTCTATTGTTGTGACATCCTGGGTCTTGTGCTGTAATCTCCTTCGTTGGCTGTGTTGCAACATCCTGAGGTTTTGTGGTGTAACCTCCTGAGTTCTGTGATGTGATATCCTGAGCGGGTGGTTGAGATGTGACATTCTGTGTTTTGGTTTGGCTCCGAGTTTGAGGCCTGGATATGTTGTGTTCATGACATGTGTCCATTTGCTTGATTTGGGGGTCGGGGTGTGTGGCAGCTAGTGATGCAGCCATGGTTTCCGGATGGTAGTTGTCTTTCGTCTATGGGATGGGTTTGGGTTTGAGTCTGGTGAGGGAGAATGGTGGTGGTGTCATGTGTTGTTTTGGGTCCAGTGTTGATTTTTGTGTCTGGGACTCCTTTGTTGATAAGGACTAGTTTCCAGATATCTGGTAGGTGGGAGGCATTGTCCCGTTTATTCATGTTATCGGGGTGTTTCTCTATTATGATGGCTTGCCTGATTATTCTCTTGTTGAAGTGTTCAGTATTGGAGATTAATTTGGTTCCCTCAACGTTAATTTCATGTCCTGTGGCTTTAAGGTGCTGGAAAAGAGAGGAAGTATTTTCTTCTTTTCTGACTGCGTTCTTGTGTTCTGCGATGCGTGCATTTATTTTCCTGTTGGTTTGTCCAATGTATGTGGCTAGGTTTTTTGCATGGTATTTCATAAACTCCCTGGTTTTCTAGCTGGACCTTGTCTTTGGGGTTTCTTAGGATGTTGGCTATTTTTTGGTCAGTGTCAAAGGCTGTTCTGATATTGTGTTTGTGGAGAATTTTGCTGATTTTATCTGTGGTGCCTTCGATGTAGGGGAGGAGGGCAATACCGTTATCCTGTTCTGTGTCTCGGTTTCTGGGGGGTGTCTCCCTTAGGATTAGGTTGGTAATAGTGCTTCTTTGGAATCCGTTGGAAATTAATGTTAGTGATTGTGTGCAATTCTGTTCTCAGATGGTCTTTGTTGGTTAGGCAATTGGTTCTGGAGATGAGGGTCTTGGCAACAGAGTTGATCTGTGCAGGGTGGTGACGGGATTGTGCGTTCAAGTAGCAGTTGGTGTACTTCAACCTCTAACTGTGTACGGTGGACCTCATCCCATTCTTAAGAGATCCTTAAAGGAGGCATGCATAAGTGCACCAGTGTGCCTACTATCTCTATCTCACTGTTCCTGTCAGCCTTCAAGATTTTCTCCCTTTGCTTTGCATCTTTCGGCTGTCATAAGTAATGGGGGGAGGAGGGGGAATGGTTGTGGGAAGTGAGCTGGAGGTGTTACAAACCAGAACTGTATAAGCTGGGGGGGGTAGATTCTTGCTTAGGTTTCTATCCTATGCAAGCTTCCCCCCCATCGCTCAACAGATTGTAGCATTGAAATTTTACCGGGATGAAACTCCCAAAACCGAAGCTGTACTCAATGACACCGCGGGAGCTAGAAGAGCTGAGGTCATTTATCGATAAAAATTTGGAACGTGATTTCATCCAACCTGCTAGACCTTGGGTAGTAGCCCCAGTATTCTGTGAAAAGAAAGATGGCTCCCTTCATTTATGTGTTGACTACAGAAACCTCAACGTTATTTCAATGGAGAAACGTGTACCCCTTCCCCTTGATGAAGGATATGTTGGCCCACTTGGCCAAAGGGAAATTTTTTATGAAACTTGACCTGAGAGAAGCATACTACCAAGTTCAAATTAAGGAAGGGAATGAATGGAAAACTGCTTTTAACTGCCCAATGGGCTGTTTCCAATTCAACATTCTTCCGTTTGGTCTACAGGGGGCCCCTGCAGTATTCATGTAAATGATCAGTCAGGTGTTGCATGAACATTTATACCAAGGGGTGTTGGTTTATCTTGTGATATTCTTATCTACACGGAGACTCATGATGAACATGTGATGAAACTAGTGTGGTCAGTTCTGGAAAAACTTCGAGCTGCTGAACCTGTATGCAAAGTTGTCCAAATGTGAATTTCACCAGGAAAAAATCGACTATTTAGGCTATCGCATCTCACATGATTGCATAGAAATGGATCCATGGAAGGTTTGTGCCATTTTGGAATGGGCCCCTCCCCCACCAGGAAGTAACTTCAAAGTTTCTTGGGATTTGCTCATTTTTACTGTCAATTTATCCCTGCTTTTACGAAGATTACAATGCCTTTCACAAATCTCCTAAAAACCAAAGGGGAGGTGAAACCGAAGCCTAGTAAACCACTGGAGTGGTCCATGGAATGTCAAGCCGCTTTTGAAAAGCTGAAATGACTGTCTTGCTGCTGAACCAGTACTCAAGCACCTGAGCATGGATGCTCCTTTTGTAATCCAAGCCGATGCGAGTGACGTAGCAGTCGGGGCGGTGTTACTATAAGCAAATGAGATGAGGACTCTGCAACCGTCCGTGTGCATATACTTCCCGTAAACTAACTGAAACCAAAAGAAGATGGGCCATCTGGGAAAAAGAAGCTTTTGCAGTTCGCTGGGCTCTGTTAACCTGGAGGCATTTCTTAGAAGGGACAAAACACCCACTTGAGGTGTGGACGGATCATAAAAATTTGGAGGCTTTGAAAACACCTCAGAAGCTGTCTCCCAAGCAAGTTCGCTGGGCGCAGTACTTTAAGTGCTTTAATTTTTCATTGAAGTACATTCCAGGGGGGAAGAACTTCGTGATGGATGCTTTATCTAGATTACCTCAATATAATATTGCTCGCTAAGAAGTGGTATGGCCTATTGTCCCAACCAAACAGTTGGCAGCTCCAGTGGTTACCAGAGCCCAGAAAAAGAAGGTTGATTTATCAAATGATTTGACTGCACAATTAAGAGACACTCTAAAACTTGATGATTGGTTCTTTCTCACTCAAATAACTGTATGGTTAGAGATGGATTGGCATGGGTGGGGGGCAAATTATATGTGCCAGCAAAGCTGAGAAACCAAATATTACAGCAAGCTCATGACTCTAAAGCTGCTAGACATTTTGGATTCGTGAAAACCTTACACTTGGTTAAAAGGCAATTTTGGTGGCCTACTTTGATAAAGGACATTGAGACTTATGTGACTATCTGTCCTATCTGCCTCAGCCAAACAACCTCCTGGTAAACTAGCAGGCTTAGTACAAAATGTGGCTAGACCAACGGCTCTATAGAAGGAAATTTCTATGGATTTTATAGTGGAATTATCTAAAAGTGGGGGGAATATAGTTATTTGGGTAGTAACTGATTTGTTTTCCAAGCAGGTACATTTCATACCTTGTCTGAAAATTCCATCTGTGAAAACATTGGCTAAACTGTTTATTTTACCTATCTACAGGTTACATGGGGTTCCTGAACGCATAATCTCAGACAGGGGTGTCCAGTTTACCTCAAACTTTTGGAAGGAGTTCCTGAAGTTATTGGGCTCCGCCCAGGGCTTAAGCTCCACCCACCACCCACAAACCTATGGGGCTTGGGAGAGGACTAACTCGGTTTTGGAAAAATATCTTTGATGTTATATAAATTATCAGCAAGATAATTGGGCTGACCTATTGCCATTCGTTCAGGTGGCATATAACAATTCGGTACAGAGTAGTACTGGGTTTACTCCATTTAAAGTGGCTTCAGGACAAGACTTTGTACCCATACCCGAGCTTCCATAGGAGAAACTTAACATTCAGTCATTAGATGAATGGATAACACAGCTCCAGCTTATCTGGCCGGTAAAGCATTAGACGATGCTCATCAAGCTCATAAAAATTTGCAGATAAAAAGAGAACACCACAAAAACCATATCAAGTTGGTGACAAGGTCTTTTTATCCACCAGATATTTGCAGACCACACAAAAGTCAAAAAAGCTTGGACCCCTAAGTATGTTGGACCTTTCTCAGTTGAACGAATTGTGAACCCTGTGGCAGTCCAACTGAAATTACCAAAAACCCTTTGATGGGTCCACCCTGATTTCCATGTTAGTTTATTAAAACCTGAACATACCTCCGACTTGATACCAATTCAGCTTGATCCCCCTGTGCCATTACTAATTGAAGGTGAACAACAGTTTGAAGTTAAAGAAATTAGATTCTCGAAAACGAAGGGGTCGACTCCAATATTTGATTGTTCGGAAACATTTTCCTCCTTCCCAGTCTGAATGGGTGAATGAGAAGGATGTTAGAGCTCCTAAGCTTATCAAGGCATTTCATACTAAATATCGTGATAAACCCTAAAAAATAGTATAATGATGTTACATCTATCTTTTCTATTACTTTCTATTTTTATCTATTTTAGGACCAACTCTCTTTTGCGGGGGGGGGGGGGGAAAATTAGGGTTTAAAATTTTTTTCCCTTTGTTTGCATCTTTCGGCTGTCATAAGTAAATGGGGGGGGGAGGGGAATGGCTATGGGGAGGTAGCTGGAGGGGTTACAAACCAGAACTGTATAAGCTGGGGGGGGGGGTAGATTCTTGCTTAGGTTTCTATCTTATGCTATGCGCAGCTGCAACTCTTTATCAAAATATGTCAAGGTCAACGGACAGAGGCCTCATCACCACCTGGAGATGCCTACATGATGATATACACAACTTTTAATTGGATGAGACAATTGAACTATTGGGTGACAGTCCCCATTTATCTGTATTTACTTCCTTTGTTCATGTTTATGTCCATATCTATACTTGTTATCTTGTACATGTTTGATAAACAAATAAATTAAATAATTCCGGGTCACAGCCTTCTTTTTTTTTAAAATTTCCCTCTAAAGCAACAATATGTAAATTGAAAAAAATAAGCAAATTTATACAATATAACTGGGATGTCTCCATTTTTAAAAAATGCAGTTACATCATGGTTTGAAGATTATAAACAGGAAAAAACATGTCCTGTTAATTTTTTGCCTGCCTAGTTATAATAGTAAGTGGCATTTTGGAAAAATTTGTAGAGATACTGAATATAAATCTATCAAAAGCATCTCTATCAAATGATTGGGGGAAATTCCATTTGTTGAAGGAACAGATCTCCCTAGTCTAAAATTGAATTGAACAATCAAAACAAAACTTTGAGCCTGATTAAGTAAACTAAACAAATCCTTTGTACAGGTAGCCCTCGACTTACAACAGTTTGTTTAGAGACCATTCACAGTTACAACGGGAATGAAAAATGTGACTTACAATCATTTTTCATAGTTACAAACTATGCAGCATCCCCATGATCACGTGATCAAAATTCAGATGCTTGTCAACTGGATATTTGATTTTTGCTGTGTCCCAAAGTCATGTGATTTCACTTTTGAGAGCTTCAGACAAGCAAAGTCAATTGGGAAGCCAGATTCACTGAACAACCAGACCACTAACTTAACTGCAATGATTCACTTAACAACTGTAACAAGAAAAGTCATAAAATGGGGCAAAACTAACAACTGTCTCATTTAACAACATAAATTTTGGGCTCAGTTGTGGTTGTAAGTTTAGGACTACCTAGAGGAGGGCTGCTGGGGGTTCGGAGGGATTAGCGAGAGCCTCTAGCTAAGATTCTGTGCAGTTTGGAGAACCCCCAAATCCTACTCCTGGCTGGCCCTGCCCACTCTGCCCCTCCCCATGTGGCCCTTTTTGGATGCAGGTAAGGGCAGGGCATGCACGGAGGTTTGGGGAGGGTGAAAAATAGGCCTCCCAGAAGTTTGGGAAGGCCAGAAATGGACCAGTTTCCACTTCCAGAGAGCCTCTGGAGCCCAGGGAGGCCATTTTCATTCTCCCAGAGGCTTGACAAAAACCTCCAGAGACCAGGGAGGGCAAAAACACCCCCCCCCCTGCCATGGTGCAGGAAGCCAACTAGGCTGTACCCACCATGGCCACACCCACTCAGCAAGTGAGCAGAGAACCCTTTGTTAAAATTTTTGAAGCCCGTCCCTGGGACTACCTGTATTTCCATGGTATGTAAGGTATGTGCATACAAATAGAAATTGGATTTATCTTACAATTGGGTCTGTCACAACATAAAAATAATGAAATATGTTTCACATTTCTATTATTTATCACATTTATGATTATGGTAGCAGTTGTAAATATGTATGCCATTATTATTGTTGTAAGTGTGTGGAAAACAGGGTTTCCTTTCCCTTTTTCTGAAGGATCAATCTCAGTTTAAAAATAGTTTGAAAGGCTCTAAAAAGTATTGGCAAGTCAATTTATCAAGAATAGGTTACTTCCAGTATTATTGAATAAATGTGGTTTTAAAATGTCTGGTTTTTGGATTTATGGAGGAATATTTGTAGCTTTAGAAATTATATTATGTCACCTGGAAGAGAAAACCGATATGTCACAGACAAGTCAAGAATGAAAAAAGTAAAAATAAAAACCACAAGCATGTTGTCTTTATTAGAAAGAGATACAACCAATTTCTCTCCCTGAATTACTTTACAGTTTAAAAACTCAGAATAATGTACAGGTAACACACAAAAATGGGAGTAAAGAAAACACAAAGGAAACAATACAGAGAAAAATATTTAATCATATGAAACTAAGCAAAATGAAATGTCATTATTTTTACCTACAGTACAAACAATATAAATAAGATGTTATGGAGTCAATGTAAATAAATGTGAATGAGGTAATAAAATCTAACAAATGCTTTTTAAAAATTTACATACAGTTGATATTATTTATACATTATTTACAGAACCAAAGTGTCAGTTATTGGCTAGGGAATTGCTATCTCAAATTTATCTGCTCCCTTTCTGCTATTTTAATAAGAAGTACATAACTGATAATTTAAAAAAATGAAATGTAAATGTATTGGGAAAATAGGACCAAATAATATTTGATCTACTAATAAGTCTAAATTATTATCAGTGTTTTGAACAATGTTTTATAAAAAAATCCAGAAACCATGCTCAGATCATACTAATCATTTTAATAGAAATTATAAGCAAATTGCTTTCAAAATTGTGAATCTGGAATGTCCTATTTTGGACAGAATCAATAGATACTGTGGTTAAGAATGTATCTTCACATTTTTACATATATAAAGAGAAAATAAAGCCCACCCAAGAAATTGAAGATGTGGTTTCCTTCATTCATTCCAAGTTTTTTATCTTGTAAAAATTAAATGTAAGAAAATTAACCCCTTAGAAAACCAACACCGCTGGCTTTGTCTAGAAAACCAGTAATAATCTTAGCAATAAAAAAAATCCATATAGTTCCATGGGGAATAAACTCATTTCCAAAGAGACAAGACAAAAACTGGAGATCTGGAACAAATAGGAGGACAAAGGAAGTCCTCCTGATGTTCAGCAACTCAAACTCTCAAACCTGGGATTATATAGATTTTTGATAATCAGAACTAGGAGAGAAATAGATTTCACATAAAATATACATGTAAGTTTCAAAATTGCTCCAACCTTCCCCCACCCCTCACTGTGGTCAATCTATATTCTGTATCTCCACCTCAGACCAAAACGTTGGAATTACTTTTTTTAAAAAACTGGATTGCAAAGATTGATCAACAAACCCTTCAGATACTGATTTTTCCTTCACTAAGAGGATTTCCTGAAAGTGTGAAGTTGATCCCATTTATGAATCATTTCTAAGCTCTGGGCTTGCCTTTCAGGAAGTGTCTTCAGGCTGTGTTTTCCAGGCTGTTATGTCTGGCTGTGAAGAGCTGATTGCTCTATTTTAGTTAACCTTGTTTTTTTGTGTGTATGTGCTGTGTTCTTCTATTGTTAGTAGAGAGAAGAAGGAAAAGCAGGCAAGCAAGTAAAATTCAGTTAGCAAACACAACATTTCAGCAAACATTTTACAACTCTTCAAATGAAATAGTTTAAATAGAAAGAAGGGGTCACAATAAAAATAGATACAGGAAAAATTTACAATTATTTCAAGTGCAACTTCTATATAATTGTTCTCCAAGTGGGAATAAAATCAGAAATGTTTATTCAAACATCTGGCTGCTCAAGAATTGGCATTCCCAGAATCAAATATCAGAGAATATTCCAATACAAAGTTTTACTTATATTGCCTGTTCATTTTGCATTATGTTTTCTCCATCTTTCTGAAAAAAAGAAGTGTCATGAATGTATTAAAGAATGTATTAAATCACAATTTAAAATAATTGGAGCTGTGACATAGGAATGATGTGTTTAGGATAACAATGTATTATTTTGAAAAAGAAAAAATTCATGCATTATACATTGTCAAGGATGTTCTATAAAGATCAAAGCACATTTATGGTTATTATTATGGTATTATGATGATTCATTGCGCAGTCACCTAGATATTCAGACTGGATTTGGCATTTTTATTCACCTGTTGGGTCCTTCCCGAGAACCTAGAATAGGCAGATGTTGATATTTGATGGTATTAGAGGCATTATTAAGATTATTACAATTATAATCTATTTTATTCATGAAACTCAGTCAACTGAACATTTAAAAATATATCACAAATATCATTGACTGGTGCTGATGGTTGATATGGGCAGCATCCTAGATATCAACCAAGTATCTTCTTAAAATGTACAATGTTCCGAGTAGCACAGTATTTTGCAATTCCACTGCAATTCCTGTTATTGCAGAAAGTTGCAATTTCTTGATGTAGTTTGTAAAATTCTTGGACATGGTACCAAGTGCCCTGATGACAATGGGTATCACTGTCAAATGTTTCAGCCATAATTGCTTAGTTTTGATGGCCAGGTAGCAATGTTTCGTGATTTTTTTCTTTTTCTTTTACCCTGGTGTCTCCTGGTACAGCATTATCAATAAATTGTACAATCCAGTTTTTGACAACTGTGATATCTGGTGTGTTGTGTTCCATATTATGATCTGTCTGTATTTGAAAGGCCCACAAGATCTTCACCTTCTAATTTTTGACAACTTTTTCTACTTTATGTTCCCATGTTTTCGGACACAGGTAAGTCATATTTTTTACATAATGACCAGTGGATTAATTTAGCAACTCGGTCATGTCTAACTTTATAATCAGTTTGCATGAGTTTGCTGCACTCACATATTAAATGTGAAACAGTTTCAACTTTGTCATTGCAAAGTCAGCAGTTTGGATTGTCAATGGATTTTTGTATCGTCGCTTTCATGGCATTAGTTTGTAGTGCTTATTCTTGAGTAGCTAGTATTAAACCTTCTGTTTCTTTCTTGATGGTTCCCATCTTAAACCATGCCCATGTAAAGTTGTATCACATTTTCCTTCAATGTTTTTCAAGTGCTGTCCATGCAAAGCTTTGGTTTTCCAGCCATTTAATCTGTCATCCAGCTGTTTCCCCTTATATTCTGCCTTTGTTTCTGTTGTTTTTATAATGTTCTTCATTTTCACAGCCTGCAGCAATTTTTCTGTACTTTGATTCACATAGTCATTCAAACTTCATTTTTCTTCTACAGTTTGATGGTATAGTTTGCAATAGCTCTCTGGCCCTTATTCTTCTTGGAAATACAACTTGTCGATGTTACTTAGTGGGTGTAAAACATGGTACATATTCAAAAGTTTATGCGTTTTCTAGTCCAAGATTTCCATTTCAGCCACAGTCCAGTTGATGATTCCAGCTGGGTAGCGTATCACTGGAACTGCCCATGTATTAATGGGTTTAATTATGTTTCAGCATTCAACTTTGATTTTAATATTTTGAGGACCCTTCCTTTATGTTGACTCTTTGACTTCTCCATTTATTCTTCCCCCATAGAAATGTCATCATATCGTTGGGCAACATTATAATAAAAAAGAAATATATAGAATTCCTATTCCTATTTACATATCTATAGCATTAAGCATTTTTGTAAAACTATTTATAAAGACCTCTTTTTTGTATTTTCGGATCTATGCATATAAATGAGGCAGAAAGATATTCCTTGTTATATATGAACATCCAAATAAGATGGACCTCTTCACAACCTCAGCCAGCATGGACAATTGGCAACCTAATTTCTGTTACAGAATTGCATTTGTGGTATATGAAGTCAGACATCTGTGCAAACACTACAAAAAAACTTGTAGGTCTTAAAAGACTAATTACTGTAATAGTAGTAAAAGTTTTCATGGGTCAGAACCCATTTAATCAGATGCACTCACTGTAGTATCTGTCCAACTGTATTCCGTGAAATAGGCCATTTTCTCATGTTGCTTTCTCAAGCATGATTGAAGCCTAGATCTTGTTAATCTGTTCATGACTGAAGAATTTTTCTAGTTTTATAGAAAGTCTTTAAGCTTAAGTATTGCTGCTTTCAAATTCTGAAGGGCTACATTTACCAGATCTACATTTTAAAATTGTTACGGTTATAGGCAAAATACTTTCTCCATGGCAACTATATTTCCTTGTTTTCAGATGAGAATTACAGGTACTACATATAAGGAAGTAAATATATCACATTCTTTTTATATAATAAAGCCCAAATATTAATAGCAATTATAAAATTAATAAAATCCAATAGTTTTCTTTGGCTAAAATTATTATTCATATAAACAAAGCTGATGTGCAAATTACAACTTAATAGTTTAAAGTATTAAAGTAGTTTATGTATTTAGGAAAGAGGTAATCACACCATCCTTCATGGTATAAAATCTCTATCCCTGAGATCCTCCATTTGTTGCACATTTAGTGAAGCCTTTCTCTCCTGAGATGTCATTATCTCTGTGTAGTATCACTTAGATTCATTCATGCAATATATCATGAGTTTTAGACAATGAGTTCTAGACTGCCTTAGGCACAAAGCCTGCTGGGTGACCTTTGGCCAGTCACTTTCTTTCAGCCCTTAGGAAGGAGGCAATGGCAAACACTTTGAAAAACCTTGCCAAGAAAACTGCAGAGACATGTTCAAGCAGTCTGAGAATCAAATACAATTAAACAGAAAGGGAAAAAATACCTTTGAGCATGTACCAATAAAGGATATTTGGAGTTTAGGGTTGAAATCAGGCGTCCTTAGTGCTCTCTGAGCTTGGTTACTTTCTTGCAGACACGTCATTATCCAAACTAGGTAATATCATCAGTGCTGGTGATGTAGTTCCAGCACTGATAGTATCACCTAGTTTGGATAACGAAATGGCTTCAAGAAAACAACCAAACATTCAGAAAGCACCAAGAACCCCTCATTAATGCAAGTAATTAGAATGTGCTACTTCCTAATGAATATGCTCCCTTAGCTTTGGGGGGAATGTTACAATGCCAGCACTGCATCTTTCAAAGACCACGTCCAAATGAATAGAATAATAGGTTGGAAGGGAACTTCACATTCTTCTAATTCAACCAGACTTTGTATCACCTCAGACAAATGGTTGTCCAGTACTTCCTTGAAAATCTCCAGCAATGGTACACTTACAACTCTGGGAGGCAAGCTGTTCCATTGGTTAATTTCTTTCACCGTTCGGAAATTTCCCCTTAGTTCTAGGTTGGATCTCTTTAATGAGCTTTCAGTTACTGCTCTCTTTAATAAATTTTCACTCATTGCTTCTTGTCCTGTCCTCAGGAACTTCAACATCTTTTTGTATTGTGATGACCAGAATTCCAAATATGGCTCACTAATGCTGTGTAGAATGGCACTATAATTTCTTGTGATCTTGATGGTATCCCTCTGTTGATGTAGCCTAGGACTGAATTGGCCTTTCTGGCAGCTACAGCACACTGCTGGTTGATATTTATGTGGTGGGCCATCTTGCAGGCATTCTTTTCAGTCAGATACTGCCTATCCTATACTTGTGCATTTGATTTTTCCTGCCTAAATGCAGGAGCTTACTTTTCTCATCATTTAACTTTATGAACTGCATTTAGCTGAATTAGAGGGAATCTTCTGGAGAAAACTTGAAGCTCACTCACTGCAGGGAAAAGGAAAGGTGAATCTTGCAAGTAGAAGTTGGTCATGTAATGTTCTTATGGTACCACAGCTACATTTAATTTGTATAAAAAACTTTGGAGAGCAAGAAATAAATCTATTCCCTCCACTTTAAGTGCAATAAAGTGTGATTATAGTGCAGGTGTGTATATGATTTATTTAATTAACCTCACTGTATCCCTGATATTAATAAGTGGTCACTGGATACTGAGTGTAGCTTTCAGAAACATTGTTACAAAAATAAATGATTTTTCACTGAAACAACATTATGGCTTAAAACTACTGGCATCTATTTGATCATGAAGTAAAATTTGCTAAAATATGATAAAAGAGAAAGAAGGTTTTCACTAAATATTTAGTGGTATTAATGAACAAAACATGGGGGATTTGCAATTCTAAGGCAATTGAGAATAAGCTGGAATTTGAACAATTACAAAAACTGACATGTTGCCTCTTGGTCCTTTTCCTGATTAAGCTGAGAAGTCTATGATCGCCTGGACAATTAACACCACAGGTGACCTGATAGCAAAATACATCCACATATTTGAAAGCTCAGAATATTGTTCTATAACATGGAATTTCTTCAGCAAGTCTTCTAGAATTTTGTAAACTAGTAGAGGAACATTAAATAACAATGATCCTCATATTTTTGAGCTTGAATTGATATGCAGGATTTTATCTTAAAAATTATTTGTTCACACTACTGCATGTATCAATAAGTAATATAAAAACTTGAGAAAGAATCACTGACGAACATGATGAATGAAAGAGACAAATTAATCCCACCAACATAGGAAGAGGCACATGTAATTTTGATTTACAAAGAACTGAATGGTCCATAAAAACTGCAGTCATATAGACCAATAATACTAGTTGAACTAAACAGGTTATATTCTGAAAAGGAACAATAAAAATAGTAGTAGGTTAATAATTAACAGTAGACCATATCAGAGAAAAACCAGCAGTAATTTTTCTGGAAATAGAAAAAGTTTTTGACATCATCCATTTACCATTTCTTTTCGAAGTACACAATAAACTAATCTCAGAAAATATCTCAAAATTAAATATATATATCATTGGCAACTGCAAAAATCAGAGCTGATGGAACATGCTTTTCAACTTTCCAAATAAGCTGGTAAGATTCCCATTTCCCCCCTTATTAGTAATTGCTTTAGAAATATTCACAAAAAGCTTTGAGATGACAAACAAATGCCTGGTCTCAAAATCCGTACAGAATAATATAAGTGTAAATGTTATGCAGATGATGTAATATAAACTCTAACAGAAACACAAAGTGCAAAAAGACACTTGATGAAAACAATTCACAGCTTTGGAGAATTCTCCAGATATAAAATCAATGATTAAAAACATAAGTAATCACAAGACATTTAATCCAAGGAAATTTCTTGCAGGAAGAATCTGGCTGCCAGATAACCCATAGTGAATTATCCTATTTGCATTTGATATCTAATAATCAAGAAATATACCAAAACAATTATGGCAAATTGTGGCAAAAAATTAGAACAGATCTAAAAGCTGGAACAACTAAAGGTTTTCTGAGTTAGAATCAATTATATTTACCAAAATGAATGTTTTACCCAAGATCCATTTCCATATTTGTTTCACATGATACCAATACTAATTTTTAAAAAAATGTTTTAAAGAATGTCAAGAAATTGTTAGCATATTTATATGGCATGGGGATAAACACTAGAGTCAAAGTTAAAATTTTAAAGTCAAAGAAGACATTCATCTCTTCCAAAGTTCAAACTGCACTTCTGAGAAAGCTGTTTGACACCAGAATGTTAACACTGGAAAGAGCTGGCCTAGCTAATATGCTCCATCGATAACTATAGTATAAGACAAAAAAGACAAAACCTAAAAAGACACACATTTTGATTAAAAAAATGGGGAACTCAACAAAGAATATAGTTAGGTCCAAAAAATTCACCATCAGCTTATCTTCTAAATGGTTTTCATGTTGAAGATTACTATTGTAAGAAAAATGTAATTTCACATGCAAATATAGTCCATCCAGATCTTATGAATACATTAAAGACAGTAAGAATGTGAAGACCAAAATAGACCAAGGTTGATGAATCTATAAAGATACACCAACAAAAGTACAAAGACAGAAGGAATAAAATCTGATCCCAAAACAAGGGATATGAAGAAAAATTGCAGAATTTGAAATGTTATACAGAATAAAGATGTCATGAGTCATCTATATATAAACTTCTACTTAAGATATGATATAGAGACAAAACAAATAATGCAACACTTTAAAGAAATAGTCCCAGTACATACCATAAATTTTAATTATGCATACTTATAGATTCAAGGACAAACTTTGGCCAACACTGGAACAAAGTCATAGCACCAATGATATCTGACTGGGAACTTAAATTTGGAGAGTATGCAGGAGTGGCAAAATTAACTATATAAAAGTATAACCAAAGTTTGACCAAATTTAAGCAAGAATGGCTTCCATATATATTACATAATATGCAGCAAACTCAGAGAATCATTTCTAAAGATTAAGCCAATAGCTACTGCAGATTGAGTGCAGTACAAAAAAGTGGAACTCAAATGTGAAATATTTATTTTATTTTTCAATTATATTTTTTCTTTTTTTCTTTTAACATTGTTAAACAATAATGTAGTGGAGATTTGGGCATTGAGTTAATTTTTATATCATAAAAACAACTCAGTGTGTTTTGCTTGGCATGACTTATTTTTATTAATGTCACATTGAGCATTAATTATATAAGTTTAGTAATTCTTTGTCCATTTAATGATTTTACCTTTTCTCAAAATACACCTTTTTAAAATAATAAATAAGAAAAAAAATCTTGTTCACAAATATGATGAATGCATAAATCAGGATAGTAGAAATTATAGATCATTGAAGTAAAAGATTAGATAACTTTCTTTACTGACAGAAAACATAAGAAGATATTTGAAGATAGCCCTTGTCAAACAGAATCA
The DNA here is from genome assembly GCA_015471245.1 of Laticauda colubrina. Taxonomy (NCBI): domain Eukaryota; kingdom Metazoa; phylum Chordata; class Lepidosauria; order Squamata; family Elapidae; genus Laticauda; species Laticauda colubrina. The sequence continues at coordinate 22,979,534 of BLBF01000025.1, forward strand.
TAGCAATGTTCTTCCAAAATATTAAAGAAGCAATTTTTGCTTTTTTAAACTTAGTGTATTCTCTAACGATTCTCTAAGATAAATAGTGTTGTTGTTAATCCCACCGGTTAAACCTGTGCTTGGCTTTTCTTGTATTAATATTTGTATTAACATTTAGACATACACAGAAAAACTTTTCATAGAGGACATTGAGGTAGGCCTCAGAGCCAATGCTACCTTATGTTGCTGAACATCAATTTCTGGGAAATAAAATATATAAAGTATCAAGCATGATATTCACAAAATATTTGAATGTGATTAAAGATATATGGGATGCTACAAACAAAGTCATACTTAAGTCAGAATTTTATTTAGAAAGAATATGTTTCTGATTCCTAATCATACAATCTAAGAAACCTTTGATTTTCTAGCAATTTTCTGAAAAGTGCAGAGTTCTAAATTAAAAATTCAGTTTACTTCCACTCTATTTTCTTCAATCTGGAAAATAAGACAGGAGGGGAATAGCAACAACCGAACTTGTCAGTCACAATAAAAAGAAGGTACGTTCCTTTGTATTATTTAAAGGAGCCATTTGGGGGTTGAAAGGCAATGTGAATGTTTGGAAAGCACCAGAAATATGAAAGGAACTGGCAAAAACTCAATCCTCCCACCTGCTTTTGGCAATTGGCAGATTGAAGCAAGGTCTATCTATCATTACATTTGCATAGCTCAGTGAACACTACAATCAGCCCTGATCAACCCTATCTATCCATATAAGATCAAGAAGTGTTGTGCACTCCAAGCCACTGTAATTGACAGCAGCAGGGAGTCAAGTACCACAACTTTCCCAATCTATCTGTCAGGAAAATAATGAAAATGCTTATATTTGTTTTTCTCCTAATATCAGGATTAGAATACCCCAAAGGTACTTTTTCAATAGGCAACTGGACTTTCTGATTTTTCTTTGAAGATGTTTCTCTCATCGAAGAAGTATCTTTAATTCTGATTGGATGGTGGGGAATGGAAGGATTATACACCTTGGAGACAGCTGGTCATTTATGTCCTTTTAGAAAGTCATTAAAAAGGCCACTTGGAGGTTTATCTGTGTCATCAGAGTCACCTGGGTAGTGTAAATGGGTGTTAAGGAATGTGTTGTAGACTGGAGACAGATGATGTTGTAACCTTCCCCCTCTGTTGAGAGAGGGCTGTTCAATGTTGACATAGATGGCCTCCTTGACCCATCTTGACTGAGTAATGTGGTATATGCAGTCCAATGCAGTGAGCCATGTGCAGATCTGTACATTGGGGAAACAAAACCACCACTTCATAAATGAATGATACAATATACGAGAACAAACCCATCAGGACAAGATTCAGCATTCTATCTGCATTTAAAAAACAAAGCCTTTTGAAGATAGCAAAATTTACATTTTGGACAGAGAGGACCTCTGTTTTGAAAGATAAACAGAGAGTTGGAAGGGACCTTGTAGGTCATCTAGTCCAACCTCCTGCCCAAACAGGAGACCCTACACAATTTCTGACAAAGAGGCCAAAGAAGTCAAAATTGAACAGCCCTCTCTCAACAGAGGGGGAGGGATACAACACCATCTATCTCCTGTCTACAACACAGTCCGGTCAACAGTTCCAATAAGGCTCCACATCCATTTGCATCAGGTGACCCTGATGACACAGATAAACCTCCACATGGCCTCAATGACTTGTTAAAAGAACGCAAATCACCAGCTGTCTCCAAGGAGTATAAATTCTTCCATTTTCTGCCATCCAGGCAGAGCTGAAGAAGCTTCTTGAATGAGAAGTTTTCAAAGAAATCTTCAAAGAAAAAAGGGGAAAGTCCAGTTGCCTCTTGAAAAAGCACCTTTGGAACAACCATGACCTGGATGACCAGAATCTCCATAGACATTTAGGATTAAATTATGTGCTGCCTCCATGGCCATAAAAAAAACAGATGCTTCCAGTTACTGTCACCATATAATGCACTTTATCCATGGTTTGCTACATGGATTGCTTATTTTGCCTTATTTTGATGAATTACCTGCTCTGAAGATAAGTTCTTGCTTTCTGATTGTAGCACAGATGTTGTCTGGATTTTTTTTTTCCAGAAAAACTTTTCCCATAGGAATTGATATTATAAATGGAAAATTGCTCTTTAATAGTTAATTGTTAAATACTTTTAATAATTGAATGGTATATTGGAGAAGTGTAACTTTAGTGGAAAATATTAATGATGCCCATAATAGATCTATTTTTGCAGAAAGATTTTTTTTTCATTACTGGTAAAATGTGCTACTTTGTTACATGTATATGCAGTGAGCACAGTCATCTTAGTGGACAGTTGTAATAAGGAAGAAACTGTTGTTGATGAAATGGGGAAAAGATGGCCAAGTTAAGAAACAGTGAAGTGATTAAACAATTGCCAATTGTTATAGAAATTTGTTCTTTTAAATTACTATCAGAATTCAATACACATCTCAATCTATACCTAGATGTATTGTTTGATAATGAATTCTTTTTCTCACTGAAATGAAATTATTTTTGGAGATCTGACAAGTTTACAAACTATAAACTAAATCAGGGATATTTGGTAATTATTTCCTTAAAAGCTGGGGATAGTGTACTAGAAATATGTATAGCCACATATGTACAAATATCCAAATTAGGAAGGAATCAGGTGTAATATATAAGAGAATGTTTCATTCAAAATGTGACAAATATAGCAACACATTCACAACACAGTGCAAATAGTAGACAAAAATCAAGAAGTAGGATTCACACTTGCCTGAGTTTACCTGCTACTGTCTAGGCTTATTGAAAAACTTACAGTTTTAAACCACTTTGAACAAACCACAGAAAATTTGTGCAAAAATTTAGAGAGACTTGGTAAAACTGGTAAAACATTCATCTACCTGGCAATTATTTAACATATTAATACTCTTAAGATACACTCTTAATCTGAAAAGAAGACTCTAAAATATATGTGTGTGTGTGTCTGTATGCACAGACAAACACTTTCATACACTAGTTTATGTACTACATACATAAACTTTTACATGCCTTCCTTTCACTTAAGAGTGTGGAGAGAGAGAGGGAAGGAGGGAGAGGTATATTTTCTATAATTTGTTATAACCATAAATATGATGACATCTAACTGGACTTCATTAGTTCCTGGATGGAAGATCAGCAGAAAGCCCAGGTCTGTAAAGATGGTACTAGATTGGAAAATTAAAATATTGGAAAAAACAGTGAGTAATCTCTTCTATATTGTTGCCAAGAAAACAATATAGATTTGTTAATGTGGTCTTCAAGGATCAACTCAAGGTAGATTTATCATGAAGAATCACTTCTATCTAAAGATCTCCCAGTATAGATATACCATAGCATGATAACAAGAAGAATGTCCTAAAGCAGGGGTGTCAAACTCAATTTCACTGAGGGCCGCATCAGGGTTGTATTTGACCTTGGAGAGTCGAGGTGATGGGTTGCCAAGGTTGGGCATGGCCATGGTGTGCGTTTGACACAAGCTCAAGATGCATTCCCCCTTTCTCTTCGTTCTTTCCACAGTTCTTTACTGTGACTGTTTTCCTACCTCTTCTACCAGGTGTTACTGGTAAACATTTATTACTTATTCTTCATACTCCACTAAACTCCCCCTCCCATTGTTTAATAGTAAATTAAACCTCTTTTCTCATACAAAGAAAGAAAGGAAAAACAAAAAATAGTACAGTGCTACTTAAAATATTAAAATGATTATAATCTATAATTAAATGTTAGATTCTTTCCAAGTACAGGGGTGTCAAACTTGATCACTTCATGGTCCGTATCATGATGTATCACAATGTTTTTTGCCTTTGCAGAGCCAGGGTGGCATGGCCTGTGTGGGCCATATCCAGCCAGTAGGCTGCCAATTTGACAGGCCTGTTTTAGTGTAACTTAAAAGAAGTCCAGTGCCTCTCTGAAAGACAGCAGATATTGTTCTGTCCTTCCCCTGCAGTTCGTGGAGGTATTCAAGAACATGTCAGCTCACTTACATTGTGAATGGAAGACAATAGATAGCACTATTAAATATGAACTGTGCAGAAGATATTTTAAACTAGTGTCTGTTTCATGGACAGCAGGCTCAAGGGAGGACAACTCATAAAATATGTGACTGAAGATTGCAATGCAAACTCCACCTCTTTTGTATTGCATTCATGACTTCCCATGTAGTACATAAGGAGTACAGTTTACATTGTAACCATTTTGACATAACTTGTCTTGCTGCAGACACTGATATGCTTGAATATGTTCCAAAATATAAACTTATATTCATATTGTGAGATTGCTATCATAAATAATTTCTTGCTCTTTAAAATCTTAGAAACACAATATATGAAAGCAAAAAGCCATGCCAATAAATAAATTCAACTGTTTCTTAATTTTTCAAGAAACAGTTCAAAATCTTTTTTTATCTTATCAATACATTTGTAATGCAATGTTATATTTTCTCCAAATATTTTTCCTTCAAACAAATACATATACATATACATATTGAAACTGTTCAGTTGGTCTTAAAAATTGCCTATGACTTTTTCTATCTAGTATTAACAAATCTTCATTGACTATTATGTTTTTCTTTTCTCAAACAAAGAAAGGAAAAACAAGAAATAGTACAGTGCTACTTAAAATAATAAAATGATTACAATCTATAATTAAATGCTAGATTCTTTCCAAGTCAGCCTATTCAACCAAATTGCTTTGGAATGCAAGAAGTCATATTCCCTTTAAAAGAGTAATATAAAGGTAACTAGGACATGCCTCATTTTCTGCATTCTTTGCTTATAGTTTTCAGCCTTCCTCCACTGAGAGTATACAGTGCCACAACAATAAGCAGTGGATATTTGTGTTTCTGGAAAGCAAATCCTTTCCTTCCAAATCAAATTTCATGATCATTTTTCTATAAACAAATGTGCCAATACGATAATCAGATGTGGTCTCCATCAAAGGAATAAAAATCTGGCATTGTTTCCATGATTTATCATTATGATCTGTGATCTTTAGATTATTACTCTCTGCAAATTATTTTACATTAATTGCAATTTATAAATTAACAAAAGTGTATGTACTTAAAAAAATAAATGCATATTTATGAACATTTAGAATTCTTTTTTTTATACTTTTAACCAAGGAATACAATGCAAAATCTGCTTAATTTAGGAAATGCACATGAAAGATTCCAGCTAATTTATTTTGGTGAAAATGACACATTATTAAAAAGAAGGCTTTTTATATAGTTATTCTCATTGAATGTACATGAAATATATTTTTGCTAGCGATATTCATTATTCCTCTTTGCATTTCATGGCTATTTATATATATATATTTTTTTTGTTTTTCCAGCAATGAGGCTGTAGTCAAATAATGCTCAGCAACTGGATTTCTCTCTTTGGACTGAAAAATTAAGCAGATACTAAATTATGACAGTGAATTTAGAAAGAAAGGCTCCAAGTGCTTGAAAGAACATGTCTGAGATAATATGATGCTTCTAAGAATATTGCAATCACATCCAAGCAATCACTGAAGCGTGCCATGTAACTACCTCCTCGGCTAATATGCCTTTTTCTCCATGATGACTAATCATGTTCTATTAAACAGCAGTAATGCTGGAAGAACTCAACTATATAAGTGTAATGAAGCCAGTATTCTCTCTGGACAGATTAGCTACAACTGATTTGACACATACCATCATAGGAGCTTCAGACCTGACAAACTCTGTGCTTGCCTCTGATTTATGCCGTCAAGCTCTTTGGAAAAGAGAATGAAACCCAAATGTTCAGTTTGGTAGAGATAAAATGTATGAATGCGCTTAACTGTCAGTTAAAGAAAGTTACATTTTTTTCCTCTTTTTCCCTGTATTGTCTCTCCGGTAACTCTCATGCAATACTCCTAAAAAATCCACCTGGAGACATCCAGTAAAATGGTCCCCTGTCATGAGCTATTTCATTAGCATATCCATGATCCCTCTTATCTTCTCCCTTGTATATTTTTTTCAATATGATTTTTTCAAAATCATTGTATTACTATAAATGGTTTCTGTAATTCTTTTTTTCCTTGTGCATTAACACTCTCAGAGCTACTTAACAACATCCTGGTGGAAATGAAAAGAGGAAACAGAGAAACAATTTTTTAAAGAGACATATAGATTTCCACTTTCAAGCTGATACAAGGTTGTAGAAGAAGATGAAGACGAATTAAATTACTCAGATGATGGAAGGCATCCTTGTACTGCTGCTGTTCTTATTAGTATTCTTCCGGGATAAATTGGGAGTAGCCATAAGGACAAAGTGCTCATCTGGACAACCATATTGCAGGAGGATATCAATGCATTCTTGGCTTGTTGCTTGTCTCGCATAGGCTAAAGCACTGTTTCCATGGGCATCGCATGCCATAACATCAACACCGTACTGTGGAAAGAATAGACAACATTTCAAGCCCTGCAATTCTGAATAGTAACAGGCAGAGAAGTCTATAAGAAGACTTTTCATTAAAGTGAGGCCCACTTTACCAATTTCTTATCTGGGGATTTTAAATCTGAGCTGCTTTTGCCATATCCTTTGCTAAAGAACCCTGCAACAGCATTGATGCTCCTATATCTTTGGTCTGAGTGACTTCATATCAAAATAACACGAGGATCATATCTTAAGATCCACACCTAAATAAGTCATAAGAGAATTCAAAATAGATTTGAGGGGTATCAGTCAAAGCAGGACTGTGTCTTTAATAAAAATATCTCATACCAAGTTTTTTTTCCTGTTTTGAGAGCATCTGGCTATCTGATTCACTGACAGTGGCAGTCTGAACATTTTTATCAAGCTTGTTTCAAAACCATGTGGCACTTATTTACCCAAATTAAGAGCTGCACCAATACGACATTTCCTTTCCTGCAAGCCAAATGTAAAGCTGATCGCCCATCTCCTTCTCCACAGGTTTCATTCACTTCTTCACGTGTTCCATGTGCAAGAAGCAAGATGACAGTCCGCAAATCTTCCTCTGCAGTTGCTCGTAGTAGGTGCTGACCTAAAGAAAGGTCTAAACATTGCAATGGAGCAAGAAAGTGTTTTTGCTCATATTTGGCCCGGATCCACTGCTCTTTTTCTTCCCTAGGAAATAAATACATATTATCATTCAGTATAAATCTTCATCATTTAGGACTATCCTCAAACTGACCTTTAAATTTACATACACAATTTGACAGATTGGAATGTTTAAATACTTCAGATAAAAAAATATTATCAGAATTCTTTTTAATCACATATAAACAGATATACCCCAACTCTTTGTGTACTACATAACACATCTAAACTAAAAGTGTTAAAAAGTGTAAATGATAGTAGAGTCAATTTACGATTCAGCTATATCACTACATTGATATTCCATGCAATTTAGCAGAAGTGAAAAGAAATTGCAATAACTATTTTCTAGCAACAATTGCAGATTCAATAAGTTTCCTGTGTTGCATCAATCATTTTATAAATCATGCTCTTAGATTATAAAAATGTAAAATTATATATATATATATATATTTGTTCACTTAAGTTTTCGTGCACACTTACACGTATGCTGTTCAGCTATCTTCCCACGTCATTGTAGTTGTGCTTTTAAAGTTGGAGCAACATTTCAGCAGAATCTCATCTGCCATCACCAGGCTTCTGTATTGAGTTCGTATGTGACTCAGACTTTCACAAAACTGAAACGGCTGTGAAAGTCTGAGTCACATACGAACTCAATACAGAAGCCTGATGATGGCAGATGAGATTCTGCTGAAAC
>BLBF01000025.1:22987733-23081773 GCA_015471245.1 Laticauda colubrina
GACGTGGGATAATACCCGAAGGAAGCTGAACAGCATATATATATGTTGTGTTTCTATCCCAAATATTCTGCATTGCGTATGTGGACAGATGTGCCTATGTGTCTGTTTCCTTAGTATTTTCTCAAGCTTTCTGATTGGGATTTGAAATATTTTAGGCTAAAGTCCTTGATCCTTGATCATAGATCAAGCGGGGACCTGAATCTAGCATTCCCTTACCCAGGTCTGGAGACTTTAAAAGCCGTAAAATAATGAGATGGAAAATTCAACCCAGAACTCAGGAGAAATTTCCTGACAGTGAGAACAATTAATCAGTGGAATGGCTTTCCTCTAGAAGTTGTGGATGCTGAATCACTGGAGGTTTTAGGAAAAGATGGGACAGCCATTTGGCTGGAATGGTATAGGGCTTCTGATTGAGTAAGGGGCTGGACTGGAAGACCTCCAAAATCCCTTGCAACTGTGTTACAGTTTACTCTTTAGCAAGTATAGTAATAGTTTTAACAATTCAGTCATGTCTGAGTTTTGGCAACTTTATGGGTAACTTTATAGGTACTTTTCATGCTATCCTGTTAAGCACTGCTTCTTCCAATTGTTGGATGCTATCTTTCTATCAGCTTTGAAGATATCAAGCCAGCGAATTCTTTGCTTACCCCTTCTTCTTGATCTACTAACTATTCCTAGTGTTGGAATCGATTTGCTACAATTTTTGAAAGCTTACTTAAAAACTAAAATAACTCTGGGGTTTAAATTACTTGAATATGTTTTATAACCCACGGAGCTAGTTTGATATAATGGTGAAAAGGATTGGGGCTAAAATTCAGGAGATTTTGAATTTTAGTCTTGTGTCTTGGGCAAAAACTCTGCTGAGCGACATTTGACCAGTCACTCTGTTAATCCTAGGAAGGAGGCAGTGGCAAGCTATTTCTGAAAAAAAATCTTAGCATGAAAATTTTAGGAGGAATACTGACTCAAGCCCCCAAAAGCCCCATACAAAAATAAATAATACATGGGTAAAAGATAAGAATTAACATTAAGAGTTACAACAGAGTGACATCAGCAATCATTGAAACAGAAAAAAAATTAACTCTTTACTAGGAATAAGCCCTGTTACTTTAATAACAACAGCATTTAGATTTATATACCATTTCACAGTGCTTTACAGTCCGCTCTATGCAGTTTGCAGAGTCAGCATATTGCCCCCAACAATCTGGGCCCTCTTTTTGCGACCTCGGAAGGATGGAAGGCTGAGTCAACCTAAACTGGCAAACTGCAGGTAGCAGGCAGTCAGCAGAAGTAGCCTGCAGTACTGCATTCCAACCACTGCACCACCATAACTCTTTAAAGTGATAGATAATATCTGATATATGTATCTGGTATAACACCTGGAACACTGCAACCAATTTTGGATACCACATTACAAAAAAGATGTTGAGACTTTGGAAAAAGTGCAGAGAAGAGCAACTAAGATAATTAAAGGCTTGGAGACTAAAACATATGAGGAACGTTTGAGGGAATTGGGTTTGGCTAGTCTAGAGAAAAGGCTAGCCAACATAATAGCAGTATTCCAGTATTTGAGGGGCTGCCACAAAGAAGAGAGGGTCAAATTATTCTCCAAAGCACCAGAGGGCAGGACAAGAAACAATAGTTGGAAACTGATTAGGAAGGGAGAAGCAACCTGGAATTAAGGAGAAACTTTCGCAGAATGGGGTCAATTAACCAATGGAACAACTTGTCTTCAGAAATTGTGGGTGCTCCATCACTGGAGATTTTTAAGAAGAGACTAGACAGTCATTTATCTGAAATGGTGTAAGTTCTCTTGCTTGACCAGGGGCTAGAAGACTTACAAGGTGCCTTCCAGCTCCTCTCTTCTCCTTCCTCTTGTTGATATTATCCGTGTGTTTCAAAAATAGGTATTCGTAATAAAACTTCCTTAAGAAACAGTACTATTTTCTTTATCTGTTTATTTTATTTCTTTTTAAAAATACTTCATTATGTAAATGAGATTAATATTAATACGTTAAAGCAATTCAGTAATTCATCATAAAATAATAAAAACAAATAACTACAATCAACTAATTAGGATGTTCAATCAATACAAATTATCACCAGTAATAGTAGCATAATAAGACATTTTTAATAGCTACCATCACTCCACAATCCTTTGACTTCAATGAGCAATGAAAACAATATAGGAAGACATTGGTCATGTCCCACATGAATGTCACCAAACTCAGATTCTATTCAGAGTACAGCAGTATGCATAAAAAAGGGACTTCTTAAGACCCCCAAGTCATTTAAGTGTCAGCAGCTGTTGGTGAAATGTATATATAAATAATGTACAGTCAAATAAAGCCATAGTCTTATGCACTTTGAGTCAGATTCTACTTTAGATCAATAAAAATCATGGACCAGTAAGTGCAAATCAGAAAAACATGCATGGCTAACTCTGTTAGTTCCTCAGTGCAATGAGAAATGGAGTGTTAAATGATAAGTATGTAATAAACCATAAATATTAAGAAAAACAATATAATATTTTGTGAATCCAAATGTTACATTATGCAATTGGTATTAAACAACTGTCCAAATAAGGGCACACAGAAGACACAGTGTTGGCTCATAGGCCTCAGTTTATCTACATCAATGCAATACTTTTATTTTTAATTATTATGAAATTGTCCTTCAGCTTAAAATTCATGGAAAATACAGGAAGGCTTCAGTATGGGCCATAAGAAATAAAACTCATTTATGAAATGCTCAGTGACTTGGATTAATAGTAAAAAGTAATCACAAATGCTAGGCTGAGAGGTTTTTCATATCCCACTTGAATGTGACTTTGCCTTGTAGTTTGAAAGAGACTGATAATTCTTATAAGAAAAATAGGTTACTCCCAAAAGATAAGGAGAAAAGGAGCATTGTGAATATTCCTTTTTCAGACTATATTTCTACTGCGTCGTTTCAACCGACCAGTCTAATGTTTGATTGTCAGAGCCATGGCTCTGTTTTGAGGTGTGGAAAATACGTTTGCCTTTCTTCATAAGGAAGTTTCTGGCATTGAACTGGGAATGGGCAGAATTGAAAAGTGAGGCTGATCTTTTTTCTTAAACCAAAAATTAGCATGACAACAATAAGAGCTTACTGGATATGGATATAGTTACTGAATTGGATATTTAAAGGAAACTGAAAGAAAAACCTCCAAAGACAACAGAATGTATTTTGTCTCAAACATTTCCATATATGTTCCTCTTCCTATACAGGGTATTTGACTCAAATCACAAATCAAAGAAATTTGTCTGAGATAATAATCTCATTTCGGAGATCACAGTTTATTTAGATCCAGATTCCCTTTTCCCCAAGGAAAGGTAGTCTGTAAGTAGAATTGACAGCACTGGTTCACTTAGCATCATTGCAATCCCTATGAAGTCCATGCTCGGATACTCTGTTAATTAATGAGCTAAAAATAAATTATTACAGCAGGTGGCAATAAGGAGAAAGGAACCAATCAAATGCTTTATTTTAGTACGTAATGATATTCCTTAAATAAATTAGTTGGATAAAAGTAAGGAAAAATGTGGAGAATAGTAACTAATTAGCAAAAGGCACTCCTTGTCTTTCTAAGCAAATTTTCCTGTACTAAAGTTAGTAAACTGTAGTCATGATCCTAAGCAAATAAAAATAATGAAAACTGTGGTTAGAATCAATGCACTTCCTAACAATCATAGCATAAGTTAACCCAATGGAAGGAAAAAATATGAATTTTCACCATTGTGATAGATTCTCAAGAAACTGGTTGCTTTTTCAAAGTTTTGTCAGTTAGCAGGACTAAGATATTGTTTCAAATAACTTTTTTCTAAAATCCATTTCAAAATACTCTTCATTTGAATTATGAATGAAATTAGTGCTGTTTGAACTCAGGTTTATCAAATTAATAAGAGGAAGCACAATTTAAAAGACTACGCAGTACTTTGTAAAACACTAAAGACTGTAAAACCCTTTTTCTTTTAACCTGTTACTATGAAACTAAGCTTTGTTTATAACAAAGGACTGATATCACAGGATGCAAATCATCATGCTGCTGCCTCCTCTATACCAGAGAAGTGATGATGCATTAAAGCCTGACGAAACAGCACCATCAATTTCCTGGCTTTAATATGCATCTTTACCATCAATGAACTCAAAAGCATTTTTAATGCAAATAATGGAAACTGATCTCTGTTTCCTAGTCTGCATAGAGGCTATACAAATACAGCCCAAAACCCTTTTGTTTATTAGCTCTTTAAGATAACACCCAATTAACTTAAATGTCCTTTTCTGGCATTTGAACCGTATTCATTGTAAACTGAAAAGCGTCCAGAAAACTTGGATGGGGAGAAGAGGGGAAGGAAAATTATCACAAGTCAAAAAGCAAATATGCTTTTGACTATAATTTTGCTTCAGAACATTCTATGCCATCAGAGCATGTAGAGTATAAATATTCAGCTGTGAGTTAGCATCCCAGGCAGGAATTTTTAATATAGATTACATTTTTTAAAAAGTCAAGATTTTAAACTGGTTGAAAACATCTACAGCATTCAGAAAAATTTTGAACTTAATGTTCACTTTAATCTTTTTGGTTTCCTTCCAAGTCCTTTTCTCTGATATAAATTCAAAATTGCTTTTAGTTTGGCAATTACTTAAATTGGGCTTTTAGATACTTCAAAAACATAAATTCGAGTAGACATTCGATTTCCAGGGAGCAAATTTCAACAACCTTAAAAAATATTAGGTGAGATCCAACGGACAGAAATCCTCAAGTCAAAGAGTTGGAGGACTTCTCAGAAATAAGATGCTGAGGAATAATCACATACTATCCGAAAAAAAAATCAGGATAGCTTAGTAAAGTGCTATGGATGTTTACGGAAGCTTTCGACTGAACTAAACGTTTTGTTTGATATTATCTAGCTGAGCAGTTTATACCATAAGATGATTCAATCACTTACTCTCAATATTCTCACTGCTTTTACATTTTAAGCAATCTCTTCCTCATTAGTTAGGTCCAATCCCCCTGACACTTGTTCAGTCTTCTTGAAAATGGAGCAATCAGCAATACCACTGAAGAATTTTTGAGAAGCTATACAAATACAGCCCGAAGTAGTCTTAGCCAAGTTGGTTTTCCAACAGATAACTGGATAGTTAAAATCTATAGCATCTTTCCCCCCAGTGTTGTTTTCCTTTCCTGGTATTCTTTTATCTTTGAAACGATAGGAAATAGATAGGGATGAAAGTGACTGTGCTTAAATCATCAGTGGCCAACATTTTAAACCATTATGCTTTCAGCAGTTTCTGCCCAAACTTTCCTTGCCAGAATGTAGAGCAGGTTGTTGCTCCTCTCTGAGCAGGGAAATGATGGTTTGAAGCCATCCTTTGCAAAGCATGGAAATATATACACACACCCCTGAATATGCACAAAAGATAAAGGATGAGAAAGAACAAGAGAGTGAACCTTGGATTTTGTAGACCTCATTACCTGCTGGTTCTGGTACTACCAACATCTATCCCATTCCCTCCATTGGATGAAGAAGTCTCTTGAGGAGAGAAAGGTTATCCATTGTTTATTTCATCTTTAAATGTTTCTTCATAATAAATGGCCAATGTACCACTAAAGTATTTTTGGAAAGTTCTCCTAAGACTCCTTATCTCAATTTGTCATGTGCCAACTTTTTAGTTAACTTTACTGAAGCATTACATGAAAAGTTCTTTTGGGACATTCCATTCTGAATGAAAATATACAAACATAATTAACAGAGACAGGGAGAAAAAAATCCTGAATGTTCCACTTACAATACTGAATGTGATAAAAGGGGGAAAAAGTCAAAATTAAATCTTGACCTATCAACTGGAATAGAATAGAGCTAGAAGGGACCTTGGAGGTCTTGTAGTCCAGCCCCCTGCTCAAGCAAGAGAAACTACATCATGTGCACAATTAGTAGGCAAGTGAGTATTTTGACCATATCATCATTTATATGCATATTTCCACCTCCAAGCTGTATAAACTTGAATGCTTAGTTAGCATAAGCATATCAGGTGATGTGTATTTGTGTAATGAAGGAGGGTATGGCCTAAGGACATCAATACTCTAAATAAAAAGTGTGCATAATTATTAGGTAGCTTTTCCTCAGGCAAAATGGGCTAAAAAAGAGCTAACTGGGCTAATGGGCTAACTGACTCTGAAAAGTCAAAAATTGTAAAAAGTCTTTCAGAGGGATGTAGCACACGTGAAGCACACAAGTGCTAAGATATTGGGGTGTGATCACAGAACCATCAAAAGTTTTGTTGCAAATAGTTAACAGGGTTGTAAGAAAAATGTTGAGAAAAAAAGACACACATTAACTGCCAAAGGTTTGAGAAGAATCAAATATGAAGCTATCAAGAATCCATTATCCTCCAGGGCTGTCATATTATATAGAACTGCAATCTACCTGGAGTGCCCACAAGTACAAGGTGTTCAGTGCTCAGAGATATGGCCAAAGTAAGGAAGGCTGAAACTGAACAAGACAAAAAAAAACTGAAATGGCAAGACTGGGCCAAGAAATATCGGAAGACAGATTTTTCAAAAGTTTTATGGATGGATGACATGAGAGTGACTCTTGATGGACCAGATGGATGGCCTTGTGGCTGGATCAGTTATAGGCACAGAGCTCCACTTCGACTCAGACACCAGCAAGGCGGAGTGAGATATTGGTATGAGCTGTTATTATTAAAGATGAGCTAGCTGGACCTTTTCGTGTTGAATCAACTCCCAAACCTACTGCCAGTTTTTAGAAGACACTTTCTTCAAGCAGTGGAACAGGAAAAAGTCTGCATCTTTCAAGACCACCGTGATTTTTATGCAGGACAATGCTCCATCGCATGCATCAAAGTACTCCACTGTGTGACTAGCCAGTAAAGGCCTTAAAGATGAAAGAATAAGGACATGACCCCCTTCTTCACCTGACCTAAACCCTATTGAGAACTTGGGCCCTTCTCAAATGGGAGATTTACGGTGAAAGAAAACAGTACACCTTTCTGAACAATGTCTGGGAGGCTGTGGTTGCTGCTGCCCAAAAAGTTGATCATCAACAGATCAAGAAACTGACAGACTCCATGAATGGTTTATGACTGTTATTGAAAAGAAGGGTGGCTATATTGGTCAGTGATTTTTTTGAACTGTCAGAAATGTTTATTTGCAAATTTTGAGTTATTGTTTATTATTCTCACTTTAACAGATGAAAATAAATAAGATGGGAAAATTTTCATTTTTCATTTAGCATCATTGCATCATTGCATAATAATTCTGCACACTAATAGTTGCCCAATAATTGTGCACACATAGATATTCTTCTAAGAAAGCCATAACCTCACATTTACTTTTTTAAATATTCAGAATTGAGTTTATTAGCATTTTGGATTGACTGAGAGCACTGTAGTTGTTCAATAATAAAATTAATCCTCAAAAATACAGCTTGCCTTATAACTGTGCACATAGTATATACTATTTCAGATAATTGTGTTATTTCAGATAACTGTCTAGTCTTGTCTTAAAAAACCCCACTGATGAAGCACCTACAACTTCTGAAGGCAAGCTGTTCCACTGGTTAATTGTCCTCACTGTTAGGAAGTTTCTCCTCAATTCCAGGTTGCTGTTCTCTTTGGTTAATTTCCAATCATTGTTTCTTGTCCTGCCCTCTGCTCTGGTGCTTTGTAGAATAATTTGAACCCTCTTTTTTGTGCTAGCCCCTCTAATACTGGAATACAGCTATGTCTCCCCTAATTCTTCTTTTTTAAACTAGCCAAACCCAAATCCTGTAGCTGTTCTTTATATTTTAGTCTCCAGACCTTTGAACATCTTAGATGCTTTTCTCTGAAAAGCAATTTTCCCAATATCTCAACATCTTTTTTATAGTATGGTGACCAAAATTAGTTATAGTATTCCATGTGTGATCTTACCATGGTTTTATAAAATGGTGAAATGCTTCACATGATCTTGATTCTTTGCATCTGTTTATACAACCCTGGATTGTATCAGCTTTTTTGGTGGCAGCTGCACCCTTCTGGCTCATATTCAAGTAATCATCCACCAGAACTCCAAGGTTCTTCTCACAGTTACTGTTTTTGAGCCAGGTCTCACCTAATCTATACTTATACCTTTGATTTTTCCTAGCCTAAACGTAAAACTTTTGTTGGATAGGGCCCATTGTCCAAGTTTGTCAAGATCATTTTGGATCCTGAACATGTCTTCAGGGGCCTTGGCTATTCCTGTCAGTTTAATATTATCTGCAAATTTGATAAGTTTCCTTTCTAAATCATTAATGAAGATATTGAAGAGTACTGGGCTGAAGACAGAACCTCATGGTACCCCACTGTTTACTTCTTTCCATGTGGATGTAGTACCATTAAGGACTAACTCGAGTACAGTTCGTTATCTATTCCACATTTTTCTAACTTACCAAGAAATAGGTTGTGGTCTACTTTACAGATTAACAAAGTTGGAAGGGACTTTATAGGTCATCTAGTCCAACCCCCACCCAAGCAGGAGACCCTACTCCAGTGATGAAGCTCCCACAACTTCTGAAGACAAGCTGTTCCATTGGTTGATTGTTCTCATTGTCAGAAAATTTCTATTTTTATGCTGAATCTCTCCTTGATCATTTTCCATCCATTATTTCTGGCCTGGTCTTCAGCTCCCTTGGGAAATAGCTTGAACCCTTCCCCTCTATGGCAGCCCCTTCTTATTACGCTGAATCTCATTTTCCATTCTTTCTTCCTTGTCTAGCCTTCAAGTGCCTTGGAAAATAGCTTAATTCCTTCCTCTCTATGGCAGCCCCTCAGACATTGGAAGACTGCTATCAGTCTCCCCTGGTCCTTCTCTTCACTAGACTAGCCATGCCCAGTTCCTGTAACTGTTCTTCATATGTTTTAGTCTCCAGTCCTCTAATCAATTTGGTTGGTCTTCTCTGCACTTTTTCTAAAGTCTCAACATCTTTTTTTATAGTGTGGTGACCAAAACTGGATGCACTACTCTTGGTATGGGCTTACTAAGGCTTTATAGAAGAATTAGTACTATGGAATTAGTACCTCACTTGATCTTGATTGTATCCTTCTGTTAATGCAATTTAGGATTGCATTGGCTTTTTAGCTGCCATTGCACACTGCTGGCTCATATTTAGCTGGTTGTCCACTAAGACTCCAAGATCCCTCTCACTGTTACTGCAATTAAGCCTGGTTTCACCCAGTCTATATGTATACTTTTGGTTTTTCTTGCCTAAATGTAGGACTTTACTTTTCTCTACATTGTATTTCATTTGTTAGATAGGACCCAGTGTTCAAGTCTGTCAAGATCCATCTGGAACTTAAGCCTTTCTCAAGCCTTTCTTGAGCCTATCTTCTAGAATGTTAGCTATTCCTGCCAGCTTAGTATCATCTCAAATTTGATGAGTTCCCCTTCTATTCCCTCATCTAAGTCATTTATAAAGATATTGAAGAATACTGGGCCTAAGACAGAACCTTGCGGTACACCACTGCTTACTTCCCTCGATGTAGACGTAGACCCATCAATGACTACTCGTTGAGTATGGTTTGCCAGCCAGTTGCAAATCAATCTGGTGATGCTATCTATCCCACTTTTTTCTTGCTTACCAGGTTGTAGTCTACTTTGTCAAATGCTTGCTAAAATCTAAATATATTATGTCTACAGTATTTCACTGGTCTACTAATTTAGTCACTATGTTGAAGAATGAAATAAGACTGGTTTGACATGAACTGTTTTTAACAAACTCATGCTGACTGCTATTTATGACTTTACTCATTTCTAGATGTTGGCAGATCTGCTTTTTTTAATTTTCCAGTATCTTCCCAGGTAATGATGTTAGGTTTGGTTTTTAGTTTGTTGGGTCTGTTTTTTTTCCTTTTTTGAAGAGGGGAACTACATCAGCTCTTCTCCAGTCCTCTGGTAGGTCGCTGGTGCTCCAGGATTGTTGAAAGATGTGGGACAATGGTTCTGAGTTGACATCTGTCAGCTCCTTTACATCTGGGATGTAATCCATCAGGTCCTGGTGATTTGTATTCATCAAGATCAGACAAGTGTTCTCCTACTATGTTTTTTTTTGCTTATTCTAACTTTTATTTCTAGTCTGTCTTTTACAGTTATGTTTTTGGTAGATTGAGCTTTGGTTTCTTTTTTTGTGAAGACTGGTGCAAAAAATGAGTTAAGTAGCTCTGTTTTTTCTCTGTTGCCTGTTACTTCCTTGCCGTTTTCTCTCTTTAGTGGACCTAAAGTATGTAAATCTATTTCCATTAGATCCCTTGATAGGAGACTTCATAATTCAGGACCTGACTTTTACTTAATGCTGCAGGCCTTCTTAAGACACTCAGGAACACATGAGCTAGATTTCAGCACATTCTATGCTTGGTAGTTTAATAAATGGATACTTTGAAGGGACAAGCTGCAAAGTGTCTAACTTTAGTTGCCTGGAATTTAATAGGAAGGAAAAAGTGAGACAAATTCACTTTAGTATTAATGACAGAATGACAGGGGAGGAGAGAGAACAAAGAGTGTGGGGTGGGGGAAGGAAGAGAAAGAAAGGGCTAGCAGCAAGGAATTTACCAAACTGCCTTCCTGCCGCAGGGAAAGCAAGAACTACAGTGGGGTTATGGAAGAAGAGCTAGAAACAATATGCAGAGCAAACAGAGGGGGCTTCCTCTCTCACAGTGCAGGAGAAGCCCCTACCTTTTTGCAAAGTGAGTACTTAGCAGATTGCTGCTTCCTTCATATGCATTCTTTCTCTGTTAGCCAGGGTTGCTAAGGGGAATCACAGGACGCAAACCCTCTAGGAATGAAATACTTCCTAGCAAACAAGAGGGTGCAGACAGCTAAGAAAAGACAAATGCATGCTTACTTCCTAATGCTGAAAACTTGTAAGATGTTGGTCACTATAAACTGAATGAGTAAAAGGCCCAAGAATTCACGTATGTAGAGAATGGCAAGATAAAGAATTTATTTTTTGTTGTTCAAATCTGCAGGTATGTTATGAGATGTAGGAATATAGAAAATTAAATAAAATCAACATATTAAACTTACTACTTCTTAAAATTACTGCTTTTCTATCTTTCACAAAATTTGTGAAAAGTTACACACTACTCATGGAACAAAAATATTGTTTTAGTGCCAATTATTAATTTTACAAAAAATACATATAGTTTACATTTTAAGTTGTTTATAAAGGTTTTGGGAAAATATTGCTGTTAACTATTTAGGGGTCAACTGCAAATTTTCAAAATATTTTAATTGCTTCGGTTCAGAAGTAAAGATTAACAGAATAACAGAGTTTGAAGGTACCTTGGAGGTCTTCTAGTCCAACCCTTCCCTGCACAAGCAGGAGACCCCATAGCATTTCAGGCAAGTGGCTGTCCAATCTCTTCTTAAAAGCCTCCAGTGATGAAGCAACCACAACTTCCAAAGGCAAGCTGTTCCACAGGTTAATTGTTGTCAGTTAGGAAATTTCTTCTTAAATTTAGGTTGCTTCTCTTTTTGATTAGTTTCCATCCATTATTTCTTGTCTGCCTTCTGGAAAGAAAGCCTAGCATGCCTTAAAACAGAGTTACCTTCCACCTAGACAATGGGAA
This sequence comes from Laticauda colubrina, assembly GCA_015471245.1. Classification (NCBI taxonomy): domain Eukaryota; kingdom Metazoa; phylum Chordata; class Lepidosauria; order Squamata; family Elapidae; genus Laticauda; species Laticauda colubrina. The sequence goes on from BLBF01000025.1 coordinate 22,999,368, forward strand.
GCCTTTTTTTAAAATTTCCTCTATATATTTAAACTATTATGGCAATAGTAAATTAAATAGTGGAAAGACAATATAGAAGAAACAGCCTCCTCAAGGTTCGATTTCTCTCTGATACCTAAAGAAATCCTTCCATTTGTGGAAAAGAATTCTAAGGCTTTTAGCATCATTTATATATATTGAGAGAGTAAGCCAAACACTAAGTGAAACATAACAGACTCATCTCCTAGCTGTAAACCAAAAACAACCAGATGCCATTTAAAACAGCACTTATGTTAAAATTACATTCTTTATGATAACACAGTTGTTTCCTTATTCTCATCCTTTAACAAAAACTTGCCAGGCTTATTGCTCATTAAATGTTAACTGTCAGCAAATATTATAACTGGCTAAGGACTTTGTTTAACAACAGTTCAAAGTTACATGGTCTTGGGAAAAGCGACTAACAGTCTGTACTTGCTCTTACAACTGTCTATCGAAGCCCCCAACCCACAGTAATTTCTTTGAAATTTAGACACTTGATAACTGGCTTGTATTTATGAGTTGTAGGATCCTATGGCCACATGATTGCTATTTGCAACCCTTTTTGCTGATTTGGAGCAAAAAATGGCTTTTGGGAAAGCTTTTGCTTAACCAATGCATGATTCACTTAAGGAAGTGAAAATTGTCACAAAACTGGGTCTGATTTGACTTACCATGTTAATCATTTTTATTAGTTTATCATATAAAATACATAAATACAAAAGTAGGAAAAATAGTGGAGGAAAAAGGGAAGAGAAAAGTGTAGAGAATAAGGGAAAAAGAAAGAAAAGGCATTGACTTCCAACTCCCTTTGGTGGAGTAGAATAAAAAGTAGCATCAAACCTCAACTTTTTATTTTTACTTCGTAGTATAAACTAGCCATTTCTATAACAGATTTATCTAAATACAAAATCAAAGTTCCATTTTTTTTCCACATCAAGCACAAAGTCCAAAAAGAGTTTCCAAGTAGAAATGAAAATACTTAGTTGTTTTCTTTTATCAAAGCAGTCAATTTAGCCATCTCTTCTAATTCCATCAGCTTTTGCAGCCATTCATCCATTGTGGGACTGAAGCATCCTTCCATTTTTGTGCATAAAGTAATCTTGCTGCCATCAACATATATTACATCAAAGTTCCATTTCCCCCCCCCCCCCCAAAGTATTTTTCCATTAAACCAAAAGAAAAGTTTCTGGTTTTATCTTTATATTCACTTTTAACAATATTGTTTTAGAATATGAATCATGCTCCAATATTTCTTCACTTTATCATATGTCCATCATAAATGATAAAATTTCCCTTCTTTATATTTGCATTTCCAGCATTCATTTGAAATACCTTTATACATTCTTGATAACTTACCTGGTGTTAAATGCCAATGATATATCATCTTATAAAAATTTTCTTTAAATTTTAAACTTTTTGGATAAATTTTGTTCCATTGTTCAAGCTTTATATTATCCAAAGTTCCTTGCCCGCTAAATCATACAATGCTTTACATATTCACTTTCCAAATTCAATAGCTTTTTATAGACTTTAGCAATGATATCTTCATCACTATCACATAGTAGGATTTCCAATTCATTTTTAACCTAGTCAAACCAATAGCTCTTTTTATCTAATTTAAATCTTTCTTTCAATTGTAAATATGTAAACCAGTGGCAAACATGAATATGATTTGACTTACAACCGCAATGACTTATGATTGAAATTCTGGTCTCAGTTGTAGTTGTAAGTTGAGATAACCACAAGTGAGCCCAAAATTTCTGTTGCTAAGCAAGACGGTTGTGAAGTGAATTTTGCCCCATTTCTGCCTTTTTGCCATAATTTTTAAGTGAATTACTGTAGTTAAATTGGTAACACATTTTTAAGTGAATCTGGCTTCCCCATTGACTTTGCTTGTCAGAAGTTTGCAAAAGGGGATCCCAGGACCCTGGGACATTGCAACCATGATCAATACATGCCAGTTGCGAGATGCCCATATTTTTATCACATGACCATGGGGATGCTATGTGGTTATGTGAAAAACAGTGATAAGTCACTTTTTTCAGTGCCACTGTAACTTTGAATGATCAATAAACAAATGGTTGTAAGTCAAGGACTATCTGCTTCTATAACTTCTATAAGGAAGAACATAGAACAGGTTTCTAAAATTCTGTTGCTTAGAACACAAATGAACATTCAAGGAAATACCAACACATCTCTTAAACATTTAACAGAAAGCAAGCACTTTAAACAAGACCAATATAAATTCTGATATTTATCTCATACAAGTTTCTACAAAAGATTGAATTTGAGCAAGGTGAGCAAATTCTGGATGTTCTCTACAGAGATGTCCCAGAACATTGGTTCATTATCTATCTATCTATCTATCTATTTATCGATCTATTCATTCATTTATTTACAGTATATCTCACTTTTATTATTTTCACAAAGAACTCAAAGTGACAAACATATCCAACACAATGTCAGGTTCATTCTGATTTAGGCACTTAGGGAAGAAAGACCTTTGACTCCACGGTTGAAGTGATAAGTTCTCTTTGACTAGGTTCAAGTGGTTACAGTGTAAGCAAAGCTGGATCTGAGTATTCCTGCCGAAAGCCAGTGGTTTTTTTTCCTCTTCCCAGACTCCCCCCCCCCCCCTTGATCAGTTCATCAGTGTCCAATGGTATTCAAATTTGGTGTTTTGAAAACAGTTTTGAAGTTTGGTGCCTCTTTGGTGGAGCTTTGCATTTCATTCACATGGCTTTGCCCTTGATCGGGTAAAAGGGGTGGGATTCTACCGGTTCAGACCAGTTCAGGCGAACTGGATGTTAAGTTTCCATCTGGTTCAACAAACCGGTATTTCAACCGACCGGCTGGCCCTGCCCATCCCGCATTGTCCCCCCAGGAGTCTCTGCGCAGCCCATTTTCCATGCAGGTAAGTGCAGGGTCTGTGTGGAGGCTCTGGGAGGGGGGAAAATGGGCCTTCTGGAAGTCTGGAAACGGGATTGTTTCTGGCTTCTGGTGGGCAGTTTTTTTTATCAAGATTTCATAAATGGCTTCTTGCCTGCTTCCTAGGCCATTGTTAGAGATAAAGAGAAGAATTGATTCCTGACTCTGTGATTTGAAGATTACATTGGGTTTGACTAGAGAAATATTGAAGCTTTTTAAATATAAGGTTATTTAAATATGATAATTTATTCTCTTTTAGATAAAATTAATAGAAGAACATTTTATGAATGCTGTTTTTTTTTAGAATATTGACTATTGATATTTTAAGACATCTTATAAATTGTGGTTATTTGTTTAAACCTAGAGAGAGGTGGTTGTATTAGGTTTTTTGGGGGAGTATAAAACGTATCAGAATATAAGATGCACCTTGGTTTAGAGGAGGAAAACAAAAAAATAGTTTTTGCCTCCATGCGTTCTATTTTTTGCCCTCCCCGTGTCCAGAAGCACACTGCAGGTGGAAAACAGGCCTGTTTTTGGTCTCTGAAGTTCTCCGCAGGTCCCATTTTCAGCCTCCCCAGCGTCCAGAAGCACTTTGCAGGCCAAAAACATGCCTGTCCTGTTTTCAGGTTTGGGGGGGGGGAAGTGCATCTTATACTCCAAAAAATATGGTATTTAATTTTGTTGACTGCAGCGAGAATTGTATTGTATAAGATTGGAAAAATGAGGAAACTCCTTCAGATGAAAATATAATTTAAAAAATAATGTGCAGAAATGATGAGATTAACATTAAAGATAAAGGATAAAGAAGACACAATATTTTTTAACTTGGGATATGTTTTATCAATGGTTAGATAATAAAAGTAGAAATTAGAAGTGGGAAGAATATTACTATATACAAGTAAAGATTATTATTATTGTTTTGTATATGTAAAATGACCCAGACAATACACTGTTTATTGAATACTAACGTATGTTTAAAAAAATATACAAATAAATATACATATATACATTGGAACCTCAGGTCGTGACCATAATCCATTCCAGGACTATGGTTGCAACCTGATTTGGTCATGACTGGAAGCACGACTGACTGTGCATGCGTAGACAAAAATTGTACAGACTGCTCATGTGCAGAAGGGGAAATCGGTGCGGAAAGGGAATCTGCCACGGCCGGGTTTGTTTGCCAGCTGAATCATGACCCAATTCAAAAATCGGATTGATTTTTTTGGTCGGAACCTGATATGGTCATGAATAGAGAAGTGTTTGCAACCTGAGGTTCCACTGTATATATAATCTGAAGTTCCCACTCACCAATACAAAGAGCTAAATCCAAAATTCCCCATCCCTCCCTCCTATGTCTGGTCCATTGTCACCCAATCTGAGATCACTGCAATGTTATGGGAAACTCCAGGTTGTTTAGGGTGCTATAATTTCACACTTGGGGAAAACAGTCTTGAAGATGCCCAGGATAACTGGTACAAACAGCTCTGGTCTTCTTCACATGTCGAGCTCGCCCTCCCCATTTCCCACCATTAGATACACATGTGTGTATTTTCCCAAATGCCTCCCCTTTCCTTTCCCTTTGATGGCAGGATGCCAGCAAGGTGTCAGGCCAATGATAGAGATCCTGACAACAGGCTCAAAATCTAAAAGGATCTTGACAGACTTGGGCATTGGGCCTTATCCAACTAAAGGCAGTTCAAGGGTGAGAAAAGTCAGCTCCTGCACTTAGACAGGAAAAACTAAATGCACAGGTATAGAATAGGTGGTACCTGGCTCAATAGTTGTAACTGTGAGAAAAACATACATCTCCTGGTGAACCATCACTTAAGCGTGAGCCAGCAGTGTGCTGCAACTGCCAAAAGAGCCAACACAGTCCTAGGCTGCATCAGTAGAGGAATAGTACTGGGACAATGAGAACTGATAGTAGCACTTTACACCATGTTGGTAAGAACCCTGAGCTCCTGAATTGAGTGCCATGATTTGCACGGGGATCATGAAAGGGTGGATGGCTCTACTCACCATTAGGTCTCCTTCTCCCTCATCTTTGCTATCATACAAGGCAGATGACTGGTCTTCTCCAGCTGGAGTTCCCTCCCCTTCAGACAGGGGAGAGGGGACCTCGATAGCCTGCCATCACAAACTAGACTTCTCTGGTGGCTCTGATTTTTTTTACTTTTACGCCACCATCGCCTCCTCCCCTTTGGTTTGGATGTGACTGCCAAGGATATGGCCAGTGATGGGATTCAGTCAGTTCTCATCACTTTGGGAGAACTGATTGTTAAGTTTCTGAGCAGTTTGTTGAAATGGTTGTTGGAAGAAATCATTAGAGCAAAGAACTGGTTGTTAAATTATTTGAATCCCACCACTGGATATGGCTATTCAGTGTCCTGGCTGGCCACATTGGAAGCACTGAATGGGGCTCGGTTGGCCTTGCGAGAGTGCTGGTGGGCATGGCTGAGGCCGATCGCCTCCTGGCTGATTGGCTCTCTTGGCTCTTTCACATCCTCGCTTCAGCTTTGCTTCTTGGCCTGCAGGCCCGCAGTTCCACATCCAGTGCTGTAGTGGTATCACAAGAGTGGTACCGATTGGGAAGGGCTCCCTCTTGCATCATCACCAGTTCCTCCACTGGCTTGCTGGCAACCTCCTTCCTCTTCTCCTCAGCCATCTCTCCCAGAGAGAATGGGAAGACTATCTCAACTGCTTTTCTTTTTGTGGAATGGGCAATAGCAAGAAATAGCCTTTCTTGGCTAGGAGAATTTTTAAAAAGTCCTGGAGAATAAGACAGTATCTTTTTTTACTATCAAGATTTTTCAACAGCTCATATAAAAGTTTCTGTTCCTTCGGGGTCTCCAGAGTAGAAAACACTTCTGCTCCACTGAGGGCAGAAAGAGTTTTACATGCCTTCTTTACATTTCCTTTCAGAAATGTTTGGCCCTGACCTCTCTTAGAGTTCACTTTGGGAGGATTCTGGGAGGGAGATTCTGATAATACTTTGAGGATCATGAAGAAAAAAGTTCAGAAGATACCTAGTCTGATGTGGAATCACTACATCTTTGCTCTTTCTTACTTCTATGCCTGATTTGCCTCTGGAGCTATATAATCTTTTTCATTAGTCCTTTCTAAAAACTAGGATATAGGCCTATTTCACTTGGTGAAACAAAATTTAATTAGCTATTTTTGACCCACTGTTAAAAATCGGCCTTTTTGTTATTGGCATAAAAGAGAAAGCCAGAAATGAAGGATAGGGAGTTAAATAAAGATGGATTTGTAAAGCCCTGGCATGACGATTATAATACCTCTGTTCCCAAGCATTTCTCCTTATGTCTTTTAAGACATAAACGACTAAAGGGAACAGATTAGCACCACTCTTCATATTTCTATACACATGATAGTTTTCCAAATGGATAAAATGCAAGAAAGCAGCAGCTATCATGCTACACTAAGATGTTTACTTAATTTGGCCTAGACTTGAGTTTTTTTATTCTAGGAATATATGTATTCTAGCTTATTTAGTGGATTTCATACAGTTGGTATGGTAAGTTTTAAATAGGCTCGAGGCTCCTAATTCTCCACTGCTAACCTACTGTTTTAGATGGAATATAATTATATTTAAAACTGGCCAACACTCCTTTCAAGACAATTGCTACTGTCATTGGTTCCACATTATTCCATTATTTGTACCTTGAATAATATATGCAGTTACATACACATTTGAGAAAGTTTCAAACTACAACAGGTTCAGAGTAGGGTAGCAAGAACAATGGGATATTATAGCAATAGCAAAAGCACTTAGACCTATATACCTCCCCATAATGTTTTATAGCATTCCTGGAGTGGTTTACAATGTCAGCATATTGTCTCCAACAATTTGGGTCCTCATTTTATTGATCCTCGGAGGATAGAAGGCTGAGTCAACTTTGAACCCCATCATAATTGAACTCCAGGGTGTGGGCAGAGTCAGTCTGCAACACTGCATTGTAACCACTGTCATTTATAAACAGGTGGACTTGGTAGCTTAAATGGCTTTCTCTATTTTTATGATTCTCTCTATCGTTTTTGTTTGGGTTAAATGTCAGTTTATTTAAGTTCATGCAATATAAAACTCCAAGTTATCCTTCCTGAAGTTCCATTGTTCTCCCAGAATCAAATATTGAAAAAAAAGATATGGACTAGTATCAGTACACCAATAAAACCTGGTCAGGTCTCTAAATGATCTCTCTCAGTAGTTTCACATACATTAAATTTCATAGTAGATAATTCTTAGAGCATCTTATGAAACAACACATTGGAAAAATAATAGGTCTCCAGCACCACCTTCTGGGAAGGATCAGAGCCACTACATAACACTATCCATTCTTTAGACAGAGTTGTGGAGATTGAAAAGAATTATTACTAGTTTACTTCTCCCGTTCCCATATCTGGACCAGAAATCCTATGACAACTCAGTGGAATTTCTTTTAATGATGAAGACAAAATAGAAAATATCTTCAATGAAAAATCCCTAGAAAGATTATCTTGCATTTGCTCAAAGACTTTACCTCTTAAAGTTGTGCAAGAATAATCCCTCTAAGAAACTTCTCTCAAAGAAGTATTTAACTTTCCTGTAATTTCATAATGTCAGATTTAGGAAGCCACTTTCTCTCATTATGTTGGACACATTTTGCAGATTACACAAACTATCTAACATCTATAGAAAAATGAGACTTTCACCCACAAAGTTAGCAAAGATGTTTAAGGTCATGTCTGCTAAATATTGGAAATGTCATTAGATACCTTTTTCGCATTATCATATGTGGCACATACGCCCAAAAGCAAAAAAATATTGGACAAAAATACATAAAAATGTATTTGTAAAAAAATGATAAAGTAACATAGATTTAAAATCAGACATATTTTACCAGATAAGTATAACAAGGGGAATGGAGAATGCATATTTGATTTTACATGTATTAACTGCAGTATTTGCACAACAGTGGAAAAGTGAAGCGATATCTGCAGATGAACATGTTATTAAAAATTGTGCAGAAATGGATAGACCAATGGTGGGTAACATTTTTGGCACCAAGTGCCAAAACAGGAGTGTGCACAGGAAACTGGAAAAGCAGCTCCCCGACATGTGTGTGCGGGAGTGCCAGAAATTGGAAACTTAGCTTCCTGGCATGTGTATGCATGCTGGCCACCTGGCTTTCCGGTTTCTAACATGCATGCATGCAGGAAAACCAACTGGCCAATGCATGCATGAGCTCCAGGAAGCTGCTCTTCTGATTTCTGGCACTCCCACACACACGAAGACCAGCTGGCCAGCATGCATGTGTGTGCTGGAACCTGGAAGAGCAATGGGCTCTGCATGCCACTTCCAGCACACATGGCATAGGCTTGCCATTATGGGGATAGACTAACACAATTAAGGAAAAGGAAGAACTGAATATTTTTTGACATGGAACTTATTTTATCAATAGCTAGCTTATAAAAACAGAAGTTAGAAACATGTAGATAAAAGAAAAGAACTAATGATTTAATGAAGGGAGGTTTGTTAAAATGGATATGCTATTACCATGTTTCTCATATAATAAGGCTGGGTCTTTTTTTTTTTTCAATAAAATACATCTGGGACATCTTTTCAGTGGTGAATTAATTTCTCACCCCCGCACACCCTTGCCTAGGGCACACCGCAGGCAGCTATGCCTTGCACCAGCCACTCCTAATGGCCAATCATGGCGGAGCATGGAGGGCTCCCTACCCCCTCCAAGTGCCTTTACTGCAGACCCGGGTCAGCAGCAGGTGGCGGGGATGTCCGCCAGCAGCGTTTCAGCTGCTTCTCAGGCCTCCATAGCTTCCATGGTTCCCGCCAGTGCTGGTGCCTCTCTCACCAGCGCCATCTCCAACAACAGCATCTGAATTGCTCCTGCTTTTCCCCCGTCCCCGTAACAACAGGAAAAAAAAGATTTTGAGGTACCTGGGAGCTCTGAGCGCTGCATTTTGGTCTAATCCTGAGAGGCTGGGTGGGCGTGAGAAGAGCCGAGTGAGCATCTCTAATGCTGCTACCCTTGGTGCTCCAGCCTCGGGCTCTGCAAGTTTCCAAAAGTCCCGGTGCTCAGCCCGTTCCTTCATTCCAAGCATGCCCAGGCCGAGCTGCGGCTTTCCCTCTCTCGCCAGTGCCATCTCCAAAAACAGCAGTTGCAGCGGCGGGAACCATGGAAGCGTTTCAGTTGCTTCTCGGGTAGGGGAGACACCTCCGTAACTTCCATGGTTCTAAATTTGGGGGGACGGGCTTAATTTCATTTTATGCCTAGAAAACATCCTGGGTCTTCTTTTTGGGGGCCCGTCTTGTTGGAGAAACATGGTATTATTATTATTGTTATTATTATTGTTGTTGTTAAATTAATGCCAATGTAATAAACATGGTTGTAAACATTTTGATTATTATTTCCTAAAATTATTTGTACCCAGACAATACAGTTTAACTAAAATTGTTATGTTATAAATATAAAATTAAAAAAAAACTTTTTTAAAAAAAGAAAAGATAAATGAGACTGACTACCTAATTCTCATTACTCCGACCAAGAAGGTCATTTTCAACCTCTTGGCAAACTGAGACCATCCCTTCTTGCATTTTATAAAAATGATCATCTGCACTGGTATTTTAGGAAAGAAATTGATAATGGCAGCTTCTGCATCATTTTGGAATAAATTTCATTCCTGGAGGAAACATAAAAATGTGTCAAACACCAGACCTGGTCTGAATATTTAGAAAAAGCTATTGGTCCCTTAAAATGGCCAGCAGCCCCTTAACAGGATCCAGTGAATGAGCTACCACCACATGCCTAATTAATGACCCTGCCAGTCGCAGCTGGAAGAGCTGAGCTGGGGGTGATTAATTAAATTAGCTGGCAGAGGAAATTATATTGGAAAAGCCAAAGTTTGATTGCTCCATAATTAACCACAGTGCAAATAATATCTGCATCTATAACTTCCAGCAATGAGATCAGAAGCCAATTGAATTTGGCACTGATTGAAGCTATAAATATCCTGCAGTGAAAAATGATAGGTTTATTCTGAAGGGAAAACTTACAAAAATGGACACGAGGTGTAATAGGCAACTTGCAAGGAGATTTCTTAAGGATCAAGGTTTTTTGGGGGGAGCTCTTTCCCCCAGCTATTTAGCTTGCAGATAATTTTTAACATATTTTCAAATGATTTTCATAGTATTTACACAGTAAAATAAACTTCTCAAAATGGTATTTGTTTCTAAAATTCATTTCTTGTGGCATCAATAACAAAGACAAATTAATTGAACATTTCAGCTTAACACTCTTAACACTATGGCTGTTTACAAAAAGTGCAGTTTCTGATATCTTACATGCAAGTCTTTTGATATAGTGTTTATTAACCTGTCAATCTAAATAAAGAATCTACATAATCACACTAAAGGATTTCCTCACTCCCAACAATTTGTACCAAAGTACCAAACTAGACATTACATGCAAACTACTCAGGTGGGGGCAGGGGGAAAATTTCTCCTCAAAGCAAATGCCAGCTCTTAAGAAGATTTTTCTCAGCAGGAGACAAAAGAGTTAAATTCTCTATCCATGCTTACTCTGACCGCATTAATTCTCAGTCGCCACAGCTGCTACAGATTTGTACTTTTTACAAACTGAAAAGTGAGGACAAAGAAACATATATCCAAAATCTACAAATTGGTTAATCAAAAATGCCTGGAAACAAAATGCAGGTTTTCAGGTTATCTGGAGTTCTTCATCAGTTTATATGATATAATACAAATAGCATGAGACGAGGAAAGCAGAAGAATGGGGGGAAAACATGGCAAAGCAAGTCACAAAATCTATTATTTAAAATCAGTATAAAAATGGAAACTGCAGAATGATTGTATCCACTGCTTGTAAGTACTGCAGGAAGATTGCCCTTAATGTTCTGATAAGAAGCAACTGCTTATCACAGTTCTGAAAACAAAAAACCAACAATTTTTGAGTTCTTTTTCTATCTTGAGAGGTACAAAACTGCCAAAACCCAATTACGGGTAGTCCTCGACTGACAACAGTTTGTTTAATGACTGTTCAAAGTTACGTCACTGAAAAAAATGACATGACCATTTTCCACAGTTACAATCTTTGCAGCATCCCCATGATCATGTGATTAAAAGTCAGACACTTGGCAACTGGTTCATATCTATGACTATTGTTGGGTCCCAAGGTCATGTGATCACCTTTTGCAACTTTCTGATAAGCAAAGTCAGTGGGGAAACCAGATTCAAGACTTCTGGGAAGATGGTCAACTGAAATACACCCCCAGCAAGAGATCTCTGAAGAATTTTTCCTTGGGTTATAGCTGTTCTGCTTTTCAACTCAAGGGACTGACATTCCTTCAGTTTTTATGACCCACCCAGTCCCCTTGGAACTCTCTAAATAGAGCTGAAAGCCAGAAAATGGCTTTGGAATTGGATTCTGAAGCTATCTGCAAGCCAAAAGATGGGGGGGAACGACAATTGGGATCTGTTCAGGATTGAAGAAGTTTTTTAATTAATCTGTCAAACGGACAGTAAGTTGTGCCTTTCTCTTCTTAATCACCTTCAAGGCCTATTAATATTTTTCTAAGTCAAGTTCAAAAGAGGCTCTTTTTAGTCACAGCTTGCTATGCTTTTTTGAAGACTTGAGCTATGTTAGGGTTTTTTTTAATATTGAATAACAAGGAAGTTTGCCAAGTCACTCCAAATAAAGGGCCGATGGATGCAAAACGTTTGTAAAAAGGACACAGCGGACGAGAAAATGTTCCATCCATTGTTATCCGCTCTCAAAAGTGCCCCGAATTTGCATAAACAGAGCGGACAACAACAGAAAGGAACGGACGGGGGGAGGATGTAGAGGGGATGTAAAACAGATGCTCCACGGAAGCCTAGTGGATGGGAGCGGTTGGCACATCTGCAGGGCTTCCAGGGAGCACAGCGAAGTGGACACGCAGCGGAAAGAGCGGATGCCGAGCGGATGCAACGGATGCAGAGTGGAAGCCTAGCGGATGCCTAACGGATGCAAAGTGTTCACTGCGCATGCGGGGAGGATACATTGCGTCAGCCCCCCGGATATAAAGGGAAGCAGCTTGCAAGCAGGTCACCATTCAGAGGAAAGACCTGCTGCCAGACACAGCTCCAGCCAACAACCATGGGGAAGAAGAGAAAGCCTCTGCCATCTGCTGCCAGCCCTGGCAAGAGGGACAGGACCACCATCCCACCCCCTGGCCCTGACTCTGCTTCTGCTGGGTCTGACTATTCTGGTGCTGGAGCTTCTGCTGGCGCTGCTCCTGGTCCTGGTGCTTCTGCTGGTGCTTACTCTGCTGGCGCTGCTCCTGGTCCTGGTGCTTCTGCTGGTGCTTACTCTGCTGGTGCTGCTCCTGGTGCTGCGGCTCCTGCTGGGGCTTACTCTGCTGGTGCTGCTCCTGGTCCTGCTGGTCCTGCTGATGCTCCTGGTCCTGCTGGTGCTCCTGGTCCTGCTGGCACTGCTGGTGCTGATCCTGGTGCTGGTGCTGCTGTTGGTCCTGCTTTTGCTGCCACTGTTGTTGTTGCTGCTGCTGCTGCTGGTGGTGTGGAGGAGCAACCCCTACAACCTCGAAGCTCTTCTGATGAGGGCCCATATGGCCCTGCCAGAGGGAGGAAGAGGCATACGCGTGAATGGGAGAGGAGGCAATACTCCATTGAAGAGGAACATGAGGATGAGGTGCTGGAATGGCTGAGGGAGAACGAGTATCTTTGGCGGAAGGGACACAGGCACTATCGAGACACCAAAGGAAGCAGGCTGCTTTGGAGAGAGAAGGCGGAGAGCCTGGGCTACACTTCGGAGGTGCTCCTCGGCTGGTGGAAGCACATGCACACCTGGTACAGGAAGCTGCACCTGAAGAAATCTGGCCAGGCCACGGTCAAGCTGACGGACCGAGAGACCTACGTGATGGCCAAGTGCAGCTTCTTGGAGGGTGAGATCCGCCACCGAGGAGCAGCCCCTCTGACAACACTCTCTCTCAGGCAGCCCACAGAGAGCCAGTCCTCTTCTGGCCAAGAGTCAGCTCCTGTGTCCAGGCAGGTATCTGTGGAGCGTGCCATGACGGAGAACCCCCCGACAGCTGCACTCCCCGTGGTGGAGCACGTGGAGGACCCCCTGACGCAGTGGGAGCAAGGAGAGGGCACTTCCACCAGAGGCCAACCCACATCCACCCCCAGCTCCACCTTCACAGAAAGGCAGAGAGGCAGACTGGAGGGCCAGAGCCACACTGTCCTGCTGGAGATCAGGGACACCATCAGAAGCAGAGTAGATCTCCTCTCTCAGCTGGTACACACCAACGTCCCATCCTCCAACCGCAAGCCCTTCCTCACCTACGTCAACCAGACCCTCATGAACATGTTGGAATCACAGTACCTGGTGATAAAGGACAGGATCACCGGTCTTCTTCACAACCTTCCAGACCCAGCTGAACCTGCTCCCACCCAGTCCAGGTCTGCTCCTCCACCCCAGGTGATGTCACTGCCTTCAAGGCTTTCCACAGCCCCTCACCTACCAAGGCTACGGCTACCAGGAGATCCAGCAGCACAGGCATCCCTTCCCAGTCCAGGCACAGGTACATTGGATGCCACCGGTGCCACTGATGCCACCGACGCCACCAATGCCACCCACGCCTCACCTTGCTCAGCTGCAGACCAGACATCCCCACTACACTGCTCCTTCCTCCACCTCACAGCCGAGCCCGGCCTCAGAACATCTGTCATCAGTATTGGGGCTGACACCCCATGGCATGGAGGAAGGAGCTCTCAACATCACGGGGCTGAGCCAGCTCTCTGAGAGCTTCCTCCACACACCATCCCCTGTTGTCCTCTCGGGGCCAGGCACCCCAATGGCACCTCAGACCAGCACTCCAGCAGCAGCCACCTCCACAGCACCTGGACCCTTCACCCCTGAGACGATGGGCACGCCTCAGAGTGACTGAGAAGAGTGCCAGAGACTGGGTGGCTACCTGTTGACTTTATCTTTGCTTAAAACACTTGGGTTATTTTTCTTTTACAGCTTGTTATTAATAAAGATTATCTTTGCTTCACACACTTGCTTCAGTTCTTTTAATCAATAAAGTCTTGGTGGAAACTTTTAGAAATGGTTTAAGCCTTTGCATGCTTGTGGGATGGGTTAAGATAGCAGTGGGATGGGCAGGGATACCTTTGGGATGGGTAATAGCTGTGGGATGGGCAGGGATATCTTTGGGATGGGTAATAGCTCTGGGATGGGCAGGGATACCTTTGGGATGGGTAATAGCTGTGGGATAGATAAGCCTCCAGTGCAAGCATAGTGGGACTGTATGGTCCACCCTCCCAGGTGCCACACCTATGGCCCTTCATTATCAATAACAATGTAATCATTGATCCACACATTTCAACATAAACACAACTCTTTATTAAATGCCCTGTTCATTGTAGGGCCACTCAACATGCATGGCACAATCTCATCAGTGTGATGAGAGAGGCTGAAGGAAGCATCCATTAAGCATCTATCATTGTGTCTTGCCACTCCACTGCTCCAGCTGGGGAGTTGCACCAGTGTTTCAGGAGGTTGCGCTGCTTCTTCCCTTCTTCCCTTCTTCCCTTCCCTTCCCTTCACGTGAAGCTCTGTTGGAGCCTTGCACATCCTCAGTGTCTATCAGGTTTTGCCCTTGCCTCCATTCCCCAGGCTCCATGTCCCCATTGCCTTGTTGGAGGTCCACGAGCCTGTTCTGCAACACTGGGTAGCGGGTGCGCATGAGATTGTGCAGGATGCAGCAAGCTTCCACAATCCTCCTCACGGTCTCTGGGCGATGCTGCATGGTGGTGAGAAGTACCTGGAACCTGTTGGCCAGGATGCCAAAGGCATTCTCCACCACCCGTCTTGCCCTGGACAGCCTGTAGTTGAAGATCCTCTCTTCACGGGTGAGGCACTTGGAGGTGTAGGGCTTCGTGAGGTAGGTTCTGAGGGAGAAGGCGTCATCCCCCACAATGAAGTAGGGCACATCTTGTGTGTCGTTAGGCAGGGGGTCTGGATCTGGGAAGCCCATGATGAGGTTGCATTCCAGCCCCTCCTTGAGGTCACTGGCGTTGTATACCTGGGCATCTGAAGCTGACCCATTGCCTGAAGCATCGATGTACATGAACTTGTAGTCAGCATCGACCATGGCAAAGAGGATGATGCTGAAGAAGCCCTTGTAGTTGAAATAAGTGGACCCCGACTTGGCTGGAGCTTTGCAGGCCACGTGCTTCCCATCTATGGCTCCAACGGTGTGGGGGAAGTTCCACTTCTGATACCACTGCTCTGCAATTTTCTTCCAGCCTTCTTCAGTGGAGGGACACTGGAGGAGCTCCTCCAGGTATTCTTCAATGATGGCCTGTACCACTTCTCTGACCACAATGCTGATGGTGTTGTGTGGCATCCTCCAGGTGTACTGCATGCTCCTGTACATGGTCCCTGAGGCCAGGTGGCGCAGAGTGAGTGCCATCTTCAGCCCAGGGTCCAGGCTGGGATGGAAGTTGGTGCTCTGCTTGGTCAACCTGGGTCTCAGCCGCTCCACAACTTCGTCAAACATGGCTGGAGGCATCCTCATGAAGTTCTGGAATGCACGAGGGTCTTCGTTCCTCAGCTCCACCATCAGCTTGTTATACAGTCCGTACTCGGATCTTCTGGCGATCCATCTTCCGACCCAGACACTTCTTGGCCGCCTCCTTTTCTTCGCGTAGAAGAGGTGAAAGAGCCTGTAGATGGCTTCGCATTGTTGTAGAACGATGGTGGCTACCAAAAGGAGTGTGTGATGATCCATGGTGGAGATGACTGGATGCTGTGGAAGAGCAAGGCTGAAGAGGTCTGCACCGCAGGGCTGCTGGACTGAAAGTGAGATCCAGGTGAGTTCCTCCCCCTTTTTATAGGAAATATAGGTTTTCCGCTCGGTGTCCTTTTGCATCCTCTCGGCATCCTGCAGACATCCTAAATATCCGAGATAGGTCCCCTCTGCGAACGTTTTTTCTGTTTTAATGCTTTGTATGTGAGCTGCATCCGCTTTCATCCTTTCTCCGTCCGTGCTACTCATGCTTTGTGTCCATTCCGCATCCGTTTTGCTTCCTCCCTGTGTCCGTTTTCCGCTGGAGCGGATGCAAGTTGCGTGGATGTGCAGCGGATGCCTAGCGGATATAGCGGATGCGTAATGGATGACGACGGATGTAGAACGGATGTTCCCCATATGCGTTGCGGATGCAGAACGGATGCGTTGGATACATTTTCCGCTCAAAAGGTTTTGAGCAGCTCAAAACTTTTTGAGCGGATGGAATCTCAGTCGACGGATGCTGGACGGATAGAGAGGATGAAAAACGGACACAGTGAGTACAGAACGGAAGCATCGCGTTAACCAACGGATGGCGAGTGTTTCTCTCTGTTTTACATCCTCTTTCCATCCATTGGTGCAGTGTGACATGGGCTTAAGGAAGTATGGAGAAAAAAAAAGCTGATGGAGAAATATAAAGACTGAAAGCTGTGATTTTAGTTTATTATTGTAGTAATTTGTAGCTTGGTCTTTTTTGCTGTGGGTGGCTAAATTTTTTTGTGATCCTGATCAAAAGAGGAAGCCAAGATGGTGGAGCAAAGTATATTAAAAAGGTTGAGGATTCCGTGATAAAAAGGGAGGCTTATAACTGCTTGATAAAACTTCCAGAGAAGAAAAGGTTTTACTTCATGAACATAAGTTGGAAAGAATGTCTTAAATTCAGTGAGTTAACTGGAATTAGGATGGGTCCTTCTTTGTTTGATATGTCACTGAAGGAGAGGCTTAATCCAAAATTTGAAAATGTAATTTATATAGTAGACAAATGTTATTGAAAATGAATTTGAGAGCAACTGCATTAAGAGAAAGTTGAAGAAAATGATGTTCCAGTTTAACGAAAATCTCTCTGTGTTAAAAAGGATGTTTATAAAAGAAAAAAAAAATCTACAAGGATTGTTTGGAGGGAAGGATCTAAATGTTTAAAGTTTGTATGTTAAGAAGTCAAAGAAAAAGATGCATTAGAAAGTTTTGACTTAAGGAAAAGGGCCAGCTGTCAGAGAAAGCGGCTGTGTGAACAGACAGCTCCATACTGCACAACCTCTTTCCTGCCATCCATGGGCTTTTTGGAGATGAAGGGGGTCCTGGAGGGACAAGTAAAGGTGTGGGCATCAAGTTGAGCAGACACAAGTGGCGGCTCATATTGGGAAGTAGGAGAAGCCTGATGAGAACAAATGGGGAAGAAGATGACTAGTAATGGTTGACCAGAAGATCTGAAAGAGGGACAGAGCAAGTAGTGGCTTAGTGGAACGACAGTGGATTGGAACTGACTAAATTAATCCCAAACTTCAGTGAGTAAAGAGGCGAAAGGGTGCGCTTTTCAAAGGGAATTTGGAGCGATACGGCAAAAGGAGATAGCCCCAGCTGAGAGTGGAGAGAGCAGAAAGAATAACTGTGGGCACAAGAGATTGTGAAGAAGAGAAAGCCAGGAAGCTAGAAGGACCAGTAGTAGCTGAAAAGACCAAATCGTGGCAAAACAAGGTGATTTCAATTTAGGATTATTGTGGTGTTGCCGTGGATTGTGAGAAGAAGTCGTGGACAACGAAACTGACAGACACTGGTAAATTTGTGAACTTTAGAAATAAAATGGAGGCTCTACAGAGACAATGATATTGCACTCCTAGAACAGAACAAGAGGTAGAGATAGAGAGACACATGTTGGTCATAGAAGGAAAAGACTTATAAAAGTGGAACTGAAAAGAAAAAAGAAAGGAACATTTATTTGGTGGACACTCCTTATAGGAAAAAGGGATGAATTAAAATCTAACAGAGGACTTTTTGCAGCGCTGTTGAGGTGAATCAAAATATATTAAATGTTGTGAAATCATTAAGATACCACTATTACAAGTATCATACTACATTCTAGTACAACTATTACTGTTATTATTACTGTTATTAATACTTCTGCATCAACTATTACAATTTATTATAACTGATAATTACTATTATTGAATTATTATTTAATGTAATTATAGGGTAGGATTAATTATGATATGATTGTTATTCTTATTAAGTAATATTAATAGTATTATTATAATTAGAAATACTGCTAAGACAATTATTATTGCAAGGGTCATTATAGAACTGCGACTGATGAGAGTTTGGTTACCGTTTTCAATATTGATTTTAAGATTGTGATAAATACTTTGAGATTGCTGTCTCCCTTGTACTATAAATATATAGGTGCATAGAATAACAAGAAGCTAAAGGCAACAAAGTTGTGGAGGGCTATATAGGTGGGGAAAATAGTGGGAGTGTCTGATAAAAAGTGATTATTGTGAAAGGACTGTTAAACATGACTAGTATTACAAACTTAACAAAAATTGGGACAGGAAGGAAAACAGCTACTAATGCATCAGGGATGTCATTAAGCCCTTCCACCCAGAGATCCATCGAGGAATTGATACAAAGGGAGAGGTCAAAGACCTACAAATTATGCTGCAAAACATGCAAGAGGCGATGACAAGAAACCATGAAGAGATGAAAAAAGAGATAGGGAGGTGAGAAACAATACAGGCGAACTCAAGGAGAAAATACAGATGACGGATGAAAAATTTGAAGCCTTTCTGCAACAAATCACAAAAAATGAACAAAAATTACAAGAAATGGAAGAAAGAATGGAAAAGGAAAAGTGTAGATGAATTAAGTGAAAAATTAATACAGGGAAACTGGAAACAACAGTAATTATTTTAGAGGCTGAGAAAGCAGCTCATTATCTACATTTTCAAAATGTAGAAGAAAAAGGGGAAGAACTACCGGACATAATGGCAGATCTGATAGCGAAAGCACTCGGAACAGAGAAAGAAGAAATGTTGACGGAGATAGACGAGACCTACAGAGTGCAAACAAACAATGCGAGGAGACATAACCTCCCAAAAGAAATACACGTCAGATTTGTTCAAAATTGATCCAGGATGAAATATTGCATAGAACAAGGAATGAGTCGATTGAATAAAGAGGGAAACAAATAACAGTTCTTTAAAAAGTACCAAAAAGGATGAGAGTCCTGAGAAGATCCTACCAATTTTTGACTTCCAAACTGATCAGATATAATGTAAACTTCAGATAGTTGACACCAGAGGACATCATGGTCACATGGCAGGATAAAAGGTATAGATTGGATTCATTAGACAAAGCAGAGATGTTTCATAACCAGGACTTTAACAATGAAGAAGAAATAGAAGAAATATAACAAAGAACTATGACAGAAGAAAGAGATGCAGAATGGTTGGTCACGGAAGGAAAACTGTCACAAACCAAGGACAGAGGAAATGGAAGAGGAGAAAGAGCAGAGGGATATGAAAGTAGATCTAAAGAACCAAAGGAGATTAGAGCAACAAGACGTACAAAACCCAGATACAAATAAAACAATGAGAAAAGAATAGAATATCTTAACAATGAATATTAATGGATTAAACTCCCGTATGAAAAGATGGAAAATCTTTAATAGATTAAAACATCAAAATATGGATATAATAGTGATACAAGAAGTTCACATAAAAGAACACCAAAAACACTTGCTAGATTACCTGAGATTAGGGAATATAGCCATCTCATTAGCCCAACAAAAAAAGAGAGGGGTGATGCTATATGTTAAAGAAAAGATTGCGGCTAAACAAATCTATAAAGATAAAAGAAGGGAGGATCCTGATTGTAGAGCTAGAAATAAACCACTAAAAATAGCAATAGTAGAAATTTATGCCCCGAATGGAGGACAAGAGCAGTTTTATAGAAAATTACACAACATAATTCGTGATATTCGTGATATATGATGAGATTTGTATATTAGGGGACATTAATGCAATACAGATAAAAAATCAGGCTACAAAAGTAATAACATAAGGAAAGGAACAAGATTTTCTATGAAATTTAGCTGGAAAGGATAAAGCAAAACTCCTAGATGGACACTACAAAGATCGATCTGCTATTCAGCAGGTTCTCACCAGTTCTGGAGAACTGGTAGCAGAATTTCTGAGAGCCAGCAAATACCACTTGTGACTGGAGATTTTACAGTATCCTTCCCCTGCCACACCCACCAAGCCACACTCACACAACAGATAGTAAAAGTTTTTTGAATCCCACCACTGTTTTGGAGAAACCACAACAATCAGGGCCGAAACTTATAGGGATACTAGAAGATTATGGGGAAGTTGCGGGATTAAAAATTAACAAGAAAAAAATCAAAATGATAGTTAAGAAGATGACAAACAAACAAAAAGAAAAGCTTGCCAAGGGAATAGTTATCCAGGTAGTCAAAAAATGAAATATTTAGGGATTAACATCTCGGAAGATGCACAATAATCAAAGTGGACAACTATGATAAATTAGTGAAACAAATAAAAGAAGATCTGGAAAGATGGAGAAATCTGAGACTTTCTCTAATGGGTAGAATAGCTGTAATAAAGATGAACGTATTGCCAAAACTACTTTTTTTATTCCAAAATATACCCATAAAACTATATTATTATTTTTTGGGAAATTTGAATAAAATGACACTAAACTTCATATGGCAAGGAAAAAAACCTAGGATCAAATTAAAACTCCTACAAGAAGCTAAAGAAAGAGGAGGTTGGGAAGATTGGGAAATATATTGTCAAACAGCAATGCTCACTGGGTGAAAGATTGGATAACCTTAAAAAATAGAAGATTACTATCAGTAGAAGTCCATGACTTACAACTAGGGTAGCATGTATTTCTATGGTATAGTAGGCATGGTACACATACATATTTTCAAAAACATCAAATTAGACAAGCATTGTTTATGGTATGGAGTAAAATTCAACAGCAAAATTATATGGAAATTCCAGCTTGGTTATCCACCTATACTTTGAACCAGGGAAAAAATATCGCATATAAGGATATCATAAATGAAAAAAGGGAACTGAAGTCTAGACAATAGCTAAAAGAACAAGGGGTAGAATTGGAATGGTGGGCCTGTTTACAAATTCAGTCAAGATATGGGAAAGACATGAAAGAATGGGGGGTTAGTAGACAAGCTACAACACTAGATGCAATTTTACTGGGGACAGAAGACAAATTGATAAGGAAAATTTATAAATTTTTATGGGATTATAAGATGGAGGAGGAACAAGTAATGGAAACAATGGTAGTTTAGGCCAAAAATTTTGGACATAATATAGATTTGGATAAATGGTAAACACTATGGGAGCGAAATAAAAAGATAACATTGGCCAAATTGTATAAGGAAGATATATATAAGATGTTTTATAGGTGGTACCTCCCCACAGCAAGATTGGCTAAAATGGATAAAAACCTATCACCAAACTGTTGGAAATGCGCCCAAGAACATGGAACATACTACCACACATGGTGGTCTTGTAAGAAAACCCAGGAGTTTTGACACAAGATCCAGATATGGTTAGAGGAGATGATTGGACAGAAAATAGGTTATAAATTATTTTTACTTGGAATTATGACAGAAAGATGTTTTAATAAAGAGGAGATTTATTTAATAGGATACATTATCATGGCACCAAGAATGACTTTAGCTCAAAAATGGAAAGATAGAGAAATTTCTGACAAACGTGAGGTGATAAGGAAGATATTGATACGTGCTGAAATTGATAAATTGACTCTGGAATTAAAAAAAAAGGATGAAACAGAATACTACAAGATATGGAATAAATTTTATCAATGGTGGGAAAAGAAAGGAAGGACCCAGAATAAAAAACAGGATTTGTAGAATGGGTAATTATGGATAGAAACGAATTGTACAAATGTATAAATGTATATAAAATACGCATTAGATATTATGACATGTATGACAAAAAGGAATGTCAGGATGATAACTTGGTGTCCAATGTTTTAATAATTCAATCAATAAAATATGTTTTAAAAAAAGAAAGTTTTGACTTAAAAGAAGTATGTGAAAAAAGTTTAGCACTTTAAAAAAGATTTTTTTTCAGTAAGGTCAAAGAATTTGAAAGAATACAATGAATCTTGTTAATAAAAATGTTGACATTTCACAAAGATTAGGTGCCAATAGAAATACATACTATTTCCATAGCAAGAAAGATAAAACAGGAATGATTAAATTCAGGGATGGGCTGCTGGGGGCTCGCAGGGGCTTGAGCAATCTCCTAACTAACACTCTGTGGGGCTCACTGAGCCCCCAAATCCCACTCCTGGTTGGCCCTGTCCCACCCCAGTCTCCAGAGCCTTAGTGTTGAGGTAATTCCCCGTTAGGAGAATGAGCGCATATAGGGAGACGTACAGAGAGTAGTGTTGGAATAATACACACACAGTACACAGATACACTGTACAGTTAATGTAGGTTTTTACTTCCAGAAAGGTTTAAGCAAAGTCAAAAATAAGCAGTCCAAAAGTCATTCACAGGTTAATCAGTCAGTTTTTTAATCCAGGGATATTCCAGTAACAAAGTCCAGTGTCAAAAACAGTTAATTATCAGACTTACATTAAATCAAGAAATATCAGTCAATTAGGAAAAATGGAGCAACAGCAATACTTTCCAACAGAAGGAAATAAAGATACACTCACACTCTTCTGAGACTCAGACTAAAACAAACCAGGTTTCTGGCTCCATCTTATGGCGGTTTTGAGAAACCACACCCAATTGAATGCTCTTGCATTCCTTTAAAGAGATACTACTAAAATGTTTATCCTGGTTTATATATTTCTAACCCAAATACCTATTAGGAGACTCATATTCCTAACACTTAGTGCAGGAGCAAAGTGGCCCTGTATCTGCCTTCATGCCACATTTGCGTGTAAGGCAGCCTTCGCCTCCTGCCGCACAAGGGGGGAGGAGAGAGATGAGAGGGAGAAAGAGGAATTCTCCCTTTTCTCTCTCTCATCTCTCTCTCTTTCATGCACGTGCACACACGCACACAAGCAGGATATCCTCCTGGGCCAGGATCATGTCGGTGGCAGCTGCTCCTCCTTCCTGAGCCAACATGAAGAAGACCGTGGCTGGCGCTAAGCTGTCCGTGAAGGACGTGGAATTGTAAAAAGCAGCCGGTAGCAAATGCATTGCCTGTGACAAGCTGCTTTTTGCGATTCTGAGTCCTTCACAGGCAACTCAGCACCAGCCATGGTTCCCTTCATGTAGGGTCAGGCGAGAGAGAGAAATGAGAAAATTATGGAGGGAGAGAATGGGAGAGGGGAAAGAGAGAAACATATGACAGAGAGAGAAGGAAGAGAATGAAAGAAAGAAAAGAAAGAGGTAGAAGAAAAAGAAACAAAAGAGGGAGAGAAAGAGAGAAATGAGAGAAAAGGGGAGAAAAAGAGAGAAATGGGAAAATGATGGAGGGAGAGAATGAGAGAGGAAAAAGAGAAAAAAAGAGAGAAGGTGAGAGAAATGAGAGCGAGGGAAATAAATGAGAGACAAGAGGAAAAGGGAGAAAAAGAAAGAAGAGAGGGAGAAGGGGGTGGAAAAACAGAAATGAGAGGGAGGAAGGGGGACACAGAAAGAAAGAGAGAAAGAGACCCATCATGACAGGCTCAAGATTCAGATGGATCTTGACAGACTAGAACATTGGGCCATATCTAACAAAATAAAGTTCAATGAAGAGAACAGTAAAGTCCTACACTTAGGCAAGAAAAACCAAAAGTACATATATAGACTGGGTGAAACCAAGTTCAATAGCAGTAACTGAGAGGGATCTTGGAGTCTTAGTGGACATCCAGCTAAATATAAGCCAGCAGTGTGCAGCAGTAGCCAAAAAAGTGAATGCAATCCTAAATTGCATTAACAGAGGGATACAATCAAGATCAAGTGAGGTACTAATACCACTCTGTAAAGCCTTAGTAAGACCACACCTAGAGTACTGCATCCAGTTTTGTTCACCACATTATCAAAAAGATGTTGAGGCTTTAGAAAAAGTACAGAGAAGAGCAACCAGGATGATTAGGGGACTGGAGACTAAAACATATAAAGCCCATGTCCACTGCACCAATGGATGCAAAGAAGATGTAAAACGGACCAAAAAGCTTGCCATCCGTTGGAAAACGCGATGCATCCGTTGTGTACTCACTGCGTACGTGTTTCATACGCTCTATTTGTCAAAAATCCATCCACTGCTATTTCATCCGCTCAAAAAGTTTTGAGCTGCACAAAAACTTTTTGAGCAGATGAACTTTCCACCGCATATGATCTACATCTGCGACACATACGGGCAACAAACGTTCTACATCCATTGTCATCCGTTACACGTCCGATGTATCCTCTCGGCATCCTCTGGACATCCCCTCAACTCACATCCGCTGCAGCTGAAAGCGGAAAGAGGGAGGAAGCGAAAGGTACACGGAACGTCCACACAGCGTTAGTAGCACGGAAATAGAAAGGATGTAAGCGGATGTATCTCATATATAAAGCATTAAAACGGACAAAACGTTCATATATGGGACATATCTCGGATATTTAGGATGTCTGGAGTATGCCTAGAGTATGTGGAAGGACACCTAGCGGAAAACTGACATTTCCTACAAAAAGGGTGAGGAAATCACCTGGCTCTCACTATCAGTCCAGCAGCCGTGGTGTACAGACCTCTTCACCCTTGCTCTTGCTCTTCCACATCATCCATTGATCTCCACCATGGATCACATTCCTTATGGTAGCCGCCATCATTCAACACCAGAACAAAGCCCTCTTCAGACTGTTTCACCTTTTCTATGGAAGGAGAAGAAGGAGACGTCCAAGAGCTGTCTGGGTCCGAAGATGGATCGGGAGAAGAGTAGAGTTTGGACTCCATGACAAGCTGATGGTGGAGCTGAGGAATGAAGACACTCGTGCATTCCAGCACTTCATGAGGATGCCACCAGCCATGTTTGACAAAATTGTGGAGCGTCTGAGACCCAGGTTGACCAAGGCAAACACCAACTTCCATCCCAGCCTGAACCCTGGAGTGAAGGTGGCACTGACTCTGCGCCACCTGGCCTCTGGAACCACCATGCAGTATGCGTGGAGGGTGCCACACAACACCATCAGCAAAGTGGTCATAGAAGTGGTGCAGGCCATCATCGAAGAATACGTGGAGGAGCTCCTCCAGTGCCCCACCACTGAACAAGGCTGGAGGAAACTTGCAGAACAGTGGTATCAGAGGTGGAACTTTCCCCACACCGTTGGAGCCATAGATGGGAAGCACGTGGCCTGCAAAGCTCCAGCCAACTCAGGATCCTCTTATCACAACTACAAGGGCTTTTTCAGCATCATCCTCTTTGCCATGGTTGATGCTGACTACAAGTTCATGTACATCGATGTTTCAGGCAACGGGTCTGCTTCAGATAGCCAGGTATACAAGGCCAGTGACCTCAAGGATGGGCTGGAATGCAATCTCATCATGGGTTTTCCAGATCCAGACCCCCTACCCAATGACACACAAGATGTGCCCTACTTCATCGTGGGTGATGACGCCTTCTCCCTCAGAACCTACCTCATGAAGCCCTACACTTCCAGATACCTCACCCGTGAAGAGAGGATCTTCAACTACAGGCTGTCCAGGGGAAGATGGGTGGTGGAGAACGCCTTTGGCATCCTGGCCAACAGGTTCCAGGTACTTCTCACCACCATGCAGCATCACCACAGCTATCCTTACCAATCCCACAGCTATCCTTACCCATCCCACAACTATCCTTACCTATCCCACAAGCATGCAAAGGTTTAACCCTTTTTTCCAAAGTTTGCACCAAAACTTTATTAAGTAAATAAAATGAACCAAGTGTGTGAAGAAAAGATAACTTTTATTAACAACTGCCTTAAGTAAACTGTATGACTTTATTAAAAAAAAATGACCCAAGTAAAGTGTCTTTAAGCAAAGATAAGGTAACAACTCAGTCTCTGGCACTATTCTCAGTCACTCTGAGGCATGTCCATGGTCTCAGCTGTCAAGCGGGCAGGGACTGTGGAGGTGGCTGTTGCTGGAGTGCTGGTCTGAGGCGCCATTGGGATGCCTGGCCCCGAGAGTACAACAGGGGATGGTGTGTTCAGGAAGAGAGCTGATTCAGTCCCATGAGGTTGAGAGGCCCTTCCTCAAGGACCTGGGATGTCAGGCACAGGACTGATGACAGATTTTCTGTTGAGGGGCTTGGCTGTGGGATGGAGGAAGGAGGAGTGTAGTGGGGCTGTCTGGTCTGCAGCTGGGTCAGGTGAGGCATCTGTGGCGTGCGATGTACCTGGGCCTGAACTGGGAAGGGATGCCTCTGGTGTGGGAAGTCCTGGTAGTCGTAGCCTTGGTAGGTGAGGGGCTGTTGAAAGCCGTGGAAGGGCTGTGACATTGGCTGGGGTGGAGGAGCAGACCTGGAGTGGGTCAGAGCAGGTTCAGCTGGGCCCGGAGGGTGGTGCAGCAGTGCTGTGATTTTCTCCTTCATCACCTGCTACTGGGCCTCGGGCAGGTCCATGAGGGTCTGGCTCACGTACGTGATGAAGGGCTTGCAGTTAGAGGATGGCATATCACTGTGGCCCAGCTGATAGAGAAGATCTGTGCTGGTCTTGATCGTGTCTCTGATCTCCAGCAGGACAGTGTGGCTCTGGCCCTCCAGTCTGCCTCTCTGCCTGCTTTCTGTGGAGATGGAGCTGGGTATGGGTGTGGGTTGGTCTCTGGCTGCTGCTTCTTCTTGCTCCATTTGAGACAGGGGATCCTCCACGTCCTCTGACATGGGGAGTGCAGCTGTCGGGGGGTCTCTGCCATGGGGTCCTCCAAAGACACCTGCCTGGACACAGTAGCTGTCTCCTGGTTGGAAGAGGAGTGACTCTCTGTGGGCTGTCTGAGGGAGAGGGTTGACAGAGAGGCTGTTCCTCGGTGGTGGATTTCACCCTCCAGGAAGCTGCACTTGGCCATGACGTACATCTCCCGGTCAGTGAGCTTGACAGCGGACTGGCCAGATTTCTTCAGGTGCAGCTTGCCATACCAGGTGTGCATGTGCTTCCACCATCCCAGGAGTACATCTGAAGTGTAGCCCAGGTTCTCTGCCTTGTCTCTCCAAGCTGCTTGCTTCTTCTTGGTGTCGCGATAGAGCCTGTGGCCCTTTCTCCACAGGTACTCGTTCTCCCTCAGCCATTCCAGCACCTCCTCCTCATGGTCTTCGGAAATGGAGTACTGTTTCCTCTCTCCCTTCTCCTTGCCTTGCCTCTTCATCCCTCTGGCAGGGGCTTCAGGGCCTTCAGCAGCAGGGCTTTGAGGGCCTTAGGGCTGTCCATCACAGCAGCAGCATCAGAAGCAGCAGCACCAGCAGCACCAGCACCAGCACCAGCAGCAGGAGAAGCACCAGCAGCACCAGCAGGAGAAGCACCACCAGCAGCAACACCAGGAGCAGCAGCAGCAGCAGTAGCACCAGCAGCTTCAGAGTCAGCGCTAGGGGGTGGGATGGTGGTTCTGTCCTTCTTGCCAGGGCTGGCAGGAGTAGGCACAGGCTTTCTCTTCTTCCCTGACTGTCGAACCATGGTGTTCTTTCAAGATGCCTCTGGCAGCAGGTCTTTCCTCTGAATGCTGACTGCTTGCGAGCTGCATCCTTTTATATCCACGGAGCTGATGCAATTCATCCTCCCCGCATGCGCAGTGAACACTTTGCATCCGCTACGCATCCACTATGCATCCTATAGGCATCCGTGATGCATCTGCGTCATCCGCTACGCATCCGCTGCTTCTGCTACGCTGCTTCTGCTACGCTGCTTTGCTATTCTCTCCTGGAAGCCCTTCGGATGTGTCATCCGCTTCCATCCTCTGTCATCCGCAAGGCTTCCTACGAACATCCACTTACCATCCTCGTTACGTACTACCCCCGTCCGTTCCTTTCCTTTGTTGTCCGTTCTGTTTGTGCAAATTTGGGGCACTTTTGAGAGCGGATAACAACAGATGGAGCCACCCCCAAAATTTTTCTCGGCCGCTGTGTCCTTTTTGCACACGTTTTGCATCCGTTGGCCAGTGTGACCTAGCCTTAAAGAACAGTTGCATGAACTGGTCTTAGCTAGTCTGGTGAAGAGAAGGACCAGGGGACACATGATAGCAGTCTTCCAATATTTGTCTTCCAATATTTGAGTTACAGGAACTGGGCCTGGATAGTCTGGTGAAGAGAAGGACCAGGGGTGACATGACAGCAGTATTCCAATATTTGAGGGCTGTCACAGAGAGGAAGGGGTCAATCTATTTTCTAAAGCATTTGTAGGCCAGACAAAGAATAATGGATGGAGGCTGAACAAGGAGAGATTTAACCTTGAAATAAGGAGAAACTTTCTGACAGTGAGAACAATCAACCAATGGAACAGCTTGCCCTCAGAAGTTGTGGGAGCACCATCACTTGACACTTTCAAGAAGAGATTGGACTGCCATTTGTCAGAAATGGTGTAGGGTCTCCCACTTGGACGGGGGGTTGGGCTAGATGACCTATAAGGTCCCTTCCAACTCTGATTATCTGTTATTTCCCACAGAAAACACCAGGAGCAACAAAATGCTTGGTAGGCATGGCTGAAGGTCATGTGAATGGGTGGGAGTGGCAGAGAGCCCTTTGCTAAAAATGTTGAAGCCCACCCCTGGTTAAATTGATTATTTTATTCAAAGAAGAAAATATATATTCATTTGGATATCACTTCTGGATTTTGTGCTTGTGATGAAAAACAATGAAACTTTGACTTTGGTATTGTTGATCAGAAAGATTTGTCATTATAGAAATCGCTAATTATATGTTAATGTGTAAAAGCAAAAAGTTGAGGTTGGAATGTTTTTATCTTGTACTGTGCTAAGAGTCGAAATTCAATGCCTTTTTTTTCATTCTCCCCCCCACCTCTGTATCTCACACCCCCTTTTCCCTGTTTCTATTTTTATTTTTTCTTTGCATTTGAAATAACAAAACAATTTTTTAAAAAGAAATGGGGAAGCCAGATTCACTTAACCAGGTTACTAATTTATCAGCTGCAGTGATTCAGTTAAAAACTTTGGCAAGAAAGGTTGTAAAGTGGGAAAATTCACTTAACAAAATTTTCACTTAACAACATAAATTTTGAGCTCAACTGTGGTCATATTCAGGACTACGTGTATAAGTAATAAGATAAAAAAAACAAATTCCACATAGGTCTAAAACTATTTTTTAACAGAATGGATATAGTAACAGCATCTTGCATGTCTGTGTTTTCCCTCTCCCCTTCTTACTTAGGGGACTTAGGGATCACTGCCTTAGGTATTTTTGTAAATATCTTCATATGGGTTTAAGTCATTTGTCTATTTGTGCTCTTGGTGATGGCTCTTTTTCTCTGTCAAGTTCATCTTCTCTATTTTAGTAAGGCATTTAACAAAGTAGACCACAACGTACTTCTTGGTAAGCTAGAAAAATGTGGATAGAAACATAACCACCAGATGGATTTGAAGCTGGCTGACAAACCTATTCAATGAGTACTCCTTTATGGTACTACATCCATATGGAGAGAAATAAGTACTGGGGTACCACAAGGCTCCTTCTTAAGCCCAGTACTCTTCAATATCTTAATAAATGACTTAGATGAGGGAATAGCAGGGGAATCCATCAAATCCGCAGATGACACTAAACTGGCAAGAATAGCCAACACCCCAGAAGATAAACTCAGGATCCAAAAATATCTTCACAGATTTGAACAATGTGCCCTATCCAACAAAATGAATTTTAATGTGGAGAAAAGCAAAGCTTTATATTTAGGCAGGAAAAACCAAAGAACAAGAACAGATTAGGTGAAACCTGGCTCAGAAACAGTAACTGTGAGAAGGACCTTGGATGATCACTTGAATATGAGCCAGCAATGTGCAGCCACCACCAAAAAAGCTAATACAATCCTGGGTTATACAATCCTCTGTATAAACAGGCATAGAATCAAGATCATGTGAAGTATCAGCACCACTTTGTAAAACCCTAGTTAGACCACATCTGGAATTCTGCAACCAATTTTGGTCACCATACTACAAAAAAGATGTTGAGACTTTGGAAAAAGTTCAGAGAAGAGCAACTAAGATAATCAAAGGCCTGGAAACCAAAACATATGAAGAACAGCTGCAGGATTTGTGTTTTGGCAAGACGAAAGAAAAGAAGAATTGGGAGTGACATGATAGTACTACTCCAGTACTTGAAGGGCTGCCACAAAAAAGGGTTCAAATTATTCTCCAAAGCACTGGACAAGAAACTATGGTTGGAAACTAATCAAAGAGAGAAGCAGCCTGGAAACTTCCTAACAGTGAGGACAATTAACCAGTGGAACAGCTTGCCTCTGTCATTGGATGTTTTTAAGAAGAGTCTAGATCAGGGGTGTCAAACTCAAGGCCAGTAGGCCAGATGAGGCCCACAGGGTTGCCCTGAAAGCGTCCTCCAGCCCTCTGCTAGTGAAAATGGAGCTCAGGAGAGCCAAGCTCTGTTTTCATTGGCAGAGGGCTAGCAAAACAAACTAAAAGCAAAAGAAAAGAAAAGGAGAAATGTTTTCCCTTTTGCATTTGAGCATCCAAGAAAGACAGGAAAGGAGAAAGGGAAAGAGGAAAGACAAAGAAAAAGAAGGAAAGATGGGAAAAGATCAAGGAAGAAAAAAAGGAAAGAGAAGGAAGAAAGGAGAATGAAGAGGGAAGGTAAAAGAAAAGGAAAGAAGGTTATAATAAGAGGGAGGGAGGGAGGGAAATCCTGCCTTAGCACTTGGCCACCACAGCTCCCCCCCAACACGAGTGACATCGAGCTGGCCATGACCCCCCTGTCCCCCTGAGGTCAAACACAACCCTGATGCAGCCCTCAATGAAATAAAGTTTGACATCCCTGGTCTAGATAGTCACTTACCTGAAATAGTAAAGGTTCTCCTGTTTGAGCAGGGGGGTGGACTAGAAAACCTCCAAGGTCCCTTCCAGCTATCCTATTCTGATTCTAATTCTATTCTACACAAATTGATAGATCTCAATATTGTCTAAAGATGATATTTATGTCCTAATCTAGTTCTTGACTCATTTTCCAATCATGGAGATTATGCCAACTGTGCTCAAACAACTGATTATGTCATGCCACACCATACAATCTTTATATACCAGAGATGGTGAACCTTTCAGAGACCAAGTGCCCAAACTGCAACCCAAAACCCACTTATTTATCGCAAAGTGCCAAAACGGAAATTTAACCTGAACACCGAGGTTTTACTACCTAAAATAATGATAAACAAAGCAGAGTTCAGCTAATTGTTCTAAGAAAAATGTGATAAATGCACTTTTATGTCCCTTCATTTTTTTTCTGCTTTTGCAATATTCTATTTAGCAACACTAAAAAATAAAAACTTTTGCAATATAATTTCTCTCTTTCCCTCCCTCTCTTCCCCCTCTCTCTCCTTCCCTCCCTCTATCTACCTCTCTCTGTGTTTCTCTCTTTCCCATCCTTCCTCTCTCTCTTTCCCTCTCCCTCTCCCTTGGGGGGGGGGGGTGAAAGGAACCCCTGAACTGGTGCTGGGTGGTGGAAATCCCAGGAGCAGTGCACCAACGATCACTGGTCAGTGGTGAGCCAAAGACTAACTGGCCAGTAGGGCATCACAACACTGGCAGTTCTGCAGGAAAAGCAACTGACATCCGGGAGGAAAGAGCGAGGTGATGACGATGCAGGCTTGCATTGTGGCTCTGTGTCATAATGGGCTCCAAGAAGTATTGACCCCATCTCCCCCATTGGTGAGATGGCGAGAAACACAATGGAGAAATGCGATGGAATTGGGCTGAAGCAACACTGCGCATGCCCACAAAGACGGCTCTGAATGCCACCTCTGGCATGTGTACCATAGGTTCGCCATCATTGTTATATGCTTTTATTGCTCTCTAGCCCCATCTAGTGGCTGGAGAGACAAATATG
This sequence comes from Laticauda colubrina, assembly GCA_015471245.1. Classification (NCBI taxonomy): domain Eukaryota; kingdom Metazoa; phylum Chordata; class Lepidosauria; order Squamata; family Elapidae; genus Laticauda; species Laticauda colubrina. The sequence goes on from BLBF01000025.1 coordinate 23,031,219, forward strand.
ACTCAAGTATATTGCTTGAACCTAATCCCACCCTTTACCCACCAGCCACAAGTGCATGCTGGGAAGCCAGACTCCATTTCCTTTTGCATTTGGAGAAGGCAGAAGCACATGGTCATCCAAGGACAAACCCACATCCACACAGAGCATCGCTGGTGAGATTTAAATTGCTTGAATTTATTAATTGTTATGGTCAGCAGAAACCCAATGTTGTCGTACCTTGTATTTGGTTCTCATTGTATGTATCCCTATTTTTTCAGTTTCATCATATCCTGTTCTTTCAATAAAGAATTCAGATCTATGCAGATAGTCAGTTTTATTGGAGGATAGGTGGGTTTAGCTACATGTCAAGCTGCACACAGACGAATGTGTAGTGGAGAGAGAACAGGTTGATTTGTACTAAAAACATCTTTCAAAACCCAAAATGGAAAGATTGAGGCCAACGATTGCTTCCCAGTTTCTCTCTAGAAACTTCTAGAAACTCTCTAGAAGCAAAATCTACAATCTATCAGGTTTTTAACAGATTATTCATAAAATATACTTTTATTTTTAGTAGAATATTTATGAAAAGATATTTAATGATATATTTGGAATGGTATGGAGAGGTGAAAGAGAAAAACAGCATTTTTTTGTGGAGATGGGAGGAGAAAAGTAATTGCCAACTAGAGAGAAAAGTATAATTCATTAATTACATAATTTATAACCAAAGGCGTCTGAGGGGGAGGGGACATAAGTGAAGAAATTCATATTATGAAATCATGATGCATATTTTGTTTCTTTTCATTATCAGAATTTGTAGCGGATGGACAGTTTTATATCCTATCCTTCAAGACAAATATATATATATTTTAGAATAGATGACAAAACATCAAACTTCTACCAATAACATAAAACAATAATACTGGTAAGAAAATTGGAATCAAAAGCTGGTGGTTAAGGATAAAAGAAGTAGAGCCATGGACTGTGACCACGGAACTAAGGAGAAGAAGTAATGAATTATATAAAGAATGGAAAAGCAAAAGCAATACCTGTACACATATGCTATGATATATTGTGGGAAGCCACAGCATGTAAGTATAAAAAAACTGAATTTAAGACAATCACTCACAAAAAAGAATAAACAAGAGAGGAAGTGAAAAATTGTTGCATGCTGTGGTTTCTTTACCATTATTTCTTTTATCTGTGTTTATGTTCTCATACATGTATACTATACCAGTGATGGCTAACCTTTTCGTTGTTGCATATCAAAAGTGTGTGTGCGTGCCCACACACACATGTGCCTGTACCCATAATGCAATGCATGCACAACCTTCCCATGCTCCTGGTTGCTTGTGGTGCTGTGGTTGTGAGGTGAGGTAGGGGGTCAAACTGCCCCACGTATCCCACACCGGCTTACCTCAGAGCCACCACAGCCAGGCCATCCATGACACTTGCCTCACCTTGTGGTGTTGGCTGGGGATCAGCTGGCAGGGAGCCGCAGCAGAGGACCAGAACAGCCACATGTGGCTCCAGAGCCTTGGGTTGCTGACTCCTGCTTTATACCAAAAACTAAAGGGTACATGGAAATGTGTATTTCTGTCAATTTGCAGCAGTAAATTGTAATGTGGGAAGTAAGATAGTATTAATTAAATCAAAATTGGCTAATCTATATTCTAATATATCAATAATAGCAATGATACTCGTGGATATCATTGGCTGAATTTCTCTAAATAGAGGAGCAAGAGAGTCAAAATTAGAACAATAAATAAACTAGAACAGGGCTGTTAAAACTCATGGCCCACAGGCCAGATGCATCATGTGCTGGCCAAATCCACGCCCGGTTTAGTGAAGGAGAAAAAAGTCATGAGACATCATATGACAACACCATGATGATGCGAGTTGGACATCTCTGGATTAGAAGGAAGGATGAGATAGGAGAATAATTAGAAGGTGAACTAAGAAACTGGGAAACACAGATGCTTATATAGGGATTAGAAATAAGTGAAACTTTTAGCCTTTAAAACACCTGAGACCCTTCCATAATTATTGAATGCAGAAGGTCAAATATGCAGTTATATTTTTGCATCATATTAACCTTGACAGATATTTATACACAGGCCTGAAAAAAACTATTTGCTTAACTTTATTCACCTAAGTATACTGAAGAAGGCACAATAGTTTTATGTCATTCTGGTTGAAATTATTAAAACCTCTATTGTAATGTGATCTCTAGAAGGCTATAATTTACTTGAAAGTAATAAGATACTTTACAGTGACCTTATATGTTTACTTATTGTAATCTACATCTTATTTACTAATAAGCTATTTGCTCTAATATACTCAAAGACAACTTAATGAGGATAACTCAGCCATATGGGAGGCAGAATTACAATACTCAGTATAAATTAAGAAGGCTTCTTAACTAACTGAACTTGCTAAAATATCCTATGTAAAACTGGGTCCCACAGCAGCTATTTGATCCATGGAAGCGCAGCTGTCTAAACTTTATTGGTGTTAAATGTCATGCTTGCACACAAATTGGATGTCTGTAAAACCCAAAGGTACATCTTGGTCTGTTAGTGCTATCGTATACAATCACTTTCTCCAATAAGATGTGAAAATTGAAATGGAAAATGTCAACAAACTCTGGCCACAGCAAGGGCTGGGACATACCCACTGACAAGCCACAGTGACAAAAATTTACTTTGAGTTGTAATTAGTGACACTGTCATTTTCGTTTGCTGCTGCCAATTAATTTAGTCTGTCAAACAGAAAAACAGCAACATTCACATGATAATTTATATATGGGGAGATGAGCTAGCAAAGCTGTAGCTACAGCCAACAGAATTCCCCTGGAGCACTTAAAAGATAAGATAAAAGAAATGGGGGGGTAGGTGGGAAGAAAGTTAAACTGTCCTTGTTATAATTGTTAATGCTGATCGCTCAAGTAGAAGACAGGCTGATTAAAACTCCAAACGAGCCTCTAGCTCGCTTATATCTCAGAGTCCAAAATGATAGAATCAGAGGAGTTTATTCATACCATTAAACCCCAGAGAACTTAATTGAAAGAGGAGCATAGCCCGGACCTTGACAAGCGGGAGGTCACAGTAATTGCTGCCGGACATATTTAACATTAAGATAATCAGGCCATTAATTACCCTTTGGATCATTAAATCAGCCAGTTGCAAAATGAAATTTCTGCCTCTATTACTCACTTGAGAGACCACAGGGGTGGCTTTTAATTTATCAGTGAGCTTGTGATACAAAGGATCAGGCATGGGGAAGGGGGAGAGACTGTGGGTTTGCTTCAGCAGAAGCAGGAATATCAATCCGCCATGCTTGATGATTGTGGCAAATTAACTAGGTAAGATAACCTCAGTTTCTAAAGGCAGAAGCTAGAGGTATGTAAATAGATGAGGGCAGACAGGGAGATCAGAAGCTGCACACCACTTAGCAGGATAATAAAGGAAATCATCCTTGATTATCAGTGCTAATTTGGACACTGCCGGTAGCTTGTTATGTGTGTTCTGAGTAGCATTTAATTAATTCAATTGCTTGTTAATGAGGGAAGTGACATGTGGGGAGCAGATGCCACCCAATTGCAGATGGGGTCTGGTCAGCCCATCACAATAAAGTACTTTTGTTAAGGTTCTCTTCCCCCTCACCCCACATCACAATCGGGTGAGGTATCAAGCATGGATGAGCATTCAGAAGGGACAGAACACTGACCTCATCAGGCAAAGATGGTAAGAAATAAAGTCCAACAACAATGGAAATATAGGTATTAATGTTCCTAGAGGTACTTACAGCTTTATGCCAGAAATTCAAGGCTAACATGACTGTATCACTGATGATCTGATTGAACAAGGCAACAGAAGATTACAACACAACAACATACATCTGAGCTACTTTGTGTTTACTAGTATGTCCCAGTCACTATGTCTATTAAAATACAGATATGCAAGCCCACTCTTAGAAAACATTAGTTTCTGGCATGGTTTGTTCTCAAATGTTGCCCACTATCAAGGAGGGCTTCAGTCTACAGGTCTGGATAAATAAAGATATAACTTACCTCCCTCAACAATAGCAGACTGATAGTACTTCCTTACCCGATTACTGGAATGAAGGCAGACTTTTTTCAGTTTAACATTCTCCCAAACCTTTTGGATTTTTTGGATAACATTTGAACCTTAGAGGAAGCATTGATTGATTGATTGAAGGATTAAATTTGTGTCCTGCCCATCTTGTCTAGAGATGGCATGTCATAGAAATTATCACAAAATGACTGCAAAAGTGAGATTTCCACTCACAAAATGGTTGATGTAATACATGAACGGAGTTATCAAAATGCAGAAAACTGGGGAGGCTAAAAGAAAGTATTTAGCTCCAAAAACTGAATGTAATCATACCCTACAAAAGGACACAACTTGAATCCATGATTTTTCTCTCTCATCATTACAATACATTTCATTTCACATTCCAGTCATCTATTTCTTTACTTTTACTTTCCTTACTGTGAATACTATACAGTATTTTATTTGTGAATGTGATTATTTAACTGACAGTTCATATTAATTAATTAATTCATTTATTCATTCATTCATCCATTCATTATTTATAGCCTTTTACCTGAGTCAATGACTAGGCAATTTACAATTCAAAAACTATATTACATAAAACACTTAAACATTTTAAAGCAATAAAAACATCTAAAATAAATATACACAGCAGCTGAAATACTTGACCAGTTAGTAACAAAGCCAGGAAACAGGCTCTTAACACATTCAGCACCCCAGGTTTAGGAACATAGCCAGGCTTTTAAGGCCTTACAAAAGGCTAACAGGGTTGGCACAATTCTAATCTCTGAAGGGGGGATGTTCCATAGAGCAAGAGACTTTGAGAAGGAAGAAACAGCTTCTAGGCCCTGCCAGCCAGCTTTCTTTGGTAAATGGGCTCTGCAATGTGCACATTCTGTTAAATTGGGTTAAATATGTAGAGACTCTTAGAAAAAAGTGATCCTTCAAGTAATGCAGTTCGAAGCCATGCAGGCATTAAAGGAAACAACCAGCACTTTGAATTGCATCCGGAGATATGCCAGGAACCAGTGCAACTCATGCAGAGGTGATATTACATGTGCCATATGTATGGTGCCAATTACTACCTGCACAGTGGCATTCTGCACCAGTTGAAGTTTCTGAATGCTCTTCAGGGGCAGCCCCCATGTAGCGCATGTTACTATAGTCTAAACAAGCAGTTACATGGCATGAGTTAGTGTGAGCAGGAAGAGATGTAAAGCTGGATATCATCTGCATATTGATGATATCTCACCCCAAACCAATGGATTACCTCACCCAGTAGCCTCATGTATATGTTAAACAGAAGGGGAAAAAGAAGAGAATCCTGAGGAACTTCACAAAGTAGGGGCCATGGGCTGTATTTCCTTCCCTATATCAACACTGACTGGAATAGGCCTCAGAGGAAAGAGAACCAGCACAATATGGTGCTGCCAACTCTTAATTCCTGAAGCCAGCCCAAAAGGTTATTATGATTGATGATATAGAATGCCATTGAAAGGTCAAGTAGAGCTAGGATGGATATATTACCTCCATTCCATTCCTGCCAGAGTTTATCCATGACTATGATCAATGCCATCTCAATCCCAAACCTTAGTCTGAACCCTTAATGAAAGGGGTCAAGATAATCCACCTCATCAAGAAGTCGATATAACTACTCATTCCATACCTTCCTTAGAAAGGGAAGATTGGAGACCAAATGAAAGCTGTCCAGACTACCTGGTCCTCTGAGGAGGAACAAATCAGGACCTCTGTCAAGGAGTTCACTACTATCGAAACCCACTCATGTGTTCTCCTTACCACAGCCTTAATTAGTCAGAAGGGCATGAATCTGACATACAAAGTGGCTGAACTATTGGCTGAGAGTGTCTTGTCTACATCTTCAGTTTCAATGAGCTCTTGCCACTGTCAGAACTGCCATCCTATACTGTCTTATACCGAGTGTGCGTTTGCTAGATGCCACTCTGCCATGGACATTGGAGAGGGAGCCAGATACGAGAGGAAAGTCACTACTCTTGGTGCCTTCCCAAAACACCACCTCAAGGTGGCCCTGGGAATGAAATGCAATGGCTAAAGTGCTACTCATGTGGAGATACTTCCTAGAGGGCAGCAAAATTCCCTTCAAAGTATGGACAGACCATAAGAAGTTAAAGGCTCGAAAGATGTACACTCCCCCCCACCCCAGTATGAACAATTGAGGTGAGCACAATACTTCAACTGATTCAACTTCTCTTTACAATAACTGCCAGGGAGAAAGAATTCCCAAGCCAACCTACTCTCCAGACAACCCCAATACAGTAGTACTAGGGAGGATGTGGTTAACTCCATCATCCCATTCACCCAGATAGCAGCTCCAGCACAAGGCAAACCAAAAACCCCGATAGTCAAGAATCTCAGCAAATCCACGAAAGCGGTTCTGGAGGGTGATGACTGGTTCACTCAACATAAGTAAGAGGTCTCTGTACAAGATGGTTTAGCCTGGATTGGGTCCAAAATTTATGTGTCCACGATCCAAAGAACTGTAATCCTGTAACAAAGTCATGACTCCAAGAATGGAGGGCATTTTGGCTTTGTCACGACTTTGCACCTTGTGAGACAACAGTTCTGATGGCCAAGCATGAAAAGGGACATAGAAGGACCCATCACCAGCTGCCCAGTTTGTGCATCAGTGAAAGGGCATCCCCATAGCTATGGCTAATCCAACAACTCCTTGGAAGGAGATATCCATGGACTTTATCGTTTAACTGTCACAAAGTTCAGGAAAAACTGTAATATGGGTGGTCACTGATCTATTCTCCAAACAGGTGCACTTTATAGCAGGGGTCTCCAACCACCGGGTCCTGGACCGGTACCGGTCCGGGGATAATTTTGTACCGGGCTGCAAAGAATGAATAATCGTGGTTAAAATATATATAAAAATATGTTTTTAGTAAAGAAATAGTAAAGAAGCCCTTTACTACTGGGGAAGAATTGATTTTGCCGGTCCTTGAAAAAGTATTTTTGCGTGAAACTGATCCCTGGTACAAAAAAGGTTGGAGACCAGTGCTTTATAGCATGCCCCAAACTCTAACTATACTCTTTGTGCAGCACATTTATTGCTTTCATGGGGCTCCTGAAAAGATAATCTTTGATAGAGGAGGACAGTTTACTTCTCAATTTTGGCAAGAGTTCCTAAAGCTCTTGCGGACTTCTCAAGGATTCAGTTCCTCACATCACCCCTAGACTAATGGAACCTGTGAACGTTATAATGAGTTAATAAGACAATATTTCTGTTGATACATTAACTACCAGCAGGACAATTGGTTGGACCTGCTCCCCTTCGCTGAAGTGTCAAACAATAATTCCATACACAGTAGCATCGGTTTCAGGCCATTCTGTGTAGCCATGGGACAGGACTTTGTTTTTATGCTGGGATGTCCCCAATAGTCACCCCAATGCACATGGCTGGTTGTTTGCAAAGCACTAGACAATGCAAGGGACACTTATAAAAAAATATGCCGACAAAAAGAGATCCCACAAAAGGATTACAAGATCAGAAATGAAGTGTATCTCTCCACAAATATTTGCAAGGCAGACAACCCTTGAAAAAACTGAGGCTAAAATACATTGGACCTTTCCTCATAACTAGAGTTATCAACCCAATCACTGTAATTAAAACTATCCAAATCCCTCTGAAAAATCCACCCAAACAGTTACTAAAACATTGAAATATAATTAGGCTGTAAGGGACTATCAAGGGGGAGGAACTGGTCAAGGAAAGTTAACTGGGAAAATCTGGTGTGTGAATCTTTAATTCCGGCTTTGCTATATTGTAATCCTCTTGACTTTTAGTAAAAGTACACCTTTCACTACAAACTTAGATGGGGGTCTTTCTTTGCAAAGGGACCAAGTCAGGGCAGGGCTGGCACTCATATCACATTTCAAGACAGAGCCCCCCACTACTGTCATTTACTCTACGTTGTGGGAGCTTCATCACTTGAGACTTTCAAGAAGAGATTGGAATGCCATTTGTCAGAAATGGTGTAGGGTCTCCTGCTTGGTCGGGGGGGTTAGACTAGATGACCTACAAGGTCCCTCCCAACTCTGTTAATCTCTGTTAATCTGTAATACTATAAGGCTGAAGTCCAACATAGAGCAAATGCAATCACCAAGGCTTCAGTCAGACAAAGTAACAGGTTTTCTGAAATAATTTGTATGCTCCCTCTGGAACCCAACTGGGCCCATCAATCACCTAGAGTGGGTCGATCCAATAGGGTTGGCTTCTCTGTGGTGGGAGGTAGTACAGGAGAATTTGAGGCTCACCAGTGAGAGTGGTCTGTCCATAGCAGGAGATAAATCAAATCTCCCTCAAATACAGAACATGCTGTCTTTGCTCCAACATAAAAACTAGATCTAGTGTATTATCACTGCTATGAGTTGGGCTCTGCATAATTTGGGCCAGGCCGATGGTTGCCATTGTGACCACAAACTTCTCAGCTATCTCTAAGCCTGTACCCAGGTATGGCAGATTGAAATCCCAGGAGTCCAGGGAGTGCCACAGCCAGCCCAGCCATGGAATTAAGATGCTCAGGCAAGGAGGTTACTAGTAGCAAATAGTCTGGTATAATAACAAAAGTTCTAACAGACCTCTCCTTGTGACCAACTTAAGAAATAGTCTCTCATATCTGGCAATCTGTGGAGTAAGGACCCTGGATACCTTCCAGGTATCTTGGATGATCATAGCCCCCTACTTCCTGTACTCTGCGGTCTTAATTGGTGTCAAATCTGGAAATTGTCTAGGCAGATCTAAGTGAGCAGGATCCCTGCCCTCTTGTTCCAGTAATGCACTGGATTACAATTACAATTCTTAGTAATGCACACTAAATCAGCCTTTTTCTCAACAATTAAGTTGTGGATTATTACAGACTGATCTAGAATCACAATCACTATATATACGTATATGCTATGGTGTTCCTTATACTATAGAGTGCCAGGGTCTGATTGACTTTTCATGAGTCTTAGAAGCCAGGCAGGTTGGGCTTTGTTAAACTTTGTATGGGAAACCAAAGGTTACATTATTCCATGGAGTCTACCACAATTATTATTACTATTGTTATATTAATTTAAATGTATTGGCTGCCCTACTCCAATGGCCTCTGGGTGGTGTACAAAACTGGGGGGAAATGTAAAAACAGATAAAAAAACATTAAATCAGATGGACAACATTTGGCCCTTATTTTTCCAATATTGAGAAAGATGGTTAAAAGACATTGTATCCTTGAATCAAAAGTAGATAGTCCTTAATTTACAACCATTCATTTAGTCACCATTTGAAATTACAATGGCACAGAAAAAAAGTGACTTATGGTCGTTTTTCACACTTATGACCATAGCAGCATCTCTGTGGTCACCTGATTAAAATTTGGATACCAGTTTGGCTTTCAACAATGGAAGCACTGATTCACCCAAACATTATTAATATGGAAAATATCATTAGCTATTCTAAATGAAAAGGGGAAGCTCAAAATTAAACAAGAACTGAGTGATCAAGGGATCAATATGGCATGGTATTCACAAGTGCAGATACATTCTTGATATGAGAAAGATGTTAAATTATATGATTTCTACAAAGAATTAACAGAACTAGGTAAGATATTAACAGGAACGGAAGAAAGATTGATAAAGAAACTATACAGCTACTTATTGGGCATTAAACTGGAAGATGACAATGATAGATAGCATGGACAAAAATTTTAGAGACACAACAGAACTAGATAAATGGCAGAAATTGTGGGACAGGAACTACAAATTAACAATATCAACTGCACATAAAGAAAATCTGTATAAGATGTTTTATAATATAGATGATACTTTGCACTGGTGAGGTTAGCAAAGATGTTTAAAGATAAGTCAGCCAAATGTCGGAAGTGCCACCAGATACCTGGGTCTTATCATATGTGGTAGACATGTGCAGAAGCAAAAAAATTAACTAGATAAAATACATACATGGCTGCAAAAGATGATAAAGCAGAACATTGATTTAAAACCAGACATATTTTTGTTGGGGATTGTACCTGAAACTTATAGTAAACGGAATGTATATTTAATTATCCATGTATTAACTACAGCTAGAATTGTATTTTCACAAAATTGGAAAAAGGAAGAGATCCCCACAGATGAGAATGTGATTAGGAAAATATTACAATGTTCAAAAATGAATAGATTAATGCTTCCAATTAAGGAGAAAGAACAAACTGAATATTATATGACATGGGAAATATTTTATCAATGGTTAGAGAATAAAAATGGAAGTTAGAAACAAAGGAGATTAGTGAAATGTAGAAAATATGTTAAGATAGAGATGTAAATAACATGATGATTGTTATTATTATGACCATTAAGATTATTATATTCAATATCATTATTATATTCTTATTAGAAGATATGCTAAGAGGGAAAAATGAATAGGTTTACTATATTCAATACTACTATTGTAAGATCAGAGAATCAATATCAATGTAATGAACACTGTTGTAAATTTTGATTGTTATTGTACAGAGATATTTGTACCCAGATGACACAGTATTCAATGGAAGATGGAATGTTTATAATAAAAAAAAAATTGGACACTTAGTAACTGACATTGTCCTAAAGTCATGGGATCTTCGTTTGCATTTTCTGACAAGCAAAATTAGTGGGGAAGCCAGATTCACTAACTAATATGTTACTTACTTAATAACTGCAGTGATTCACTTAACAACTATGGCAAGAAATATTGTAAAATGGGACAAACATTCATTAACAACTTTCTTGCTTAGCAGCAGAAATGTTGGGCTCAATTGTGGTCATGTCAAGGACTGCTTGTATTTCAAAGTGTTGAAAATAAGCCTACAGCAAAAGATATCTTAAACAGTCTTTTAGTTTAAGATGGTTTTTTCAGATTTGTCTATATTATCTACTATATGAATGCCATCTGTACAAATGTCTGTTGGATATAAATATTGAAATAATATTTTAAAATTTGCATCTTTCCTTGCAATTAAAAACATATGAAGTACAATAAGATCCTTTACATTGCCTCAATATATTTTCTCTTCCTATTTTTTATTATGTTACTTATTATGTTTTTTTTTTCAATGATTTGGTAAAAATGAAAAAAAAGAAGGGAGGAAATATAACTGTAGTATCTACCTCAAGATACTGGAGTGAAATGCTACTAGTTTTCTGCTGAAACATAATGTATACATACAATACATGAACTCAGTCAGCTTCAGAAGGGCAAACATTTACATCACAATCATGTAGATTGATCTTTTAGAAAAATACGGCATTTCACATATTGCTAAAAATACAATCATTTGTACGCAGAATGCATGAAATGACCTCAAATCATACAACTAAGCTACTTCTAGAGCCAAAAGAATAAGCACACATGTATCAAATCTTGTGTCAATTCCTGTTAACTCTCCCAAAGTGCTCCATATTTTATCAAGGAAACTTCTGTCTGACTGCAACTGTTCTTCAGACACCATTTCATTGCCACACCAGTCAAAATCAATTCTGTGGATACCTGATTAAACTATATCAATAACTTGAAAAGAAAAAAAAATCTTGATTAGACCCCTAATTTGTTGAATTGTCATAACATTGATCAATTTTAATCTGTCTGACCTGCATTGCAGAAGATTTAAGGGCACATATTCCATAGACTTTAAATATAATATTGAATATACTTGGGAAAAATGTCAGCTGTTGTATAATCCATACTAAAAGATTTTCTTCTCCTCCCCCCCCTTTCCTGGAAGTAATTAAAAGATGCTTTTCTTGACTAATGATCCCTTATTTAGAAATGGGAAGTCGATATTCCTCCTGCAGCAGTCAGCTTCAATTTGTCACACGGCTCTGAAAGTCTGAAAGACGGTTGGGTTGTTTGGTAATTGCTGAAGCCAATTGTTGAAGCTTTTAAACCTGTCCTAATCAGAGGTCCATAGGCAACCAACCATCAGACACCAGGTGATTTCGTTTGTTGCAAAGTTTTGAAACTTCCCCATCACCTTTCATTTTGGCTATTTTACAAATTTTAAATGTTTTGCCTTTGGTGTAAAAATCCTAAATCCTTAAACCGTAGCTAGCTTATTATTTTTTGGTATAGGAGATATTTGCTTAGAATTCAGATTAACTTGTATTTTTTGTTTCTTTTAGGATAATGATGGTATTTTTATCTAGCCTTTTAAATATATATTCTGGTCAACTCAGGATTGCAGAGGTATCTAATACACTTGTCTCTTATTTTCTGCATAACAACCTGGTCAGATGAGCAGGCCCAAAGTCATCAAACTGGATTTTGTGCCTAAGGGAGCTCTCAAATTCATAATCTCCTGCTTTCTAGCCTTAATCATTATACCAAATTGGCTCTGTCTGGAAATATTTACTTTTTTTGACTGCTAGGTCATAATGTTCGTTTTCATGTTGCAAAAATTAATTATTTCTGAATTTTTGAAGTACTGCATTAGCTTAAATTACAAAGATGAAATAGATTCCAATGAATCATTGAAGTCTGAGGTCAAGAAAAAAATACCTAATATATATTTTATGTAGAAATCATTCATATTATTTAGAAAATATAAGTAATCATATTATTTAGTAATCAGTATGTCTCTGTCTTAGTATTTTTTTAATTTCTTTTAGATTTTACATTCATGTAATTATAATTAAGTTTTATAATTTTGTGGTTATATATTTTTAGTTTCTACCATGAATGCTTTTTTTTAAATCCAAAAATATAACTGTAAACAACCATGTCTTAACAGAAGGTAAAATTCAATGTGATCAAATGTTTTAAGCATAGCAAGAGGTTACTCTAGGTTTAGATACAAAATTCATTCTATAGAAATTGCTGTTCAGATATTTTCCAAAGATGAATTTTTCTAAGATCATGTATTGCTTTTTGAAATTAGATGTTAAAAATGTTTTTACAAAAGAAGCCTACCTTGTGGAGTTTGGAACAGGTTTTGCACGGCCTTGGGTATTTTCTTCCCATATGCTATTTGCTAATTCATTTCCAATGGAGGACATCACTTTGATGAGTTCAACAGGCCAATCATCCAAGTCAAGTGAACGGACACGTGATAAATGTGTACCAAGGTTTCGGTGTATCCCTGAGCATTCAATACAAATGAGAGCTCCCAAATTTAAACTTGCCCAATCAGGATCTGTTGGTAAAGAAAACAAAATAAACATTTTTCTACTAATAATCTGGACTAACTCTTATGTCCTCTTCATTAAAATGACATACCTATTTTTTTTGTTTACAATATACAGTGTAGTAAAGAATAAATGAAACAGGATTAAAGGATTTAAGACCCAAAATACATAATACTTATTATTCTACTCCTCTTATGTATCTGAGTGACAGAATGAAAAGGCAGATGTTCTGACATGAAAGAATATATATATATACATATTTGTTTTGAAGAAAAAATGACAACAAAATAAGATGCCTAGAAGGTAAAGGTAAATGTTTCCCCTGTCCAGCCTTATCTGACTGTAGGGGGCAGTGCTCATCTCCGTTTCCTAATCGAGGGAGCCAGCATTGTCCTAAATTCAGTGGTGGAATTCATTTTTTTTTTACTACTGGTTCTGTGGGCGTGGCTTGGTGGACGTGGCAGGGGAAGGACACTGTAAAATCTCCAGTCAGGGGTGGGATTTACTGGTTCTCCAAACTACTCAAAATTTCTGCTACTGGTTCTCCAGAATTGATCAGAACTTGCTGAATACCACCTTTACTTAAGTTGCTTCCATGATCATGTGGCCAGCATGCCTATATGCTGAGCCATGCAGAGCACTGCTTTATCTACTTGCATTTGCATGCTTTCAAAATGCTTATTTTGGCAGGCGCTGGGGCAGGAATGAGAGTGTAATCTTACACATGGGTCTCAAGCTTGGGTCTTACTTGGGTCTCAAGCTGCCAACCTTATGGTTGACAAGCCTGGCATCTTAACCACTAGACCATCATATCCCCTACATAATGGCTAGAAAACTAAAGACAAAAAATGGCAAGCAAAGAGGAGAGTAAAATAGGTTAAACTTGTAATGGAGAAAAAAATCCAACTTAACTGAATCAAACATATTACAAGCTATATCTCTAATACCCATCATTTTGTGTATTCATTTGTGAACTATGCTTAAGTCGATAAGTTTAAAGTGGCTGTATTCAGACAACATGTTACATTTGGTTTAATATTAGCTTTGGTTAGGTGTACTCAGGAGGAGAAAATGCTTTGGATGTTTTCTATACAAAAAATAACTATTATGAAAAAAGTACTCTAAACTGATCATTTGAGCATGTTAAGATTAGCATTGCTATCTAATAATTATAATCACAGTTTAGTTAACAGATCACAATCTTAACATATTTATCATCATCTTTTTATGTCAGGAAAATACTTTTAAGAATTGACAAGCTACTACGATGTACTGATGATGGAATAATACAATGATGTAATGCTGGAAATGAATCAGCAAGATTATTGGACTGATGTCACTTTAAGAGCCTGTAATAAGAAAAGACCAGGTTTTTTTTGGGGGGGGGGGTATTTGCCTCTCTATGTGCGCTTCCTTGCTGTAAATTACTGATTGCTGTTTGTTTGAGATCTGACTAAAGAACGTGTATGTATATATTCTTTGTAGATAAACCACTATTTAAAGACAAACCTCTATTTACTGTATTTGCTCCTGGGTTGTCTCACATAGTCACATTGTGTGCACTCTGACAGGTTATGGGCCCAGTCCAGAGAGAAGGCCAGAGTGACTAGAGAGATAAGAGAGAAGAGAAATCCAGTGAGAGCTTGCTCCAGAGTCAGAGGGGTTGCGCATCGTGGTTTGTTAGTGGTTGGTGATTGTGACAGAAACAAGCAACATGGCTTCTATCAGGGTAATGGGAAGTGGTGTCATGGTGTTTCAGCTGAATGAGACAAACTACCTCTCCTGGAGTGTAAAAATGGAGATTTACCTGCAAAGGGAGGTGTCGTGGACAATAGTTACTAATCCACCAGCCATCTTGGATGATGGAGACCAGAGAAGGAATGAAAAGGCATTAGCCAACATAATTCTGCATTTGGAGAACAGTCAGCTGATATACATGAGGAGTCTCCAGACTGCAAAAGAATGTTGGGAAGCTTTGTGCAATGTGTATGTTGGAGAGACTGTGGGTAGTAAAGTGTTGCTAACAAGGAGACTGTATTAAGCACAACTGAATCTGGGGGAGAGCATGTCCACACTTTTGCAGGTTATGAGAAAGACATTCTTGGAGTTAGAGGAAAGAGGAATGAATGACTTTTACTGAGGCACACAAGGTATATGTGGTGCTCAGTTTGTTGGACACTTTATGGGATGTTCTAGTGACTAGCCTAAAGTCCATGCAAGAGAGGGATTTAACCATGATGTATTGAACTGGCCGATTGTTGAAAGATGAACAGAAATGGCTTGAAAGGCGATTAGGAAAGGAAGGAGATAATGCTCAGCATAGGCCAACATCTGCAACATTTCAAGATGCTAGCAAACCAGTTAAGACCATTTACACAGTGAAACGTTGTTTCACATGTGGGTTCTACAGAGCATTTCCAGAGAAGCTGCCCTGGGAGGAGAAACAGAGGAGCAGCGAGACAAGGGCATAGGGCTACTCAACACATGAGAAGTGGTTCTTCATCATCATTTTCCCTGGCAGCAATGTCATCTGAAAATGCTAGAAACTCTTGGTTGTAGGACAGGGGGGAGAGTCAGCATATTGCTAATAATCCACAAGTGGTTTCTGGCTTGAGACCAACTAAGCAAACATTTCTTAGTTTGGCTAATGGACAATGGTTTGCTGTTAAACAGGAAGATAAAGTCTATGTACCTGAGATAGGAGAAACATTAGACAATGTCTTATATGTACTTGACTTAGATCATAATCTGCTGATTGTTTCGAGGTTAGACAGTCAAGGGTATGAAATACTGTTTGCAGGAGGACAATATTCCATCAGGAAAGGCGGAATAATTCATGCATGAGGGGTTAAGAAGGATGGTTTGTACATTCTAGGAAGACAGAGGAATGGTTGTGTACGAACACTTATGAACACTCACACATATGTGTAAATTGTGTACATTGATGGCACAGGAGATTGGGGCATGCAAATTTTAGAGTACTGCAGAAGATGCCAGACCTAGCTGAGGGACTTAAACTAAAACAATGCAAGATATATTTAGATTGCACTATTTGTAAAGAGTCAAAGTCCAGGGTGTATCCTGTGAATAAGAAAAGCTCAAGGCAAACAGAGTCTTTCTGTTAATGCACACTGAATTGATTGGGCCTTTGGCACCCTCTCTTGGAGGAGCTAGATATACTCTAGTCATAGTGGATGACTACACAAGATATGGGTTTTGTTACCTCCTAAAATAACAAGATAGAGGTATTGCAACAATTCAAGCAATGGGTAAGACTTGTAGAGCACAGATACGGCTGTCAAGTATGCCAGTTGCAAAGAGACAGGGGATCAGAGTTTATGTCTGATAATTTCCAAAGATAGTTAAGGAGTTTGTGCATAAGGCATAGATGTATGAATTCATGCTCACCAGCAGAAAATGGAGTGGCTGAAAGACGGAATGGCATATTGCAAACCATGAAAGACTCACTGCTAGCAGATGCAGGAATCAGTAGAGTATACTGAGGGAAAGCCATGAACACAGCAAATTATATAATAAACAGGATATGGAGTTTTGCTATAAATGAAACTCCATATTTCCTATTGTCAGGAGGATTATTGGGTTGATGTCACTTTAAGAGCATGTAATAAGAAAAGACCACGTTGGGGTGTATCTCTTTCTCTCTGTGTGCTTCCATTGGTAAATGACTGCTGTTTGTTTGAAGTCTGACTAAAGAACCTGTATGTTTATATTCTTTGTAGTAGATAAGCCACTATTTAAAGACAAACCTCTGTTTGCTGTATCTGCTCCTGGATTGTCTCACATAGTTATACTGTGCACACTCTGACATTTTGAACAAGTACAGTTCAAGGTTATAAAATTGAATATCTTCCTACCTTGTGAGAGCTTTAAATGTGCACATTAAGACAAAGACAACTTTTTAAGGAATGGATTTTGGGGGAATAACTGTAAATCCCATTTAAATAAACATTGGCCAAACCAGGTCCAATCTGATACGGTGCTATTTATGAGATAACACATGAACTAGGTGCAAAAATTGACTGCACAAATATGTAACTTGAATTTAATGGACAATAAATGTAGGCTGCAGTATTTCTAAAATAACTAGGATATACTGCTCTTTTAAAATTACTTCTCTATTTTCATAATACCATTCCAACAATGTGAAGATGTGAAGAGTTTGAATTGTACTGAACCAGATAAGAGTATCGAGATCAACATGTGTAAAGGTTTAACTTTTCCTTAGCAACTTTTAACAGATACCCATTACACATAAAAACTAAACAGCCCAAAAAGTAGATTTGGTTTAAACAGCAAAATGTCAATATTAAAAAATAAATAAAAGTAAAACAAAAGAAAAAGAAAACTGTTTTGCTCATAATGAGTTTGATCCAGAAACTTCCGCACACAGGATTTTTTTTTTCCCCTCATAGAAGCCTTTGGATTTGGCAAAAAGCTACTGCAAAATAGGCAATGTCTGAAAATATTCATCTTCACTCTTGCAGTTACCTATTTTCCCTGAAAGAAATGCTTCCTGAAACATTTGGAACCAATTCTTTATGCTTTTTTTCAACCTTGAAATGCAAACGTATTCAAGAAATTGATGTTGATCAACTCAGTATTTTATTGTTACTATGGCATATATCTGAATGGAGTAATACTGAGTAGAGTAATACTTGATGCTAACAGGATTAGGAATTCTTCTTAGCCCACTAAGAAAAAAAATATCAAGGAAAATACATTTTAAAAAAACATTATTTAAGAGTTACCAATATTTTCTCTCTTACTCGAGGTTAATAGCAGCAACAGAGAAAAAGACAAGTGTTCCAAATCAGTATCATTAAGATTTTTAATAATCTCAAATAAAGTAACATAATGAACACAAACAAAAAAAGAAAAATAGAACACAATAGCAAGAGGGCAGCACTGAACATGTTTTCTGTTATGCAAAAAGACCACAAGCTTTAAGAAGCTCAGGATGACATTTCCTATAAAAAATGGTTGTACTTACTTTGTATTTCACAATCTACACAGTGAGAATTTCCTCTGACATTTCTTATTGACTGAAGAGCCATGACCTCATTCTGACTTGTCAGTCGGGACTATAATATTTAAAGAAATATACAAACAATAAGACCTAAAGCAAATGCAGTCATAGCAGCATTGTCTGCTGGTGATAAAAAGTTCAAACAGAAGTGGAATTGATCACAGCATTTGATGCCTTATGTTAGTGGAATGGGACAATTCCATAGCCAACTCACTGCAACCAACTCACTGTGGCCAACTTGCTGCGGGACAACTTGCCATGGATAACTCACCGCAGAACAATTTAATAACTCGATTTAATTATTTAAAATAAATAAAAATTATTTATTTTTTGTCATTCACATTTCATTCTGTTCCTACTTTTGCATCCTTTCTTTAATGATTTTATTCCACCATTTTTTTGATATTAGTGTCCTGCAGCGAGTTGTCCCATGAACAATTGGCTGTGGCAAGTTGGCGCTGGTGAATTGTCATAGACCCTTTAGTTAGCTTCTAACTAAAGTTTAGTTAGCTTCTAACTAAAATTGTCGTAGACCCTTTAGTTAGCTTCTCAGAGAATTGATCCCTTAGTATCTTTAACTACTTCAATTCAGTATCTGATAAGAAGAGTTTGCAATTTTCACAATGTTATTGAGAGCTTAAGCTTTTTTCAAAGCACTGGAGCATATAGAGAATAGGATATTCAAAATCCAACTGGAGTTATCATAGATACAGTAATTTCAACACGATATTATAATGATATTATTAATACATATATCAAACAGAGAACAACCCATTGTTATACAGAAATTCTGAAAAACTAAAATAATTTCTCCAAATCCCATGTTTCTTTGCAGAAAAATCTGAAAAAAAATAATGCAATAGCAAGCAAATATCAGAGTTAAGCCAATGGCTTGCTTAAAAAACCCCTCTAGTCTGGTCTGTTAATGATTCATTCTTTGATCTGAAGACAGAATTTCTATGAAGTGAGACTTTCTCTTATATACTACATTAGGTGAATCCTAAGACTCCTGGTGATGGATTTGAAGAGAATCATATAATACTTTATATAAATAGATATAATATGGTAGATAAATTTTCCCCATCTGTCCCATCTACCTGTTTTAACAAATGTTAAATTGTTGTTACATATTCATGCTATTTTTATGACCACATCATGTAGTAGCTATTACATTTATTGTTCCTGCTAATACAATTTAACTTTTTTTGTTTAAAATCATAAATTTTCTAAGTTGTTTTGCACTACTGATCAGCAACAGCATTAGACTTATATACTGCTCCATAGTGATTTACAGGACTCTCTGAGCAATTTACAGTGTCAGCCTATTGCCCCCAACAATCTGGAACTTCATTTTAGCGACCTCAGAAGGATGGAAGGCTGAGTTAACCTTGAGCCTCCTCGGATTGTACTCCTGGCTGTGGGCAGATTTATCCTGCAATACTGCATTCTAACCACAGTGCCACCATGGCTCTTAATGTTTTGAGTAATAACAAAGTTCTCCTAGTTAATGTATATTTCGTATAATACACATTCCAAAGATATATACCCAAGCCTAGCTGAATATATGCATGATTAAGTTCCACTGGGAAAAAACTGAACAAATTTAAGTCACATCCATATAAGTAATTATACGTACTATAAGTAAAGTATTACTTTCAAAAGAATGTGATATGATTATCTTTTCATATACCTAGACCATAAAAATAAAAGAAAGAATTGTATCAATAAAGTTCTCAGCCAATTTGATATTTTGTTAGTTATCTACTGAAGCCCAAGGACATTTTCACAAAATAGGTACAGTTCTAATGAGAAGTTTTTGTTCAGAATAGATGATGATGTTGATGATTCTTAAGCATGCTTGTGTCAAGTTTCGAAGTGTATTCAGACTGCTTTCACTTTTACTGTTTCACAGCTTGCCAAGAGACCAGGGGAATAAGAGAGGGAGAGATTGGAATGTGAATTCCAGACGATAACAAGAAACTGTCTCATGAGAACCAAGGACACTCCAGTATTTGTTTGCCAGAGGCGTGGAGGTCTTTCCATAACAACACCTGGGCACCTAATTGGACAATGTGACCTGCACTAATGTGGGGAGGGAGGATTCTACACTTTAATTATATTGAATTGCCAGGGAATTAGCCAGAGGTGGTTTTGCTTTCATTCTGTGCCAAAATGATGTACTTAATAAAGTTTTGATAAGTAGACTGGATTGTCTCAACAGTGCTTGCTTGATTGGGTTTGTCAGTTGGAACCTTGACAACTTGTGCTGAAATATGGACCCTGTGCAATATTACTCTGAAAATGTTAACCTTCTTAAATATAAGGTAGCATACAATTTCTTCCTGTGTGGAAATAATCATTTCCAAGAACTGAAAATTTTAAGTAATTTTCTTTTTTCTAAAACAGTTCTAAATGCCTTAGGGCATATCTGTAAGAATTTTGAATCAATAAAAAACAATCATAATAATTTAGTCAATGGTTTCAATCCCAAATGTATTCTGGAATATATAATAATAAGGAAAATGAAAAAAAGAAAAGGAAGAACTTGCAGATAACATGTTGCACAACAGGGCAAAATACACATTAATTTGAGTTTAGATGCTAAGAAAATGATTCCTTTATATCAGGGATGTCAAACTCATGTCACAGTGGCATCACGTGACGCATCAGGACTTTCCCCCCCTTCTCTAAACTGGGTGTGGATGTGGCCAGCATGTGACGCATCCAGCCCATGGGCCAGGAGTTTGACAGCCCTACTTTATATTATTAGTGTTGAACATCTAACCTTATTTTTGCTGCTTTCACACGATTGTAGGCTGGCCAGAATCTGACTCTCTATTGCTTGGACCCAGGCATCTCTTTCTTCATATGTTGTAGCTTCAAAGTGCCATGTCTGGCCAGTAAGGGACACAATGGTAAATTCAAAATTTTCTTCTTGATCTGAAAATGAATTGAGAGGTGAGGAAGGGAGAAGATTGATCTGATTGAATTCTCAGATTAAAGGTTTAAGTAAATTATTATTTCATAATTAACAACTGTGCAAAAAAGATACAGCAGATCAAGGAACTTTTCTGCCATGACTCTTTCTCCAGGTTTTTTTAAAAATAAACAGTAATTAAATATATGATTAGGAATGATTTCAGGGGTCCTCAAACTTTTTAAACAGGGGGCCAATCCACGATCCCTCAGCCTGTTCTAGGGCTGGATTATAGGATTAGGTCTCTCTCTCCCTCCCTCCCTCTCTCCCTCTCAATCTCTCTGTGTCTACCTCTGTATATCTTTCTCTCTGTGTCTATCTGTGTGTGTGTCTGTCTGTCTGTCTGTATATCTCTCTCTCGTTCTCTCTCTCACTTTCTCTCGTTCTCTCTCTCTCTCGCTTTCTCTCTCGTTCTCTCTTTCTCTTACTGTCTCTCTTTCTCTTTCTGTCTGTGTGTGTATATCTGTCTCTCACTCTGTATTTCTCTCTCTCTCTGTCTCTTTTTCACTGTCTTTCTCTTTCTCTGTCTGTATGTGTATGTGTGTGTGTGTCTCTGTCTCTTTTTCTGTCTCTCACTATATGCTGCCCGAGAGACTGCAGCAGGAAATGGTGGGCGGATATTTCTGCCTTTTGTTGGTGCTGGACGTGCCTTGGTCGATCAGGGAGATATGCAACCTGCTGAGACACTGGCCTGACCCGTGCCACAGTCAATGTTGTTCCTGTTGCCGGGCCAAGTGGAGCAGGGTCGCATTATGGCTCTGCATCCTAATGGGCTCCAGGAAGAGGAGGGGACCCCGTCTCCCACATGGTGAAGTGTGCCAAATTTCACTGTGCTGCACAAGACACTGCAAGAGCAGTGAGCAGGCTATGGAGATGGCAACAGAAGTGTATCACCCATGGCGTGGCTCAGGCCAGTATCTCGGGGCAGAGAGCAGGTCGTGCATTTCCCCGAGCAACCGAGGTGCACCCAGCACCAACCAGGGCTGGAAGAAGTGCCCCTGAGACCCAGCAAGAGATGAGTTACTGGAAAATCAGCCTCAGACACTTCTCTTTGCCACAGTGCTTCCTGGACACAGTTTACAAGTCCAAGCCTGAAGCGATCAGAGGCAAGGGCTGCCTTGAGCACAAATGTACCATGTTGAAGGCGGAATGCTGTTGCTGTGAAAAAGCAAGTACAGGGGTGCTTTGCTCCCACACTAAGGCTCCAGCCATCACCATGGCTGCTTTGGCCTGCCTGCACCACCCATCTTGCAACAACAGTGCCATTACCTCGCTCCAGACAGTGGGGACTGTGCTATTCCTTGCATCACTTCTTGTATCACTTTTTGCCTGTTCCAATCCCTGTCATTAGGAACAAGCCAAAATGGGGCATGCGGTGGCAAAAAACAGGGAGCGCACAAGTTGAAAATGGGATGCTGTGGCCAAAAATGAGGCATACGGAGGTGGCAATAGATGATGGCAATCCCTGCAGCCTGAAACAAGCACAGGAGGTGGGACACCTATCCAACCAACAATCAACTGCTTGTGCTAATCAGGCTGTACTGAAGCTGTCCAGGCTATTTGCTTCAAGGAGGCAAATTGCTGGGAGGCAGAGGCAGATTTTTTTTCTTGTTTTCCTCCCCAAAAGTTAGGTGTATCTGATACTTCGGACCATCTTATACTGCGAAAAATACAGTAATTAGTTAGGATGGATTTTTATAAGTTTGGTATATGTATTAAAAGAAAACTCTAAGGTAGTTTTGTATTTATAAAATGAAATGTAAATGTATGTTTCTGTCCTTGTATGTAACACTGAATAATTCCCAAACTTTGTAAAATGTTATTGATCAAATTTGAAAATACAGATTAGATACAGATACAGTTTAACCGAGTTGAAAGGGATCGTCTGGGTGTTGGCAATCCGCGGCTACAGAGCCACAAGGCTCTTTCACCCCTCTGCTGCAGCTCCCTGTGGCCCTGTCGTGGCAGACTGTTGCCCTGTCACAGCGGTGGTGATGGGGAAGCCTTATTGCGGGAGCGAAGTGCCTCTGTATTTACTTTTGCACGGAAACAGAATTCTGCTTTTGTTGCACATTTGCTGTTGCTGCCAGCAAAGAGGGCTGGGAGAGAATGGTAGGGGTGGATCTTATGGGGTGGGACCATCCCCAAGCCTGACTTTTCTCCTCTCTCATTGGCAGGCCACAAGAAAGAATGGGTAGCGTGGGGAAGCTTTCCCCTCCCCCAGCTGGGTGCTGAGCACAAAAGGCCAGTGGGGGGGGGGAGCCCATTGGTGAGTCAGATGGTGGAGAGGCCCAGCTCTTAGAGCTGTCCTGCTGTTCAGCACCTCCAACATGAGCTGCAGCCATTGAGGAAGCCAGACAACAATGGCTGGGGCCGGGGGGGGGGGGGCGGAGGGATACTGGAGGCATTAGGGCTACTTTCCCCCCTCTTCAGCAAGCCAGGCCTGGAGGAGTGCAGAGAGCCAAACCCTAACCCTTTCTGGGGGGGCATGTGACCTCTCCTTAAATCTGGATGATTTCCTTAGGATATTTTGGAGGTGAGACCAGCTGGTATCTTTAAGTGGTGCAAATGGATCTAAGGATTGCTTTTTGTGGGTGTGCTCTTTCTGAAGAGCTTAAATGACCTCTCTGTTCAGGGGTTTCACTTTATTCGCAAGAGTTGGCTTCTGATAGTTATCATTGCATTTTAACTATTTTAATTCCTCAAGGTGCTCTAGCACCCTGCCTGATTTGTAACTCCGGCTTGCAGGTATTTTTAATCTAATGATCGGTATTTGGGGCAGCTTTTTGCAAGCAAAGTTTTTTGTATTTTTGTACAGCTAATCCTTGACTTACAAAAGTTCATTTAGTAACCATTCAAAGTTACAATGGCACTGAAAAAAGCGACTTATGACCATTTTTCACACTTACTACCATTGCAGCATCCCTACTGTCATGAGAGGCCAGGCGAGGAAAAACACCCCTTGATGTGAGTGATGTTGAGTTAGCCATGCCCACCCAATCACATGACCACCAAGCTATCACGCTCACAGAACCGTTGTTAAAAAATTTGAATCCCACCCATGTTGTAGACTAATGTAAATATAAATTTGTATCTGATATAGAGCTGAAGGCTATTAAAGTATTTGAATTCTCCTTCTTAAGGTAACTTTTTGGGGGAGAGGGGTGTTTGTTCAGCTACTACATTTCCAGGTCTTTTATTAAAACAAAATGATGTTCATTGCTATCTATCATCAATTTTGTGTTAAATTATACATTGTTTATTGTATGAAAGTGGCAATCATATCTAAAAGGATAAAAACTTTAATTAAATCCATTAGCCGGCATCATTGTAGCATTTCATAGAATCCAATAGCATTCCAATAAAATATCACTTTCTTTCTCCAAAAGCTCTCTTGAAAAACAGTTTCAAATTTTTTCCTGAATGGCAAGGAGGACCAGGATTTCCCAAATCTGGAGGTCAAGCAGATACATAACAAGGGAGTCATAAGTAACTTCCCTAATTGTGGGAGCCCATAGATTCTACTTGGAGCAGATGGGGTGGTCTGAACTGAGCTATAAATGGTTAATGGGTAATCAGCAGCTCCCTGAACCAGGCACAAAAGCAAACGGGCACCAGTGCAGAATCTGCAGTATCAGGGTTACTTTACTATATGATCTTCATTGAGCAGCAAACAGACATCCATTCTGCACCACGTCATATTTAAGAGCAGCACCACGTAAACCAAATTTCATGTGGTTTAATCATTAAAAAAATCCTTTCTCTCTCTCTCTGCCTGGAAGGAGCAGGAGTTAATTATCAAGTTACATAAAGCTTCATATTTCCATTAAAAAAAAATAACTATCATATATACTTACGGAGGAGCTAAGAATTTTAGGTTCCAAAATACACATAGCTTTTCCACTGATGGGTTTCCCTGAGAATACATATGATAATATTTTTTACAAAATAACTGTCTATACTCACAGATAAGCCTATTCATGGATAAGTCAACCTTTGGATTTTTCAGGACAATTCTATGAACAATGTGCCATCCACAGATAAGCCAATTACAAAAATAAAAAAAAATATATAGATAGTCCTTAACTTACGATTACAATTGAGCCCAACATTTATGTTGCTAGGTAAACCATTTGATAAGTGCGTTTTGTCCATTTTATGACTTTTCTTGCCACTTTTGTTAAGTGAATCATTGCAATTGTTAAGTAACATGGTTGTTAAGTGAACCTGTTTTCCCCATTGACTTTGCTTGTCAGAAAGTCACAAAAGCTTGCCACATGACCCCAGACACTGCAGCTGTCATAAATACAAAGCAGTTGTCAAGCATCTGAATTTTGATCATGTGACCATGGGGATGCTGCAATGGTCATAAGTGTATGTAATAATATGGTAATAACCATCTGATTGCCCTGCCATCATTAAAAGGAGATAATAAATCTACAAATAAAGTTTATAATGTAAAAGCATGTAAGTAATTGTTTTGATTTCTTCCATACGACAAGAGTACAAGTATACACCCAGAACATAAGTTTCTCATATGTTAATTACTGTCTTTTTGAATTTTTTTCTTTACTGGTTTTTGGTTGTAATAATGCCGTATTCAATTCATTAAAAAGAGAGGGGTTGGGTTTGTTTTCAATGAGGAACCATTACATCTTCCAAGGACATATAGAGACTGGTGGCAAAAAAAGCTTTGATGAGTTTTTCATACTATTAAAAAAGAGAAATTGTTATTTCTCAATTTTTAGAAAATACTTATCTTTTGGTCTATATTGTCCATAATCATAGGGTAATTTGTTTACTTTCTAGGGAGAGGAGTGGCTCTCAACAGTCCAAGGCAGTAACAGCTTTTTTAACAGTTTCACATTCTTCCCTCCTAAGCTTGAGGCATTTCTCAAATCAGAAAACAGAAGTCTGTCCAAAGTCAAAGTCACTGTATTGTAATAACTATACTGGCTTTTTTTCCACAAGCACAGTATATATTATTCATATTGTTATTACCAGTGTTAATGTTGCTTCTTACAAGACTACAGATTATATTCAAGGATGAATACAACTTTTAACTGAAATTCATGTAATTTTTTAGTAGTAAAAATGTATGACATTTGTACAGCTTATAAAGAGTGTTCAAGAATAAAAATTTTGCACATAAAAATGTCAGAGGTTATAGCTTCCCAAAAATACAAACTATAAATTATGTGTGTGTTGTATATATATCTATATAATAGCTTCCACAGTGAATATAAAGTTTGGAGCCTCTTGCTCTTTTGAATCCTGTAGAATTTTGAATTTAATCCTTGGCCTTTCATTGGGACACTTGTTGTTCATCACTTATTTATTTCAATTACTGGTAGTCTAAAATCAGGACGAATCTGGTAGCAGAGTTTTAGATTAAAAAAAGGTATAAACTTTTATGAATTACAATTCACTTCTTCAGAGATATGCTAGCACAAACAAAATTGGCCTGAAAAAAATCACAATGGTATGTATCTTTCTTAACCTGGGCTTTGCAGATTCAGTTAAAATGACCAGAAACAATCATTGTAGCTAAAAAGACTCTGAGATTAGTTTAAGCCAACAGTTGTTAAATACAGACTCTTGTGGCAAGAGGGCACATCCAAATTTAAGCTGTACATATGTATTAGGGACATAGCAGAAAATTCTTAACAATTTGGTTTCAGTTGGATTTCGTTCTAAAACATCTTAAAAACATAGAACACCTGGGCGATTGGTTCTGCTTTAAAGAATAGATTATTGTCCTACTCTTGAATGGATGAAATTTAATACAACCT
The DNA here is from genome assembly GCA_015471245.1 of Laticauda colubrina. NCBI lineage: Eukaryota > Metazoa > Chordata > Lepidosauria > Squamata > Elapidae > Laticauda > Laticauda colubrina. The sequence goes on from BLBF01000025.1 coordinate 23,058,267, forward strand.
TTGCATTCCTGTTGGCCCTTTCAATAGTTGACCTAATTTGTTCCCTCTGGGATTCAAAAGTATGGAAAGTCAGTCCAAGGTATTTAAAGGACCTGGGTCTACTGTAAGACTTCACCTATTAATTTTCTATTTATTTGCCAAGAATGCATTTTGCCAACCACTTTGGAACTAAGAGTTTTCTTTTTTCTTTTTGCATTAGATTGGTAAGACTGTGTGACCAATCTGTCTGAGACCAAAGAAAAACCACAAATGAAGAATGGCTGTCTGTCTATCTGGGACAGGAGTGGGATGCTACTGGTTCTGTCTGGTTCTATAGAACCGGTAGCTCTAAAGAGCAGCAGACACTGAACTGGTTCGGTATTTGCTGGTGTTTGGCCCAATTACCCACCCAGGCTCTTACCTGTCCTTTATTTCCTGCTTTTTCAACCTCAGTTGCTTTGCGCGGCACAGCTGAGGTTGAAAAAGCAGGAAAAAAGAGGCTTTTCAAAAGCTGCGACCTATGCGCCTGTCCAGTTTCACCTGTTCGGATGGCACAGCTGATGTTTTTGTCACACACGCACGCAGCATGTAGTCACCAGACTGGTAGTAACACCGGTTGAATCCTACACCTGGTCTGGGACATAAAATGTAAAAGTGGAGCTATGGAATTCATAGAAATGTTAAAAAGAATGGAAGACAAAGTGCAATCTTGTTTTATCCCTTTGTGTAATGGGACTATAGCAGAAAAAAACAACTATGTCTTCTTAATCTAACCTGCATGATGGTATCTTAATTAGAAATACCAATCTCCAAATAGATGAGTAGACCAGTTTCAGTCACAGCAGACAACAACCAAAGTAACACAAAGAGTGCCTTAAAAGGAGCAAATGAAATATTCTGTAAAAATATTTCATTCGAAGAATAATAAGTACAAGAAGAATTCTGCAGGAAAAGAATGAATCTCATCTATTAGGCATAAGTGATGGACAACCCATTTTAGGAACGAATAAGAATTTAGAAGAATGCAATTATTGAATGTGTCAGAGATGAAGGAAATATAACAACACGTGTTCAGAAAAAGATAGGAAGTTAAAAGATTTGGAAACAAGAAGACAAGCAGCAGAAAACTACCAGTAGGGATGAAGGACACGTAGAACAAGATATAATTCCACAAGGACAAAATGACATGTAAGCTCAGGTGAAGCACAACTCCACAGACAAACAGATATGTAAACCAAAAGCAAGGAAGAATTCCAAAAAAGGTAAGAGCTTTGTCAAATGTTACATCCCTATTTCTGGAAATTAATTATATAAAATACCATGCTTTGCTATTGTTTCAGAGTCTTAGCTTCCAAATTGGACTGGGACACTTTTGATGAAGCATTTCAATAAAAGTTTTGCAAAAGTCTATCTCTCATGTCTGGCTCTGATTGGCTTCTGTGCCAGGCTGAGCCAATTTTTGGACAAGAAAAGCAATTCCTATTTGTTCTTATTCATTTCAGGCTTTTCTGTAAATGCATTCTGAAAGATATCAACAAATGATTAAAAGAATATAGCTTTTTTATTTGAAAGCAACAACCAGTTCAACAATGGAAAACTAACCAAGATAATAGTAGAAACTGTCTCTTAATAAATGGCTATAAAAATCATTTTTGTTTCTGCATTTTATTATTGATGTAAGGAATAAAGCAAATAATTGTGCAAAAAGAAAAACCCCAACGACCACCAGTGGAATATAAATAACCAAAGGTTAATGATCAGGATGTATTTGTAGATACTTCTTTGCAGAAATAGCCTTTAATTTAAAATTTACAGGAAATTTTATGCTGTCTTCTTTATCACTGAAGCCAATCATTCAGCAAATGGTGACATTATTCCAAATAGTGACAATAATTCCAAAATCAATCAATTAGTGTAAGGGAAAGTATTTGTTATTACTTGACCCATTTTGTTTGCACTTAAGTATAAAACTATGTCTACATTATGAAATAATTATTGAATTGTGATCTATTTTGCATTCAGCTCCTTATATATCATTGTCATTTATACACTCTCAGAGATGGTGGCTGAAGATCTTTCCCTCCTTTCTTGGTTTCCAAGTATTTTTGACCTTCGACATTTGTGAAAAATAATAAAAAGAAGGCAGTTTATAATTGCATTGTTCAAATGAAGGTGAAGGAAAGAAATTCAGTCTGCTATTATATAAAAGCCATGAAGGCAGTCTTCACTGGAAACAGCAATATAAGTCAATTTGTGAACTTTGCCACAAAGTGACCTTTTGAAATACAACAACATACAGAATTTACAAGCAAGAGTAGCACATGCAAATGTCTTAGCTTTGTCTCGCTTTTGGATTAGAGCCTCAGAAAGCATTATGGAGAATGCTTTCTCAAAACAAATTAAGACTGTTACTTAAATGTCACAGCACACTATTGTATTTGGCTACAGATCATTACACCTGATACCAACACTTTAAAAAACTGTAATAACTTGGGAAATATTATACTGAATGCCTACATATATAAAGGGAAAATAAAAAAAAATGGGAAAAATGGTTCTTGAAATAATTTAAACATCACTACTTCACGACTAGAGGGAAAGGTCAAAATTTAAGTAAACTGAAAGGAACATGAATGGCAAAATAAAACACACCAATAGAAAGATGAAAAGAAATGAGTCTGCAAACACAACATCAGAACACACATGCTTTGGGCAAAATGTATTTTTGTCTCTATATTCAGGGAAAGGAAAAAGGCAAAGGCATGAAGATACAGCTTGGAAAGAGAGCAGTTGCCTTACAACATTATGTTGTAAGTTTTTTTTACCTTCAGTGTTGGTGCTGCTGCTGCTGTATATATTTCGCAGACTACCAACACGATTTAGTTTCCATGCTTTGCGCTTTGCTGCATCCAGAAAGCCAAAATAGAAGAGAGAGAGAGAAAAAAAAGAATAAAAGAAAGAAAGTAATGAAAAGATGAGGGTGGGTGGGTGGGGAGAAAGGTTCAAGTAGCACATGATGTAAAATGCTTATTTGAGAAACAGCTACAGACATGTTCCCCAATCTATATTTCAAGCAAATTTATTTATGGCATATCATATATGGACTAACAATATATATTACCATTTCATCTAGATTAGTAGAACACAATAAAATATAAATGTTAAAAAGATCTATGTTCAAATATCAGAGACTAGGCCATCTAATCCCTGAAGCACAGCATTATTTATATTTTAAGTAGAAAAAAACATTGTCCTCAAAAGTTCACAATTTCTTCTTTAAATATTTCCAAGCAGCATTTGAATGTCACTGGAAACAAAAGCCAAAAGAACAGAACCTTCCATACATCAAAAAAAGAGAAATGTTATAAGTGTGATTAATTCACAGTTGTCAGTACCATACTATGGATCCTACTTTTACAGAATAATAAATTGAATAAAATAAATCGTTGATTACTTTCAGTCATAAAAACTTCAGCTCCTAGTGACAAAGTAATATGTTTAGATAATATACACAGCCTCACTTGTATTTGCCAACATTATATTTGCTTAATAATGAATTTAAACGTAACCAGATATTATCTGTATGCAAATTATGCTCTTCAGGTATATGATAGTAATATTTTTAAATTAAAATGTCACTGTATTTGGCCCTCAATTTCAGTTTTCAAAATATTTTGCCTCATGTTGCTAAGCTAATTATTATTTATTACACATTTAATCTTCCTTTGTAGAACACATGATAGGGCATAACTGCTCTCTATAGTTTTACCAACAATGTTATTACAAATATGTTTGTATCATATACCTCATGACTGACACAACCATTCTGGAGAACAGATCAGTTTGATTTTAGTTTAGCATGATATATAAATAATTAAATTCATAATCTACAGGTCACATCATAAAATCGTATATGAATTAGAGCATGGTAACTGTTGAATAAAAGAAAGAATTATATATAGCTTAATACGATGTGCAAGTCTTTCCATGTTCACACAGTTCAAAGATATCCAGTTGGAATAATCTTGAGTTAGCTTTGGGTTTGCAAGCTTTTATTTTGTATATGAATTTATTCATATATTTACTTTATCAATATATATAAAATCATTCTACTTAGTACATCCCTCAACTTCCTCCATTCCTCATATAGAATCATAGGTTGTCAAGGTTAAAAGTATGTTCGGAATTATCTAGTTCAGACATGTCAAACACAAGGTTTGTGGGCCAAATCTGGCCTGCAGTGTGGTTAGATCTGGCCCACAGGGCTGCCCTGGAGACAGCGAAGAGCTGACCTGATCTGCCTCAGCTCTGGCCCATCCCACTGTGGGTGCATGTGGCCTCCAGGGAAGCCCATGGTCCAGGTCTAAGGCTAACTGGGTTCCAGCCTGGATGGCCACCACAAAGTTGTAGATCAGCATGATGCCCGCTTCCCTTTTATCAGGACTGCCCCTGCCACCATGTGGAAAAGCCACACTGCCAAACTCTCCCGCTCACTTCATCCCTTCCTGGAAGGAAGGAAGGAAGGAAGGAAGGAAGGAAGGAAGGAAGGAAGGAAGGAAGGAAGGAAGGAAGGAAGGAAGGAATGGGAATGAGAAAGAGGAAGAGGAAGAGGAAGAGGAAGAGGAAGGAAGGGAAAGGAGGGAGGGAGGAAGGAGATGGGAATGAAAAAGAGGGAGGCAGGAAAGGAACGAGGGAGAGGAAAGAAGGAAGGAGATGGAAATGAGAAGGAGGGACTCAGGGAAGGAGGGAGGGAGGATCGAAGGAAGGAAGAAGGGAAGGGAAGGGTAGGGTAGGGAAGGGAGGAGGAAGATTGGAATGAGAGGGAGGGAGGACTGAAGGACTTCCTGCCTTAGCACTTGGCCACTGGCAGCCTGCTGTCCTTTCACCATCCCCTTGTCCCCAATTCCTGGCCTCTCGGTGGTCCCCCATCCTATCACTGAGGATGTTTTAGTTGCAAAGCTGGGTCTCTTTGCATGGAGAGGGAGTGGGTCTCCTTCTGACCCACACACTTTACCCTCCCACCCTCACCATAAGCAACCTGGCTAAGGAGAGCAAGCAAAGCAGCAGCAGCCTCGAGGAGGAAATAGGTGCAGCTGGGAAGTGCCTCTGGGAAGTGGGGCTGCGCTGAGCTGCAGGATCCCAGTGCCCAGCATCAAATTGTGGTATGACTAGTGTGACTTATTCTGTCATGACCCAGCCATCCCGAGTCAGTTGCACCCAGTGAGTGATGTTGAGTGGGCCACACCCACCCAGCCACACCGGAAATTTTCCTTCATAACAACCAAAATGCATTTCTTTGTAATTTAAACCTGTTTTCTTGTTCTGGAGCAATTCTGCTTTGTCTTCTACATGACCAGCCTTTAGATATGTGAAGAAAGCTATCAGCTCTTCCTTTGTCTTTTTCAGACAAAAACCAATACCTCTAAGTATTCCTCATATGTATTTTCTTCCAGGCTTAGAATATAGAACAGTAGGGTTGGAAAGGACCTTAGAGATCTTCTAATTACTTTGATTTGCTTCTAATTATTTTTATTTGCCTCTAATTATTTTGAATATACCGCTCTGAACATTCTCCAAGTTGTCAATGTCCTTCCTAAAATGTGTGCCAAGAATTATACACAATATTCTGGGTTTGGGTTAATCAGTAATGACAATTTCATCCTTCAGTGAGACCTTTTGCTTTCATTTTAAATAAATTGAAGATTTTTATCAGAAATAAACCAGGACAAATTTTAACTATACTAACAAATTGCTGAAATAAGCAAATCACAGCTGATGAAGACATTGCCTTCAGCTAACTACAACTGATAACTATTAGGATGATCTAAAACAAAAATCAATGAATATGAACTCTTCCTCTTAGTGATGTTTAGAAAGTACATACGTTTCAAGTTCATTGGATATTTTTTCATAACTATAGACAAGGGTGTGGTGTTGTTTCATTTAAATAGTAAAATGCTTCAAATTAAAAAAACATTTTGGATTACTCTCCCATAAATCTAAACTCACATCAGTCAACTCTTTGTATATGAGTTCTTATCATTATCCTGATTCAGACTTGCAGTACTATATAATAGAGTTCAAAATGGCCATTGAGGCCATCAAGTCCTGCTCTCCTCTCTCTCAAAAGCAAAGAAACTGTAGCAGAGAAGAGACAGATCTTTGCAAGGTAAGTGAGTCTGGTGTGGCAGGATGGGAGGGGGGAAGCATGAGGTACCTCAGTAGGTCGGGAAGACCCCCATAGCCTTCCCCACCTGAGATGCCTCATGTACTTAACGACCCGCACATTCTATTAGTGAATGCATGGTCGAAAGCAGGGAGTGATCATGTACAAGTTACATGATTCATTCTTACAAATCCTTGAGTTATGAATGTAATTGGCAAGGCTTCATTACATTTGTAACTCAAGGATTGCCTGTACACAGAAAATAATCTAAATGGGTGATATATCAGGGTATACTGATATTTGAAGAAGGGTTTAAGATAAAAACAAAAAAATAATTAGTAAATTATTTGGTTTTTTTTGGTTTAATTATTATAGATTTTTTGAAAGATTTAAACTTGATAAAAAGTTTCTGTTTTTGCAGGAGTTAAATCTGAATTGGATATGAATTTATCTTCTGGAGATGACCACCTGATTGCTAAAATTTATCAAATGTTACTTAAGATGAATCTGTAAAATGAATATGTTAAAGATTGTATGAAAAATGGGAAAAATGTGATTACAAAATAATGCTAGATCAATGGGAGAATATATTGACCATGGGTTGAAATTAACTTTGAGTTACAGTTTGAAATAATTTTTTAATAAAATGATATACATTGGTATTTGACTCCAAATATGTGACAAAAATCTATAGAAGGATCTTCAGCAAATGTTGGAAATGTAACCAAAATCCAGTACATTTTATCACATGTGGTTGTTCTGTAAGTATGCTAAATTCTATTGGAAAAATAATAATGAAACCTGAAGCTTGTTTTCTTGATATTATGGACAAACCAATCGAAAAACATTTTGGGACATGGTTACATGGTGACTGCTGTGAGGATTGCATATGGTAAGCATTGGAAAGAAAAATGAATTGATTGAATTAGCAGAAATGACAAAATTAATTGCTTTGATTAGAGACAATGGATTAGACAAGTTTATAAGAGATTAGAAGCCACTTGTGGACTTTCTCTGTGTTAAAAATAATGACAGATAGTTAACAGAAGGATTTGAGGATTAGTTTTACCCTTGGGATAACCTGTTGACTGATTTATTTACATATATATTGTGAACAGATGTTGGGTCAATTCAATTATTAGACAAATAGATTTTCACATCAGGGTTATTTGCTTATATAATATAGCGTTAGTCTATATTAGGGCTGGCCCACCCTAATAGTCCTGCCTCCCTGTGAGGGATACAACTCTAGAGAAACTCATTTGTACCAGACAATTATCACCACTTATACCTAGCTGCTGTCACTTCTCCAGAGTCCATTAATAGCTAAGGAGGGCATTGGTCTAATGTAGGGCTCCCAAACCTAAGTCTGTGGATAGGTAGTAGTCTGTGGATTGGTACTGGTACACAGCACATTGGAAACCAGGCCACACAACCAGTAGGTAAGAGCACAAAGCTTCATTTCTGCATGTGTGGGATTAGGTTGAGCGTGCAAACCCATCTCCTCCACTCCCTGCTGCTGCCGTGGTGATCTGTGCACCCACAGGTCTAATGAACTGTCATGCCTCAGTATATAACTTTTATAGACTGTTGTTGCACTCTAGCCCCCTCTAATGGTCAGAGAGACAAAATAACAAGTATATTGTTTGAAGCTAACCCAAACCATTTTACCCATCAGGCCGCACTCTCAAATCAAGTGTACGCTGAGAAGTCAGACTCCATTTCCTTTAGCATTTGAAGAAGGCAGAAGCGCAAGAAGAATCCACCTTAATCTGTGGCACATGGTCATCCAAGGACAAACCCACACCCCACACACAGAGCATTGCTGGTGAGATTTAAATTGCTTGTATTTATTATTTGTTATGTTCAGCAGTAACTGAACATTATCTTCTATTTAGTTATCATTGTATGTATTCCTATTTTCTCAGTTTCACCATATCCTGTTATTTCAATAAAGCATTCAGATCTACCCACAGGGTCTATTTTATTGGAAGATAGGTGGGTTTGGCTGCATGTCAAACTGCACACAGACTAACATGTAGTGAGGACAGAACATGAACTTATACTTATTATTACTTGGATAATCAGAATATTTTGTATTGTTGGCTTAATGTTTTGCTAAGAATGCATCAGAACGTAGGATGTTAAAAGATCACATAATGAAGATTTGCACTTCTTAAAGGGCCTGTCACACAGGCCGACAGATGCAAAACGTATGTAAAAAGGACACAGCGGATGAGAAAATGTTCCATCCATTGTTATCCGCTCTCAAAAGTGCCCCGAATTTGCATAAGCAGAGCGGACAACAACGGAAAGGAACAGACGGGGGGAGGACGTAGCCAGGATGTAAAGCGGATGCTCCATGGAAGCCTAGCGGATGGAAGCGGATGTCACATCCGCAGGGCTTCCCGGGGAGCACAGCGAAGCGGACGCGCAACGGAAGGAACGGATGCAGAGCGGATGAAGCGGATGCATCACAGATGCCTAGCGGATGTCTAGCAGATGCAAAGCATTCACTGCACATGCGAGGAGGATGCATTGCGTCAGCCCCACGGATATAAAAGGATGCAGCTCGCAAGCAGGTCACCATTCAGAGGAAAGACCTGCTGCCAGACACAGCTCCAGCCAACAACCATGAGGAAGAAGAGGAAGCCTGTGCCATCTGCTGCCAGCCCTGGCAAGAAGGACAGGGCCACCATCCCACGCCCTGGCCCTGACTCTGCTTCTTCTGGGGATTCTGCTGCTCGGGCTGACTCTTCTGGGGCTGGAGCTTCTGCTGGCGCTGCTCCTGGTGCTGGGGCTTCTGCTGGGGCTTCCTCTGCTGGCGCTGCTCCTGGTGCTGGTGCTTCTGCTGCTGCTTACTCTTCTGGCGTTGCTCCTGGAGCTGGTGCTTCTGCTGGTGCTTACTCTGCTGGTGCTGTTCCTAGTCCTGCTGGTCCTGCTGGTGCTCCTGGTCCTGCTGGTCCTGTTGGTGCTGCTGGTGCTTACTCTGCTGCTGCTGATCCTGGTCCTGCTGGTCCTTTCTCTGCTGCTGCTGATCCTGGTGCTGCTGGTGCTGTTTTTGCTGCTACTGTTGTTGCTGCTGCTGCTGCTGCTGGTGTGGTGGAGCAGCCCCTACAACCTCGAAGCCCCTCTGATAAGGGCCCAGATGGCCCTACCAGAGGGAGGAAGAGGCATACGCGTGAATGGGAGAGGAGGCAATACTCCACTGAAGAGGAACATGAGGATGAGGTGCTGGAACGGCTGAGGGAGAACGAGTATCTATGGCGGAAGGGACACAGGCTCTATCAAGACACCAAAAGGAAGCAGGCTGCTTGTAGAGAGAAGGTGGAGAGCCTGGGCTACACTTCGGAGGTCCTCCTCGGTTGGTGGAAGTACATGCACACCTGGTACGGGAAGCTACACCTCAAGAAATCTGGCCAGGCCACGGTCAAGCTGATGGACCGGGAGACCTACATGATGGCCAAGTGCAGCTTCTTGGAGGGTGAGATCCGCCACCGAGGAGCAGCCCCTCTGTCTACCCTTTCTCTCAGGCAGCCCGCAGAGAGGCAGTCCTCTTCTGGCCAAGAGTCAGCTCCTGTGTCCAGGCAGGTATCTGTGGAGCGTCCCATGATGGAGGCCCCCCCAACAGCTGCACTCCCCGTGGTAGAGCACGTGGAGGACCCCCTGACGCAGTGGCAGAGCCACACTGTCCTGCTGGAGATCAGGGACACCACCAAAAGCAGCGTAGATCTCCTCTCTCAGCTGGTACACACCAACATACCATCCTCAAACTGCAAGCCTTCCTCACCTACGTCAACCAGACCCTCCTGAATATGTCCGAATCACAGTACCAGGTGATCAAGGACAGGATCATCAGTCTTCTTCACAACCCTCCAGACCCAGCTGAACCTGCTCCCACCCAGTCCAGGTCTGCTCCTCCACCCCAGGTGATGTCACTGCCCTTCCACGGCTTTCCACAGGCCCTCACCTACCAAGGCTACGGCTACCAGGAGGTCCAGCAGCACAGGCAGCCTTTCCCAGTCCAGGCACAGGTACATCATACGCCACCAGTGCCGCCTCAGAGTGACTGAGAAGAGTGCCAGAGACTTGGTTGCTACCTGATGACTTTATCTTTGCTTGGGACACTTGGGTCATTTTCTTTTACAGTTTGTTATTAATAAAGATTATCTTTGCTTCACACACTTGCTTCAGTTCTTTTAGTCAATAAAGTCTTGGTGGAAACTTTTAGAAATGGTTTAAGCCTTTGCATGCTTGTGGGATGGGTTAAGAGAGCAGTGGGATGGGCAGGGATACCTTTGGGATGGATAATAGCTGTGGGATGGGCAGGGATACCTTTGGAATAGGTAATAGTTGTGGGATGGGCAGGGATACATGTGGGATGGATAATAGCTGTGGGATGGGCAGGGATACCTTTGGAATAGGTAATAGCTGTGGGATGGGCAGGGATACATGTGGGAGGGGCAGGGATACCTGTTGGATGGGTAATAGCTGTGGGATGGGAGAGGATACCTGTGGGATGGATAATAGCTGTGGGATAGATAAACCTCCAGTGCGAGCATAGTGGGACTGTATGGTCCCCCCTCCCAGATGCCACACCTTTGGCCCTTTATTATCAATAACAATTTAATCATTGATCCACACATTTCAACATAAACACAACTCTTTATTAAATGCCCTGTTCATTGTAGGGCCACTCAACATACATGGCACAATCTCATCAGTGTGATGAATTAGGCTGAAGGAAGCATCCATTAATCATCTATCATCCTGTCTTGCCACTCCACTGCTCCACCTGGGAAGTTGCACCAGTGTTTCAGGAGGTTGCGCTGCTTCTTCCCTTCATGTGAAGCTCTGTTGGGGCCTTGCACATCCACAGTGTCTATCAGGTTTCGCCCTTGCCTCCATTCCCCAGGCTCCATGTCCCCATTGCCTTGTTGGAGGTCCACAAGCCTGTTCTGCAAGACTGGGTAGCAGGTGCGCATGAGATTGTGCAGGATGCAGCAAGCTTCCATGATCCTCCTCACGGTCTGTGGGTGATGGTGCATGGTAGTGAGAAGTACCTGGAACCTGTTGGCCAGGATGCCAAAGGCGTTCTCCACCACCCACCTTGCCCTGGACAGCCTGTAGTTGAAGATCCTCTCTTCACGGGTGAGGAGTCTGGAGGTGTAGGGCTTCATGAGGTAGGTTCTGAGGGAGAAGGCGTCATCCCCCACGATGAAGTAGGGCACATCTTGTGTGTCATGGGCAGGGGGTCTGGATCTGGGAAGCCCATGATGAGGTTGCGTTCCAGCCCCTCCTTGAGGTCACTGGCGTTGTATACCTGGGCATCTGAAGCTGACCCATTGCCTGGGTGAACTTGTAGTCAGCATCAACCATGGCAAAGAGGATGATACTGAAGAAGCCCTTGTAGTTGAAATAAGTGGACCCTGAGTTGGCTGGAGCTTTGCAGGCCACGTGCTTCCCATGTATGGCTCCAACGGTGTGGGGAAAGTTCCACCTCTGATACCACTCTTCTGCAAGTTTCCTCCAGCCTTCTTCAGTGGTGAGGCACTTGAGGAGCTCCTCCACATATTCTTCGATGATGGCCTGCACCACTTCTCTGACCACAATGCTGATGGTGTTGTGTGGCACCCTTCAGCTGTACTGCATGCTCCTGTATGTGGTCCCTGAGGCCAGGTGGCGCAGAGTCAGTGCCACCTTGAGCCCAGGGTCCAGGCTGGGCCGGAAGTTGGTGCTCTGCTTGGTCAACCTGGGTCTCAGCCGCTCCACAACTTCGTCAAACATGGCTGGCGGCATCCTCATTAAGTTCTGGAATGCACGAGGGTCTTCGTTCCTCAGCTCCACCATCAGCTTGTTATACAGTCCGTACTCGGCTCTTCTGGCGATCCATCTTCGGACCCAGACACTTCTTGGCCGCCTCCTTTTCTTCGCGTAGAAGAGGTGAAAGAGCCTGTAGATGGCTTCGCACTGTTGTAGAACGATGGTGCCTACCAAAAGGAGTGTGTGATGATCCATGGTGGAGATGACTGGATGCTGTGGAAGAGCAAGAGCCAGATGAAGGCTGAAGAGGTCTGCACAGCAGGGCTGCTGGACTGAAAGTGAGATCCAGGTGAGTTCCTCCCCCTTTTTATAGGAAATATAGGTTTTCCGCTAGGTGTCCTTTTGCATCCTCTAGACATCCTGCAGACATCCTAAATATCCGAGATACGTCCCCTCTGCGAACGTTTTTTCCGTTTTAATGCTTTCTATGCGAGCTGCATCCGCTTTCATCCTTTCTCCATCTGTGCTACTAACGCTTTGTGTCCGTTCTGCGTCCGTGTTGCTTCCTCCCTGTGTCAGTTTTCCGCTGGAGCGGATGCGAGTTGCGTGGATGCGCAGCGGATGCTTAGCAGATATAGCGGACACGTAACAGATGACGATGGACATCTAACAGATGTTCCCCGTATGCGTAGCAGATGTCTAACGGACGCGTTGGATACATTTTCAGCTCAAAAAGTTTTGTGCAGCTCAAAACTTTTTGAGCGGATGAAATGTCAGTAGACGGATGCTGGATGGATAGAGAGGATGAAAAACGGACAAAGTGAGTACAGAACGGAAGCATCGCGTTAACCAATGGATGGCAAGTGCTTCTCTCTGTTTTACATCCTCTTTGCATCCGTTGGTTCTGTGTGACAGGGGCTTTAGAAAATGCTACTTATGTTTCAATTCCATAATTCTTTCTCCCTCTCCCTCCCTCTTTCTTATCCTATTAATTGATTAGACATCCCATTTCACTTATATTCTTCAATAAAAGAATCTAATATTAGTTTTCCAAATAATGCTAATCTAATATCATTGTGGACTCAATCTGGGGCTGATTTGCTATTGTAATATATGACTTCCTAAAACTTACAAAATATATCTAATCAGAAGAGTTTTCAAAATAATTGCTGGCAAGTGTGTGTATGAGATCTTATAACAATGCAACAGATCAATACACATAATCCTTGACGTACAGCAGTTCATTTAGTGACCGTTCAAAGTTACAACATTGAAAAAAGTGATTTATGACTGTTTTGCACACTTATGACCGTTACAGCATCCCTATGGTCATACATTTGAATGTTTGATAACTGTTTCACATTTATGATGGTTGCAATCTTCCTGAGTCATGTGATCCCTTTTTCAACCTTCTGATAAGCAAAGTCAATGGGGAAGCTAGATTCACTTAACAACTGTGTTACTAATTTAACAACTACAGTGATTCACTTAACAAGCATGGTAAGAAAGGTCATAAAATGGAGCAAAACTCACCTAACACATTTCTCACTTAGCAACATAAATTTTGGGCTTAATTGTGGTCATAAGTTGAGGACTATGTACATAGAAGGTGAAAATGATTAAAACACTGGTACTGAAAAGCAAACAAGCATTTGAAGATTAATCTGTAATTGCCATATTTGAGGCTGAAATGCACAAAATTGTAATCACAACCTTATATCATTTGTTTCTCAAGGATGCAATACACATTTAGTTTACTTTATTGTCACTGCATCTTGTACAACGAAATTAAATACCACCTTCACTATACAACATACATAAAAAAGTATAAAAATTAAAAAAAAAACATTCTATACAATTGATTTGAAAACCCGATACTGCATTAGTATTACACTGTACAGTTGAATTCAGTATAGTTACTCTTCTGGAATACAAACTGTTTCAAAGCCTATATATCCTTGCTTTTATTGTCCTGTACTGTCTGCCAGTTGATAATAGTTCAAAACAAGGGTGCCCAGGATGAGATGGATCTTTAAGAATGTTTCGAACTTTCTTAAAGCAGCAGGAGTTACAAATCTCTTCCTAGGAGAGGAGACGGCAACCAATGATCCTCTGGGCAATGATGTTAACCCTCTGGAAAGCTTTTCCATCTGCCACTGTGCAAACCATACACAGATGCAGTAAGTTAAAATATTATCTTTAGTGTAGCGGTAGGTTACCAGCAATTTCAATTAATTGTTTTTTCCTGAGAAGTTTTTGCCCTCCTCGAGGCTCAAGGAAAGCCTTTGGAGCCCGGGAAGGCCAAAAATGCCCCCTGGCACTGTGGTGCAGGAGGCTGACTAGGCCATGCCCACCATGGCCAAACCCACCCAGCAATCAGGCAGAGAACTGGTTGCTAAAATTTTTGAAGCCTACCCTTGAGTGTTTCCCATGCTTCTTGAGTTATTTTCCCCTTTAGGATTTCTATTTATGGAAATTTTGCTTAGGCTCTCCCTGTATTTGTTAAAATAATGCTCTTTTAAAATTTAAGAGACCAGTTGGATTATATTCTGTTGCTTCTATTTGCATTGTATTGAATCCCAGTATTATGTGATCATCTCGCTCAAGGTTCAAACAACTTGAAGTACCTTCTTCCCTATTAGTAAGAATTAGGTCCAGTACAGTTTTTCATCTAGTGTCCTCCTCTACCTTTTGAATGACAAAATTGTCAGCTAAATTGGTTAGGAATCTGTTTGATCTCCCACTTGCTGCAAAATTTGTCTCCCAGTTGATATCAGGGTAGTTAAAGTACCATTACTGCTGTGGTGTATTTCCTACATACATTTGTTCATTAATTAGCAAAGAGGTAATCTATTTCTTCTGCTTGGTTGGGTGGTCTGTAGCAGCAGTTGCCAACCGGTGGGCCCTGGCCCCTTGGTTGGCCATGAGAAAATGTTGGTGGGCCGCAGAGATATCTCAACCCCAGAGCTCCCTCCAAAGCAATTAATCCAAGCTGCGCAGAAACACAAGGCTGCGCCATCCACATGGCCCACGGGAACCCACCCACTCACTTCTTACCCAGCCAACTTGCCTGCTAAATTGTTATTTTTCCTTTTTCCGACCATCAGATGTGCTGGGAGATTTAGATTAGTTAGGAAGCAGGAAATAGTTGGATTTCTTGCTTTCTATCTAGTCTTTAGATCTTTGCACTGTCGAACTTCCCTTAGGACTGAAGGTTCTATTATTCAGTGCAGACTCAGGGCAAACAAATATGAGAGACTGAGCTAGCTGATGGCAGATGGATCACTGAACGATTCTGTGAGTAACTCACAGCTGAAGTTCTGATAACAACATCAATTTTTAAGCCACTGGTTCATTTCTAAAATCTTTTGCTCCCTTATTGGGTGTTAGCCTTTGCAGGAAGTATGGATCTGCCTGACTGCTTTGCCTGATTCTGGGTAAAAGTTGCTCTTTTTTAATAAAAAAACTCAATATTTACATACATGGTGTGTTGTGAATTATTTTTGTGAGTTTGCTTGTTCGCATTCATGTGCATATCTGCTTAGAGGAAGTTCTTTAAGTTACACATTCTCCTTAAATACTGATCAGCAAGGGACTTGGGAATCTTTCCACAATAATGAAAGAGCAATTAACCAGGATATGAACAGTTATACCAAATAGCCCAACATAGAGAGTGGCTCCTTTCCCCTAAGTCAGTGGCCTCCAACCTTTTGGGCATTAGGGACCAGTTCTGTGACAGAGGTTTTTCTGTGAACTGGAGGGGGCATGGTTTCATGTGCTGCCTGCATCCTGTGGATGGAGCTTTGCTTGTTTGCATGGCCCAGTTTCTGGCATGCTAGTCCACAGACGGGGGGTTGGGTTGATTTTTGATAATACTGAAATATGGCAAAATATCTATTAATTGTCATTGCTTAAAGATCAATCAAGCTTATCTAGAATAATAATTTACATAAAAAAGAAAGGTATTTCAAAACAGCTATATAAATGTGGGTAATTAAGTCACTATTTATCAAGTCATTATTATCCATTGGAGAATGTATTGTACTTCAGAGTTGGAACATAATTCACATGGAAACTTTTCTGTTTGGGTAAGCAGTTTGTTTCAAATGAATTAAGCTAAATATTTGGACCAGATTCATATGATATGAAAAATTATCTTCAATGTATACTTTATATGATGTACACTGTATGTCTCCAGTATACTTGGTATGATGATTGTTTACTCAAATACTAAATAGCAAGATATTTTCACCATTAACATACTTAAGAGTTCCTGATATACGTTCATCTATAAAATAGAATTGATAGATGAGCAATCAAGGTTATGTCGAACAAGTTCAATATTTGCATATCTACAACAAATAAACTTCCTAAATGTTCTTGTTAACATGTTTATACCGTTTTAATTGTTAAAAATATTCTACAAATCTTAGTAATAGCAAAATTAAATTCTTCAGTATGATCACTGTTATCTATTTATAACTTATCTACCTAAACAATTCTCAAATAGCTAATCAAAATAATGCAGCCATTAAGCTGTGAGTGTTACTTGCCAATTTGAATGCTAAAATGTGTAGGAATTATTTATTTCCAGCATAGGAAAAGAGCACATTAAAAAGTAATGCTATAGTGCTCAGTATCTATTATGAAAAATAATTTTTTTCTACCAATACTATATATAGTCTATTAAGTTATTTGACCATATGCTTATCAGAGTGATAGTGAAGACAAAATATATTTGTTAATCCCAAAGGCTATTTTACTTTTAGAAACTTTAGAAACTTAACAAACAGGTGGTACTTTATCAGTTAAAACTGAGGGAATGGATTCTCACTTATAGCATATAAAGTTCATTGTGGAACGTTTGAGTTTTATTATAATTTTAGCTGTTAGTTGTTTAACAGTAACATTAATACATACAATATATTTATTATAAAAGCACTCTCACCTAATCTACTCGGGGGAATACCGAAGTTACATATTTTACTTATTTTTCAAGATATTTACAATTAATTTAATGCATTAATAGTATACTTTTGTAGGCTAGCACAAGCAAACTAGTGAGATGATATTCAAACTAAGAATGCAAACATTAGTTTCTCTGTAATTTGATCACTGATGTTAAGTATTCAGTGATTTATTAAACTCCCAAATCCATCCATTGTTTACAAGTAACAATTACTGTGCTAATCAGATTTTTCTTTTGTATGTTTACAGCAAAGCATTGAAGATCCTTTACAAACACAGAAAGGTCTGCAACCACCTACCATGCCTTTTATTAACTTTCAATTATACTATCACATTTCAAAGGTATAGAACAGCTAAAGAAACTAATTATGACAGGAGATGTGTCTTCCAAAAGGGTTACAATTACTTCTCTATGATCACTGGACCACTATGTCAAAAAACAGAACACTAACAGTATATTGCATTTGTTTCTAAAATTATCTCTACTAACTGGACTCTTCTGACCAGTTCTTGATCTGTCCTGAGCCAACATTACAGAGCACACCTGCAATTTCATTATAGTGTAAAGCATTCCTTTACACATCAGGTTTTAGGGGATCACTCCAGAGATTGATTTCAGAATAAGCTGAGCTCACCCATCATAATTCCATCATGTCCTAGGCTTATCCATGACTTTCATTAGCATTGCCTCCTATGGGGAAATGTTGAAAATCTCACTAACATCAGGAAGCTAGGATTTCTGTTTTCTGTTTTTTCCTTCTAGTCTACTCATATACCTTGCTCTCCAATTGTTTATATTTTTTGTATCCAAGCAAGATTGTTTTTTGTGTTTGGGCTTGCAACAGGAAAATGATTCCGAGACTTAGAAGGGCATGAACCATTTTTTTCTGGAGAAGAGACTGAGCCATGTCATTGGAAGGATGAAAAAGTGCAGCAGCCAAAGCCTAATGGATAAAAGATATTTTCTTCTGCCATTAAGGGAGCAAATTCAGTTGTGGTAAAGGTAGAGCTTTGGGGCTCCCATCTTTATACCCTAAATCACAGGTGTCAAACTCAATTGCATCACATGATGTCATGTGTTTTTTCACAATGTTTTTTGCCTTTGCTGGTGGACGATTCATCTGGTCCGTGGACTGCCAGTTTGACATCCCTGCAATTTTAGATTTAATGGTGACACTAAAAGCTGACACCATTTTGTTGTGTTCAGCATTTTAATCTAGTTTGTTAATGTATTTGTTAGGGATAACATTGTTTACCCTAACTGGTTTAGGTGAAATAATAACTATGAATCATAGTTATGTATGTTAAAGTGTCTGCAGCTTTAACTGTGGAAAAAGTAATTAAAGGAGTGGTTATGAAAACACTATAAAAGTAGCAAGTCTACAGCTTGCTCACTCTGGCTTTGATGATCCCTGATTACTGCTTGGAATCAAGACTGCATTGCTCGAACGGGAGAGAGAACAAAGGACTGATTTGTAAGTGAACTGACATAGGATATTCCACATGGACTTTGCTAACTGAATATCCCTGAATGGACTGACTACTTGATACATGACTATTGGACTGTTATTTGACTATGCCATAAACAGAATTTACAAATAATAAATTTCAGAACAGACGAAGAATGTTAGGTATTCAACATAAAATGTCTGCACCATATAGGCCACAACATAATGCCTTTATAGAGAGAAGAGGCCAAACATTACAATCAATGGCACGAACTATGATGTCTGATTCAGGATTACCTGACAATTTATGGGGAGAAGCAATAATGTGTGGTAATCATATATTAAATAATGTTGTTAATTCAACAACAGGTGAATTACCATTCACACTGTGGCATGGTACAAAACCTGATTTAAGTTACATGCACACATTTGGAGCACCAGCATGGGTGCATATCCCTACACAACTTAGACACAAAGGACAGCATAGAGCTAAAAGATTATTTTTTGTAGGATATACATCTAATCATAGATCTTATAGATTCTGGGAACCAGGTACATCTAGAGTTTACACCAGTGCTAGTGCAAAATTCCTAGAATATGTAGGATGGAATAGATTAGAGCAAGATTTAAATAATGAAGTAATTACTGAACCCTACAAAAGGCAGAAAGATCAGATTAGCTATAAGAAGAGTCCAATTAAAGAAGAAGTCCACAAAGAGCAAATAGGACCAGAACAAGAGGAAATAGTTGATCAGGAAGAGTTACATAATCAAGAACAATTAATAAATGAAAGTCCACCTGTAAGTCCTATAATACCTAGACGTACTACACGTGTAACTAGACCACCTGATAGGTATCAAGCAAGTATAGTTTGCCAAGTAACTAAAGTTCCAACTAGTGTAGATGAACTTAGGATGTATCCTGCTAAGGATCAGGAGAACTGGCAAAAGGCAATGGAAAAAGAACTAAATTCATTAAAGGTAATGAAAGTTTATGAAGATGCCAAATTACCTCCAGGAGAAAAATCCATTGGGTGCAAATGGATATTTAAAGTAAAAACTGGAAATGATGGGACTGTTACCCATAAAGCTAGGTTAGTAGCTCAAGGATTTAATCAAACTGCATCTGATTACGATGAAGTTTTTGCACCAAGCCTTAAAGCTACATCTTTAAGAGCAGCATTAGTGTGGGCACCTAAGAAAAACTATGTCATTAACCATTTAGATGTAGAAACTGCTTATCTACATGCACCATTGCAGCACACTATATATTTAAGAAAACCAATTGGTATAAAATACAATAAAGTAAATAGTAATGATTGTTGGAAACTCAAAAAGAGTCTTTACGGGTTGAAACAATCTGGGTTTGAGTGGAACCAATATATTGTGAAAGAGTTAAACAATATAGGTTTTAAATCTGGTTTGGCAGATCCGTGTGTGTTTAAAGGAGAAAATAATGGAACGGTGTCATTATTGTTATTATTTACAGATGATATTGCTTTGATAACTAAGACTAATAATGAAGCTAATGAAATTATATCATTATTAGCCAAAAAGATAAAATTAAAGCATTTAGGTGAAATTAAAAGGTATCTAAGATTGACAATTAATAAAACAAATAATGGTTTTAAGATATCTCAAGAAGATAAAATTTGCCAATTAATTAAAACGTATAAGATGGAACTTTGTAAACTGGCAAAGACTCCAATGAGTCAGGAAGTTTGCCAAACTAATGATCAAAGTCCCAAATTTGATAAGTCCATATATCAATCTTTGATTGGTAGCTTATCATATATAAGCAATTGGTCAAGGCCAGATATAGCTTATAGTGTAAATCAGCTGGCACGTTTTAATTCAGATCCAAAACAATGTCATTGGCAATCCTTAAAAAGAATTTTAAGATATCTTAAAGGAACAATGAACCATGCATTGTATATAGAACCAAAGGGTGATTTGAGTCTTAGTGCCTATGCAGATGCAAGTTTTGCAACTGATATAAACACTAGAAAATCAACATCTGGGATGGCTATATTATTTGGTAAGACACTAATAGGGTGGAGGTCAATCAGACAACAGCATATTAGCTTGTCCACGATGGAAGCTGAATTTTCATGTCTGTCATTATTATGCACTGACTTGATTTTCTACAAATAGTTGTTGTTGGACATGGGTATAACTGTAAAAGATTCCATTATTGTGTACGAGGATAACCAAGCAGCTATAAAGTTAGCTACTAGTATTGCTGTAAAAACTAGATCAAAACATACTGATTTAAGATATTTAAATGTAAGAGAATCAGTGAAAAATGGACTAATAAAATTGGAATACTGCATGTCAGAAGAAAACATTGCAGACCAATTTACAAAAGCTCAAGGAGCAATTAAGTTTAAAGAAAGTTGTGAAAAATATAATTTAAAGATGTAAATGATTCATAGTTATTATTTAACCTAAAAGGGGAGAATGTTAGGGATAACATTGTTTACCCTAACTGGTTTAGGTGAAATAATAACTATGAATCATAGTTATGTATGTTAAAGTGTCTGCAGCTTTAACTGTGGAAAAAGTAATTAAAGGAGTGGTTATGAAAACACTATAAAAGTAGCAAGTCTACAGCTTGCTCTCTCTGGCTTTGATGATCCCTGATTACTGCTTGGAATCAAGACTGCATTGCTCGAACGGGAGAGAGAACAAAGGACTGATTTGTAAGTGAACTGACATAGGATATTCTACATGAACTTTGCTAACTGAATATCCCTGAATGGACTGACTACTTGATACATGACTATTGGACTGTTATTTGACTATGCCATGAACTTATAATGGAATAAACTATATTCTTGATAGCACAAGCGTATCTGTTATTTTTACTGTATGTTAATAAACATACAAGCTTAGCTCACTCATTTATCTGTGTGCCTATCTGACTAACGCTGCACATTCTGTTTAGCTTGTCTACCTAACCCTGGTTGGGGAACCCAGGCTTAACAGTATTGCAGCATATGAGATAAAGGAGACATGTTGTATTCTTTATCTTAATATGCTGCAATATATTAACAAACTAGATTAAAATGCTGGACACAATTTGTGGAAATTGTGTGTGGAAAGTGTTTCCCACAATTCAGTCATTTTGTGAGAAAATGGCTCGGTTTATAGTCAGAATGCTTTTCAAGCTAAAGCTATTTGGGGCAGGTGTCAAAACTATCACTCAATTAAGCAGTAAGATCTCGAAGATAAGAATTGATATTGAGATAAATGTTATGGATTGCTGCTGCAAATTAAGAATAACTGATCCAATGGATTTTGTCCATTAGAAGTTCTGATGGCCATTAAATAAAGCATTCATGTAATTGCCTCAGTTATGACCCCTGCTCTTCCTGGTTCGGTTGTTAAAATAATGCATGGGTTGCTAAACAGAGTATGTGCAGCAGGGGCGGGATTCAAATTTTTTAACAACTGGTTCTATGGGCATAGCTTCGTTGGTGGGCATGGCTTGGTGGCCATGTTATTGGCTGGGCGTGGCCAACTCAATATCACTCACATCAAGGCACGCATCTCCTCGCCAGGCCTCTCATGACTGTGGGGATGCTGCAACAGTCGTAAGTGTGAAAAATGTTCATAAGTCATTTTTTTCAGTGTCACTGTAACTTTGAATGGTCACTCCACACAAGCAAGCTACCAGCAAAGGAGGGAAAAATACTCCAGAGAAGTTCCTGAGACAGGAAGTCTAGTCCTGCCAAGAATGTAATAAGGGTTAACAGAGAGGCAATATCTGTAAGCAACACCAGAATGTTTCCTTCCTGCCTTCCTTACAGGATTAGGCCAGTAATTTCTTCTAACAACTGGTTCTCCAAACTGCTTAGAATGTTAACAACCGGTTCTTGTAAATAGGTGCGAACTAGTAGAATCCCACCCCTGGTGTGTCCCACCTCCATTCCAAGTCACTTTATGTTCCCTTTCCCATTACTCAGGGTCCCTGCAAGCCTTGGATCCCATATCCTTCTCTCATCCTGTGACACCTATGGTTCTCTTATCTTTCAAAGATCTGTGGAGCCCAGGTTAGGGAAATAGAGCAAATCACTCTATTCCTGGACCAAGAGGCACAATCCTGAAGGCAGCTGCCATTTTTGGAATGGCTGTTTCCAAGATGGTAATATATCAGGGGTGTCAAACTCAATTTCACTGAGGGCTGCATCAGGATTGTGGTTGACTTTGGGGGGCTGGGTTGGGCATGACCATGGTGGGCATAGCTATGGTAGGTGTGCCCAGCTCCCACTGCTGCTGTGCTTGCTCTCCTTGGCCAGGTTGCTCATGGTGTGTGCAAGAGGACAAAGTGGAGGCCCACTCCACCTCCTTACTAAGAGACCCAGCTTTGTAACCAAAGCATCCTTGGTGATAGGATGGGAAACTATCAGGAGAGGTCGGGAGGAGGGGACAAGTGGAAGACAAAAGGCAGCAGGGCTGCTGGTGGCAAAGTGCTAAGGCAGGATTTACCCTCACTCTCATTGTAATCTTCCTTCCTTCCCTTCTTTTTCTTTCCCTCTTCATTCTTTCTTTCTTCTTCCTTCCCCTTTTTCCTTCTTTTTCCCACCTTGCTCTTTTCCCCTCTTTCCTTGTTCTGTTCCACTGGAAATAGCTGTTTGCAACAGACAAGGAGGGGATATTTTCCTAAGAGCCCACAATTCAAGAATACCAATGTACACATGAGGTATCTCAGGGTATGGAAGGGTATGGGGTGGCCTAGTGATAGAACAGGCCCTCAAGACTCTCCAGCCCACTAAGGTACCTCATGCTTCTCCCTCCCTTCCTGCCACAAGGACTCACTTACCTTGCAAACATCTGTCTCTTCTCTTTGGTTTTTTGCCTTTGCTTTGAGGAAGGGAGAGGAAAGTTGGCTGGGAAATGCCTTTCGTGCTGAGAATGGACGCTCTTGGGTGCTATAATATCATGCAGATTCAGGCACTCATCCTCTTATGCAGAGTCAGGGACCCAGATACTTTCATTCTTGGCAGGAAAAGTGTTTGCCAGTCTCCTGTGCCTCCCTTCCCCACCAACTACTTTCCACTTAACTACTTAATAAGACCTTGTACACTTGAATGCAAATGGGGTGAGACAGAGTCATCACACACACACACAACAGAGAGAGAGAGAGAGAGAGAGAGAGAGAGAGAGAGAGAGAGAGAGAGA